>LR749493.1:2252398-2448148 GCA_902729485.2 Mus minutoides
CTAGGACCATTGGAACGCTGGAAGTCTTAGCTTATGTCAGGATTCATTCTGTGCTTAATATAAAAATTCCCACTGAATGATCTATGCACCAGACTAAATTCAGGGATAAAACTGGATGTGAGAATGTCTTCCCAGGAGAATGAGTTCCTTTTGAAACCCATGTGTCTCATGAGTGCTTGTAGGTTTTTAGGCCTGCCAAAGCTCTGCACTGGGATGTCCGTGGCAGTGGATATTAGTCCAGAAACATAGACTACCCAAGATACAATTTGCAAAACACATGAAACCCAAGAAGAAGGAATACCAAAGTGTGGATACTTTGTTCTTCCTTAGAATGGGGAACCATATATCCATGGAAGTAGTTACAGTTCGGATATTAGCCCAGAAACTTTGAGTACCCAAGATACAATTTGCAAAACACAAGAAAATCAAGAAGGAAGACCAGAGTGTGGATACTTCATTCCTCCTTTGAATAGGAAACATAATACCCATGAAAGGAGTTACAGAGACAAAGTTTGGAGCTAAGAAGAAAGGATGGACTATCCAGAGACTAAACCACCAGGGGATCCATCCCATAATCAGTCACCAAACTCAGACACTATTGCATAGGACAGCAAGAGTTTGTTGAAGGGGCCCTGATATAGCTGTCTCCTATGAGGCTATACCAGTGCCTGGCAAATACAGAATTGGCTGCTCACTGTCATCTATATGATGGAACATTGAGCCCCAAATGGAGAAGCTAGAGATAAAACCCCAGGAGCTGAATTGGTCTGCAACCCTATAAGAGGAACAACAATATGAACTAATCAGAATCCCCAGAGCTCATGTCTCTAGCTGCATATATAGAAGAGGATGGCCTAGTTGGCCATCATTGGGAAGAGAGGCCCCTTGGTCATGCAGACTTTATATGCCCCAATACAGGGGAAACCCAGGGCCAAGAAGTGGGATTGGGTGGGTAGGGGAACAGGGTGGGAGAAGGGGAGAGGGAACTTTCGGGATAGCATTTGAAATGTAAATTAAGAAAATATCTAATAAAAAATGAAAAAAAAATGTTCGGAGCTTAGACAGAAGGAAGGACCATCCATAGATTGCTGCACCCAGGGATCCATCCAATATACATTCACAAAACCCAGACACTATTGCATATGCCAGCAAGATTTTGCTGACAGGACCCTAATATAGCTCTCTCTTGTGAGGCTATGCCAGTGCCTGGAAAATACAGAAGTGGATGCTCACAGTCATCTATTGGATGGAACACAGTGCCCCTAATGAGGGAGCTAGAGAAAGTACCCATGGAGCTAAAGGTATTGGCAACTCTATATGAGGATCAACAATATGAACTAACCAGTACCCCCTATAGCTGTGTCTCTAGTTGCATATGTTGCAGAGGATGGCTGATCAGCCATCAATGAGAGGAGAGACCCTTGGTCTTGCAAGATTATATGTTCCGCTACAGGAGAATGTCAGGACAAGGAAGAGGGAGTGGGTGGGTTAGTGAGCAGGGCAGAGGGAGGGTATAGGGGACTTTCTGGATAGCATTTGAAATGTAAATGAAGAAAAAATCTAATTTTTAAAAAGGAGAATGAGAAAGTATAGATGGCACCATTCCAATGTATGAGAAGTGGGGGGTAAGAAAAAGGGTCATAGGAGCCTGTAGACCAGAGCTTCTTGAGGATTCAGGGAAGTCTAAATGAAGAACTAAACCAGTTGGGGATTGTCACCACACTCAATGGAGTTCAAGTCTAACTACCCAAGAAGACTTTGTGCCTGATACCAGGGATTTCAACAAAGCCTCAATGCTTCCTAGAGGTAATGAAAAACCCATGTCAGGAATGAGATCTTTTCCACAGCAAAGGTACAGGCACAGATTCTCATAGATCATAAAAGACACAAGGCATAGAGAAACTGTAGGCAACTCCACGGGGAGCCAGAAAAGGGAAGAGGAGCAGGAAAAAAATCACAACATCCCAGCACAGACTAAGTAAGCTGCAGGATTACAGTTCTGAGAGTGTGTGGCCAATGAGGAGGGCCATCCATAGCCTTAAAGGTCAAGGCTACAGGTATCTCCACCCCCAAGAGTATCAGAGGAGTCTTCAGCAGCCACTTCCTCAGATTCAGGGAAGCATTACACTGATCACAAGGGGAAAATTACTGAATCACTGCTTACAAATCGGATGCCAAGGTTGACTGGTGAGCCAGAGATGAGTTTTTTGCTCTGTTGCAGGTGGACTGGAGAAGAGGTATATGGTCTCAGTGTGACTCAGACGCCAATAGCAAACACAGACACCAGGAGAGCCTATCCAAGTGATAGGACCAATATAAGGGATTTTCTGGTACAAGGGCTTCTTAACAGTAAGGACCCTACCACAAAGTCAAACATTGTAAAATATTTCACACTAAACATTTATCTGGGAGAAACCCAGAATGGCAGATGATTCTGACCAGGAAGAGCCTGTCAGAAGGGCAGGCTTTTATAGGGTCTTTGGGGCATATGCAGTCAGCTAGTAGAAAAGTACAGTTCAGCCAGAAGTATTGGTTGACAATGATGAAAGTTTTGTCATTAACATATAATCATAGGTTGGAAATTTCTGTGTCTCTGAGCTCATGGACAGGCCAAGGGCAAAGTGATTTTCCCTTGGTCTGTTACTCTCTGTATAGTGCCTAGACCAGAAGAGAAAGGACAAATGTGTTATAAGAGGATTGATGTTATATTGTAAATTAAAAAATTAAATGGATTTATAAAGATAAATTGTTTTTATGAAAGCTACAAAAAAGAGAATTCTAGTGTGGTGACCAGGGAAGACAGAACTGTGTTCCTCAAAGTCTAAAGAACTATTAAATCAAGGCTATAAGCTTCAATTTATGCCAATCAGGAATATTAATGAAAAATTGTGTTGCATACTGTTTTTCTTGAATTCTTGAATTAATCTTTCAAAACACACACACACACACACACACACACACACACACACACACAATGCATGCACTAGAAAAATTTTTATATAAAAATCTAGCTTCCTGAGAAAACACTAAAATGTTATATTGCAAATTATAAAAGGTACATTTCAAATAGTTTATTTTCTTTAATTCTTTTCATGTTCCACAGTATCATTCTTTTTGTTTGTTTGTTGGTTGGTTTATTTTTCTGTTTTATACAGTAGCAGACTTTTTTACAGTAGTGTTCTTAATTTACTCAATAACTAATTTAACTGAAATTAAAAACAAACACTGTTCAGTGATGGGAACATTTTGTGGGGCACTAAATAATAAGTTTTAAGATACAATATTTTTTTCTTTCCTTATAATACATACTAACTCCTATTCTTTAATAATTGTTATCCTATTTCATTTTGTGTTATATAAAAGTGCTTAGAGCTAAATACCCTTAAAAAAAGAGCTTTATTTAGTTTACAGTCCCAGAGATTTATGAACATGGCATTTGCATCCTCTTGACTTTTGTTATATTATGGCATAGCAGGCAGCATCATGGTTTGAACACAGGTAAACCTCAGAGATGAGATCAAATGCCAAAACAAGAGCCAGAGCATTTCATGGTCTGTATGTGCTCTCATTATAACAACCCACTCTCCCTAGAAGAGGGACTTAGGTCATCCATAAGGTACCATAATCTCCCCTGAAAACAATGTCTTCAAAGATTTAACACCATCAAATGGCACGACAAATATGTATCATATATATATATATATATATATATATATATATATATATATATATATATATATATATATATATATATATATATACACACACACACATGTATACCTTCTCTAGTACATCTTGGGGAACACTCAAAATTCTAAGACTTAGGCTCATCCTAAAATATTATCAGGAGTATAGTATCAAGGTTTTCAAATATTTATCACTTCTCCAGGGAAGTTTCTCTCTCTCCATCTGCCTTCTACCTCTCTGTCTCTCCCTCCCCTTCCTCCTCCCCTCCCCCCTCTGTTTATGTGTGTGTGTGTGTGTGTGTGTGTATGTGTGTGTGTGTGTGTGTGTGTGTGTGTGTGTGTGTGTATCTTTCTGTGTCTGTCTGTGTATGTGTTTATAATGGTAAAAAAGTGTAAATAAATGCATGTGAAGGACAGAGGTTAAGGTCAGGTGTCATCCTCTCTAGCTCTCCACCATAGTTGTTTTTTTTTTTTCCCTTTTAATTATTTATTTTTTAAGTTTTTTTCCCAACTTTTATTAGATATTTTCTTCATTTACATTTCAAGTGTTATCCAGAAAGTTTTCTATACCCTCCCCCCTCCCGGCCCTGCTCCCCTACCCACCCTCTCCCACTTCTTGGCCCTGGCGTTCCCCTGTATTGGGGCATATAAAGTCTGCATGACCAAGGGGCCTCTCTTCCCAATGATGGCCAACTAGGCCATCCTCTTCTACATATGCAGCTAGAGACACGAGCCCAGGGGATACTAGTTAGTTCATGGTTATTCTTCCACCTAGAGGGTTGAAGACCCCTTTAGCTCCTTGGGTACTTTCTCTAGCTCCTTCCTTGGGAACCCTGTGTTCCATCTAATAGCTGACTGTGAGCTTCCACCTCCATGTTTGCCAGGCATTGGTATAGTCTCCCACGAGACAGCTATATCAGAGCCCTTTCAGCACTATCTTGCTGGCATATGCTATAGTATCTATGTTTGGTGGCTGATTGTGGGATGGATCCCTGGCAGCCACAGTCATTGGGTCCATCCTTTGGATTCAGCTTCACACATGATCTCTGTAACTCTCTCAATGTTTGCTTTGTTCTTAATTCTAGGAAGGGGTGACGTGTCCACATTTTGATCTTCCTTCTTCTTGAGTATCATGTGTTTAGTAAATTGTATCTTGGGTAGTCTAGGTTTCTGGGCTAATATCCACATATCAGTGAGTACATGTTATGTGAGTTCTTTTGTGAATGGGTTACTTCACTCAGCATGATGGCCTAGGAATTTCATATATTTATATGAAATAAATATATTTCATATATTTATTGTTTTTAATAGCTGAGTAGTACTCCATTGTGTAAATATACCAAATTTTTTGTATCCATTCCTCTGTTGAGGGACATCTGGGTTCTTTCCAGTTTCTGGCTATTATGAATAAGGCTGCTATGAACATAGTGGAGCATGTGTCCTTGTTACCAAATGGAATATCTTCTGGATATATGCCTAGTAGAGGTATTGCAGGATCTTCCGGTAGTACTATGTCCAATTTTCTGTCCACCATAGTTTTTAAGATGGTATTTTTTCACTGGACCTGGAAGCTGGCAATTCAGCTAGACAGGATGACCCATAAGACTCCTGGGAGTCTTTTCTCCCTGTCCAGTGCTAGGGTTACAGACTGAATACACCATGCCTGGCTTCTTTTTTGGGGGGTGCTAAAAAGAGAAATTCATCCTCTCATAATTATGTGGCAAGCACTTTAAAACATACTGATTTCCCTACCCCCTCAAGGGACTGTTTTAGTCATGTTAAACTCGGTGAATAAAATTTGAATAATCACTTCTGGAGTGTTCTATGATATCTGATGGAGTAGCTGAGTCAATTCTTCAACTCGTTTTAGGCATGTGTAAGCAAAAGCTAGGGAAGATAAGTCATTGCCATTTATGTAAAAATCTAAAACAAATTATAAAGGATAATTATGTTCAGGCATGCAGAGGCCAAATAACATGATCAGGTGTCATGTTCTATGGCTTTCTACCCTCGTGGTATTTGAGACAAGATTTCTCACTGGGACTGGCACTTGCCATTTCAGTTATTCATGATGAACAGCGATCCTCTTGTCTCTATATCTTATTGGTTGGGTTAAAGATTCCAGTCACAGGCTTTAGTTTATATTTTGGCACCTTAGAGGCAATATAAATAAGCTGCTATACCTAGTCATACGTCTAGAATCAAAAGCAAACAATTTATAGGTAGATTCTATCTTTACCATCTTCTACTATGAATGTTGACAACCATGTTTTGTTTCATTTTTTTTCCCTCTTTATTAGATATTTTCTTCATTTACATTTCACATGTTATCCAGAAATTTTCCCTTACCCTCCCGCATCCCCGCCCTGCTCCCCTACCCACCCCCTCCCTCGTAATGGCCCTGGCGTTCCCCTGTACTGGGGCATATAGAGTCTGTATGACCAAGGGGCCTCTCCTCCCAACGATGGCCAACTAGGCNTTCTAGGAAGGGGCACAGAGACCACATTTTGAACTTCATTCTTCTTGAGATTCATGTGTTTAGTAAGTTGTGTCTTGGGTACTCTAGGCTTCTGGGCTAGTATCCACATATCAGTGAGTACATGTTATGTGAGTTCTTTTGTGATTGGGTTACCTCACTCAGGATGACATCCTCCAGATCCATCCATATATAGGTCTACTGTAGCTGTCTTCAGAAACACCTGAAGACTGCATTGGATCCCATTATAGATGGTTGTGAGACACCATGTTGTTGCCAGGAATTGAACACAGGACCTATGTCTAGAAGTGCAGTCAGTGCTCTTAACAGCTGAGCCCATCTCTCTAGCCATTGTCTCATTTCATATCCTGCCAATAGATATTTATTGTGGGAAATGAGTTTTAATGGAAAACCACTAGTTATCCACAGCAATTGTGAGACATTTTTGTAAAATACTTTCACTCATAATCATTCGAAGCTATTTTCCTTCTACAAGCATGATATGCTATGATGAATATCAATGCTGTGATCCACATGACCATGTACTATGGACTGTAGAGCCATAAATCTTTGAGAAACAAAAAATTTGTCTTAATCAGAAGCACTAATTTTGGAATTTACTAACTCTTAAATGCTACAATTCCTTAAATATTAGTTTCTCTGTCTCTTATTTTTACATAGATACACACATGTGTAAATAAATAATACGTACATGTATACATATACACAAAATATGTCATTTTTAGTGTTCTCAGTCTCACGTGTATGATATATAAATGATTTTCAAATTAACTTCTATCTCAAATGTCCAACTTAAAATCAAAACTATATAATTAAATATTTACCTGATATCTCTATTTGAATTAAAACATACCATAGCTAAAATTGAGTACTTGACTATCTCCATAAATAAATACCCTCTCATCACTTATCCAAACTCATTGATTGCTGTATCTTCCACTCACAAGGCCAAAACTTCTGGAGTCATCTAAATTCTTTTCCTGTATTTAATATTCTATTTAACATTCATAATTCATATGATGTGTTTGAATGCCACTAATATTCCTTCCCCTCCAATTTAACACTTTCTCATTTTCAATGCCCTTAAATTAAATGTACTGTTAAATCCTGATGGCTTTTCTCTCAAAATGTATAGAAAATTCAACCACTTCCTACTGTGATCAATGCTGACTTAGTATTCCAATCAATACCTATTATCTGGATTAATTCAGCCACATACTATCTGGTCTTCCAACTTCCTCTTTCGCACCCATTCATTATATTCATCCTACAATAAGGGTATACTTTTCTAATGTAGATTAAATATGATATTTTCTTAGAAACATAAGAGATACCCAATCTCATGTATATTTATAGAAGCCATCTTTATAAATAGCCCATGAGACTACATAAACAAAATGCACATCACTACCCTCCTTGTTTGCTCTTTTAAATTTTTTACGATTATATTTACTTCAGTTTTATACATGTACTTTGTGTCATACTTTTACAAGTTTTCAAGCAGAACTGAGCAGGCCCTACTATGCACAGATCCCTGGACAAATATTAGGGCAAGAATCCATCCCAGTCAGTGTCAGTTTTCTATCTTACCATGGTATAACTAAATCCTCCGGACACTCAAAAAGATGGTTGTAAACACATGATTTTTACACCACTAGAGATGCTGTTCATTACAAAGATATAGTAATAAGCAATATAGATGATGACCAAGGTCTGTCCCTGGGACCCTTGGCCTAGCAGAATCTATCTTCACTAACTTCTATACAATATCCTCCCATCCTATCTGTAAAAGAGTCCCATGAATGACAAGCATCTTCCTAGCATTTATAGGCCACTTACCATTCTTTCTGGAATGCACATGATCAGGTTTTACAACAAACACTTAAGTAGCAAAAGCCTTCCTGTTTTGTTGGTACTTTTGCTTGTTCATTTTCTGGTTCATGGGTTCATTACCTCCACCTCTTTGAGCTTCAGTCTACAAGTCATGTGTTTTCATCCACTTTATCTTGTCTTTTTCAAATTTTCTTACACCCTCCTATTTTTGGTCTACTTTCCCCTAAAGGACTAGACATATTATCACTTTCTTTTATACTCCATTTTGTGGCAAAATAATTTGAGAGTATCTTTTTTTTATAGCCATGTTATATTTAGGATGATCACATTTTGAGTTCCTTAAGAAATCATCTTTTTTAATATATTTATTTTATAAATCAAGAAAGTCAACCCTGTAGGAGGACCATCAATCTTAATTAATCTGAACATCTGAGATCTCTCAAATACCGGATCATCAAACAGGAAGCATAGACCAGCCGATATGAGGCCCCCAACACATATAAAAAGAGCAATGTCAGGTCTGTGTTCAATCCGAGATTATGCACCTAACCCTCAAAGAGGCTGTAGGCTTCAGGGAGTTTAGAGGTCAGGTGGGATGAGGGTGGGGGTGGTGACATCCTCATGGAGACAAGGGGTGGGGAGGAGGTATGGTATGTGGAACTGTCAGAGGGTGGACCTGGGTGGGAAATAAAATCTGGAGTGGAAAAATAAATAAATAATAATAATAAAAGAAACTAAGTCTCACAGTAGCTGAGCTGCTATAGTTACTTAATCTTTGAGAACTGTTTTCACAAATATCTCTGTGTTTGAATAACCCCAGAGTGTGATACCCGTTATTCTGTTTTATATATAAAGAAACTGGAAATTGTAGCTCCATAAGGCAAGTGACTTCCGAGGATCACACTGAGAAGAAGCAGGATTGGATATGACACTTTTTCTATCATACTTTGACACTTCCTACGTATGCCTCAGAAAAAGACAAGTGTTAAGCTCTTCAGTTTATGTGATGTAAAGGAGGAGGGAAAGGGCTAGCGCAGGGAATAAGCTGAATTGATTTCTCATGAACAACAACTTATTTCTTAGTCTTTGTCATGTTTCTTCTGACCGCTAGTGCAGTGCTGATAAGTTGCTGAGGGCAGAGACACAGAGATTGATTTAAGCACGAAGCAGCATGGGTAATTTTACTGGTCCCTAAAGGAGACCTTGTCCCCAGGCATCCTCAAACATGGCTAATTGGCAGAAAAAAAGTAGTAGTCAAGGCCGTGCTTTGTAACTCTACAGGTAAGTAAGAAATCATATGGTTTCTATGCTCTAAAGGAGTGCTTGATCTCCGAATTCTAAAGTCAGGCATCATATATTATATACCCTCAGAAATTACAGCATGTTTGAGTTATGAAATGTGCATGAGGGTACATACCAAAGCATTCCACTGATGATGAACTCAGGCCTAGATGTAAATCAAATGATTGATATATGATGAAAATTGCTCCATTTATACAATGGAATACTAGTGTCCTGTAAAAAAAACTGAATTTATTAAATCTTCAGATAAGTGAATGGAGCTGTAAAGAATCATCCCCTGTGTAGTACTTGAGACCCATAGAGACAACATTCACTATTCACTATCATTCATAATATAGATTGATAGATTATAGATAGATAGATAGATAGATAGATAGATAGATAGATAGATAGATAGATAGAGACATAGACATAGACATAGACATAGACAAGGACATAGATATATAATGCTAGATTTGAAACTTCACATGTCTGCATTTAAATCTGAGCACCCAATGAAAAGTAGTAAGGGTCTATGGGTTGGAGCATTTTAAGAGAAAAGGGGTAGAATGTAGGCAGTATGAAGAGGAGAATGAAAATAATAACACAAGGAGGGTTAAACAGAGTGAGAATGGGAGGATGGGATAGAGAGAGTATAGGGAGGGATTGATTGCAGTAAAGACATTTTAAAAATGCCATTTGGAAGCCTAATATTGTAAAAACTTCCTAAACTGTATTACACGGAGCCATCTCTCCAGCTCTTTAGTTCTATTCTTTATAGTTGCTAGAACAATAATCTACAAATGCAAACATGGAAAAGTGTTTATAGCTCCTATTACTCCATTCAATGCATTTGTATTATGCTTTGAATCAAGAAAAAATTTACTCAACGTAGTGGCTATCCCTGGTTGTCAACTTGACTATATTTGGAACGAACTACAATCCACAATTGGAAGGTTCACCAGTGACCCTAACCTGGAGGGTAGAAGATAGAAGTTTCTGATTTGGATCTTGGTATGGAGATCTTGAAGCATAGTGACTATGGATTCCAGAAGATTAAGACAGGGAGTTCAAGGTCATCTGGGATTAAAGGTGTGATGGCACACACCTTTAATCTGGGCTACACTTTCTTCTGGAGATCACATAAGGACATTGGAAGAAGGGAGACTAGCTCTCACTCCTTCGCCTGCTTGCCATGTGGGACTGAGTAATTGCCAGATCCTTGGACTTCCATTCACAGCTACTACTGAACCATTGTTGGGAACTGGACTGCAGATTGTAAGTCATCAATAAATTCCTTTACTATATAGAGACTATCCATAAGTTCTGTGACTCTAGAGAACGCTGACTAATACACTGGACAGAAACATCATATGATCTAAAACCTGACTAATTCTATAGTTTTATGCAACATCATTTCCCAAAAATGTTGATAAGTCATAAGAAATTATCTTTTATTGGCATTTGTGGTTCCTTTTACTTGGAGCACTTTTTTCTAGTAAGCTCCTTAGCCCTCCTTATCCACAAATTCACCCTTATTCTCCCTTTGCCTGATAGTTCATGGTCATCTTTCAAGTCTCAGATTACATGTTACTTTGAATATGTTTGGTAGTCTTATAATACACATTTTGGATATTGGAAATCTTGATCATAGAACATAAATCATTTCAACTTCTTTCAACATTTTTACTTAAAATTTTTTAGATTAATTTTTATTAGATAAATTCTTAGTCTATTTTTAGTATGTTGTGTACACCCTAAAGGTAGGAACTATTCTTTATTCACTTTTCTCAACAGCTAAATACAGAAGCTAGCTCTAGTACTATCTCTGAAATGTCCATATGGCTTTAAAGTACTATCACCTTATATAAATGCCATTATTTCATCTTTAGAGATACCTCATAAAGATGATCAGTGTTGCAGTTGATAGGTGTCACAGCTATGTAAACCTTCTGAATATGTCCCTCCTTTTGCAGGTTGTATGGCATCTTTTTTTTTTCAACTTTTATTAGATATTTTCTTCATTTACATTTCAAGTGTTATCCAGAAAGTTTCCTATATCCTCCCCCCTCCCGGCCCTGCTCCCCTACCCACCCTCTCCCACCCCTTGGCCCCGGCGTTCCCCTGTATTGGGGCATATAAAGTCTGCATAACCAAGGGGCCTCTCTTCCCATTGATGGCCAACTAGGCCATCCTCTTCTATATATGCAGCTAGAGACACGAGCCCAGGGGGTACTAGTTAGTTCATGNGTTGCAAAGCTTCTGTAAGACAAAAGATATTGTCAACAGGACAAAAGGGCCACCAACGGACTGGGAAAGGATCTTTACCAATCCTAAATCAGATAGGGGACTGATATCCAATATATATATAAAGAACTCAAGAAGGTGGACACCAGAAAATCAAATATCCCCATTAAAAAGTGGGGCACAGAGTTAAACAAAGAATTCTTAACTGAGGAATGTATGGCATCTCTTAACACTATGAAAGAAAGACAAATGTGCATGTGCTCTCTTATCTGTGGTTCCTATCACCAAATCTTCAGATGTGAACACAAAACATATAGGAAACACAGAAACCAGGAAAATAAAAAGGGTCCATGGGAAAGGGAATACAATTGCTCGATAAAGTAATAGTAGGAATGAGGTAATAAGAGATGAGAAATGAGAAGAATCAGTAGGGGATTTAACTACAGAAGAGTCAGGCAAATCAATACAGAATGAGAGTAAGGGGGGGTACATTAATACTCAGGGTGGTTTCAAAACCATGAGGCATCATACTTTTTGTATTTACCTAAAATTTCAAGTAATACATCTAAGTGTAGAATATAAATAATTATGTAATGCCACTTGGGCTGATAATGCTCTCCAAAGGTCCATAGACCATCTTAAAAAAAAAAAAAAATCCCAGTACTAAGCATGAGAAACCTCCCTTAGAGTTGTTGTTGGTAAAGAGAGTTCAAAAGAAACCCAAAACAATATACTTTACAATATACTCTATTGCTGCTATTGGTTTTGTTTGCCTCCCAGAAGACTGTTTTATCTTAGCAAATTTGTTATTGATATATAGAACAGTTATTAATTTTGTATTTTGACTTTAAATCTTGAAAATTTACTGAAAATCCTTAATAGAATTTTTGAAAGGCACTAGTGTAGGCTGTGGTATCTTCAAAGTATAGAATCATGTCATTTTCAAACAGAATAATTTGACTTTTCCCCCATCCTTCTAACCAAGTTTTATTATTATTATTATTATTATTATTATTATTAGATATTTTCTTTATTTACATTTCAAATGCTATCCCGAAAGTTCCCTATACCCTCCCCCATCCCTGATCCCCCACCCGCCCACTCCCACTTCCTGGCCCTGGAATTGCCCTGTACTGAGGCATATAAAGTTTGTAAGACCAAGGGGCCTCTCTTCCCAGTGATGGCTGACTAGGCCATCATCTGCTACATATGCATCTAGAGACATGAGCTCTGGGGGGGACTGTTTAGTTCATATTGTTGTTCCACCTAAAAGGTTATAGACCCCTTCAACTCCTAAGGTAATTTCTCTAGCTCCTCCATTGGGGGCTCTGTGTTCCATCCAATAGATGAATGTGAGCATCCCCGTCTGTGTTTGCAGTACTACTGAAAGATCCAGCAATACCTCTACTGGGCATATACCCAGAAAATGTTCCAACTGGTAATAAGAACACATGCTCCATATGTTCATAGCAGCCTTATTTATAATAGCCAGAAGCTGGAAAGAACCCAGATGTCCCTCAACAGAGGAATGGATACAGAAAATGTGGTACATTTACACAATAAAGTATAACTCAGCTATTAAAAACAATGGACAACCATAGCTATACAGAGAAACCCTGTCTCGAAAAAACCAAAACAAACAAACAAACAAACAAAAAAAAACCAAAAAAACAATGAATTTATAAAATTCTTGGGCAAATGGATGTATCTCGAGGATATCATCCTTAGTGAGGTAACCCAATCACAAAAGAAGTCACTTGATATGCACTCACTGATAAGTGGATATTAGCCCAGAAACTAACCAAGGTTTTATATCTCTTATCACTCTTGCTAAGGTTTTGCATACTATATAAAGTATAAGTGTAGCACATACCACTCTTGTCTTGTTTCATATGTTACAGGAAATACTCTGGTTTTTCCTCAGTTAGTGTAGTGTTGGTAATAGGTTTGCTGTATATAGCATTTCTTATGTTGAGGTGTGCCTCACCTTTTCCTAAATACTTTAGGACTTTCATCATAAAGACATGTAGAATATTGTCAAATATGTTCTATATATCAAGATAATGAGGTACATTATCAATTTAAATTATGTATTATTTTTATTAAGCCAAATGTCAAGTTATACCTCAGAGTTAAAGTGATAAAGTTAGAATGATACAGGCATGTTGAACCAAACATGCATCTCTGGAATGAAACCAACATGTCCAAGATGTAGACTCTTCTAATGTGCATGTATTTTGTTGAGAATTTTTATGATATTTATTCACCAGAGAAGTTGGGGTTATATTTTTTTCTACTATGAGTTTATGCAGATCTGTAACAGGATAATACTGATTTCTTAGAATTAGTTCAGTATATTCCTTCCATTTCTATTTTGTGGATCCTGGTATGAAATATTAGAATTAAATCTTTCCTGAAAGTATGGTTAAATCACTATCTTTCTAGGCTAATATATCATTTTGAGGTGAGTTTTAATCACTGCTTCAATCTCATTGCTTATTTTGGTTTATTTTCTTTATTGTTTTATCTAACATATCATAAGAGTTTAAAAAATTATCAATTTCTTTTGTGTCTTTTATCTTTACAGAACACAAATTTTCACAGTATCCCTTAATGGTCTTCTGCAATTCACTGGGGTATTTTTTAAATTTTATTATGTTGTCCTCTCTCTATTTGACAGTCTGTCTAGACAATTGTCAGTCTTGTTAAGCTTTCATAGAACCAACTTTGATTGACTTTATATGTTGTTTTAGTCTGTGTTTTATTACATTCTTGCCCAAATTTTATTACTATACCTATCTTTTCCAATAGTATTTGGTCTCAACCTATTTTTCTAGAACATGAAAGGTCATCCTTAGGATATTTTTATTGGGGAAATGTCTGATTTTTTTTTTCAGTGTGGGAGCTAATAGGTATAACCTCTCCTCATAGAACAGCCCTGACTACTCCAAACATTCTGATAAGTACTGCCATGTTCATTCAATTTGGAGAATTTGTTTTCTCTTGCATTATTCGATTATCTACTCCTTTCAAGTGTATTTTGCTCACTCTCTAAGTCTTTGCATATTTTCTGTATTTTCTTTTCTTGTGGTTGGTTTATAAATTTATTCCTTGTTTTGCTTCTATGCTTATTTGAGTTGTACATTAGTCCTTTGGTCCTTTTTAAAATTAACATCCCCCTTTTCTGACCCAATCTGAAAGATCGTCATTACTATGCTTCATCCTTCCCGCTACTATGCAGTGGATAGATGGTGACAATTACCCTTAATCATTTACTAGAAGGCCCAATATTGAGTGGCATAAAAGACACCTGTGCACATCCCTTGTGTACTGATGAAACTCAGGGACCACTTCCTTGGAATGCTGGTTGGGAGAATCGTAGTTTATAGACTTTTATATCTAATGAAATCAATATTCTATGTAGTGGAATGAGTAAGAAATGAAGACAGTGCAATGAAGAGGATGTATGGGTGAGAGCCAGAATATATAGCCTGGAGGTATAAGAGGTAGTGTAAATATTACTGTAGTATATGTTAAAGAAGATTTCTATAAGTGCAGAAAAACAAGAGACAGCCATAGAGACAGTTTCTACTGTGATAGAAGCTAAAAAAAAAAAAAAAAAAAAAAAAAAAAAAATAAAAAATAAAAATAAAAAAAAAAAAAAAAAAAAAAAAAAAAAACAATAGAAACTTAATAATTCAAGTTCAAAATTGTAAATTTAGTTAAAAATGTAAAAACAAGTAAACAACAAAAAGGTTGAATTGAAAATAATATCTTGAGAGGGAAGACATAATTACTTAGTATTCCTTCTTCACTGTGATGCAATGATTTGTCACCTTGGATTGTCATTGGTACCTGTTTCCACAGAGGTCCACTGCTTGTCTCAGTGGACTCTTTCAGATAAGATTTGCTTCCTCCACAATTCTTTGGCCCGAATGCCCTATCTCTCAGCCAGTTATAATCTTGTTTCCAGTAAACCAGTGATTGACATTTTCATAGGTAGAGCTTTCTGTGATTCAGAAAGCTTTTGGACTGTCCACCTACCTGATAACTTCATGTGCCATTAAAAGACTCAGTATGGTTCCACTACAAAGTTCTCATGATTCCAGGTTGGAGTCTCCAACAATGGCAAGAAATGTTGAGTCAATTCCCTGGCTTGTTACATTAGCCTCAACTTCTTTGACATCAGTTCTACTATGTAATACTCTATTTATCATGCTCGAGTGTAATCTCTGTGTTTACTTTTTAATAGCTCATATATTCCTCTAAATTTTCATATTCCAGTACTATGAACAGCATATTGGTGACAACAGTTAACATAAGTTAGTAGGACAACCATAGCAAGTGTGGTAACATCAGTTATCTCCTAGTTTGACACTGGCATCAGAAAGTCTGGTTCATTAGTAGAAGACATTCAATGACTGAATTGTAGCTGGTAAGTAGAAAAGTCCACAAGATAATCCTAACAGAGCATTAGAACACTCCAACTCCTTTTCTTTAACTTTATTCACCTACTAACTCAATTACTGCTTCAAACCAATTGTCTGAGCCAAAATTCTGCACTTCCTCTTGAGTCCATATTATTATTTTCCCCTTGCCTCTTACACCTTAAATCTATATTAAAAATCTCATGTTAATAAACTTTAGCAGTACTTCATAAAAATCTAATAAATATCTTATTAATTAATTAATTAATATGGAGTAGAATAAATGCTAACTAGTAATCTCTGTGAGAGTAAAAATGCATCATAAACTCGTCCTTACTGAATTTAGTGCATAATTGTTTTAGACCTCCTATAATTCCTTAATCCTTTGAGATCACATGAATTCAGTGAATGGAGAGCTCTGATTTAGTGAGTATATTACAGAGAATTTTAGGTGATCATTCATTCAATAAACAAATTATTAAACCATTTCAAATTGCAGAGCCCAACTTTTTCTTTGTGATTATGAGATATTTTCAGATCACTGAGGATAGAGTTGCTTCATAGTAGATTTTCAGTGAAACTGTAAAATACAATAGAAGAAGAAGAAGCCATTACTGAACTTCATTTGACTTTTTGATGATGTAGATGTTCATTTTAATTATTTCATCTATTTTTGAGATCACAATATAATCACATCATTCACTCTGTCCTCTTCTCTCTCTAACCTTCCTATATGATGTAATGTTTCCAAAATGCTACTTTCAATTGGGTACGGCCTCTGATTTGTGCAAATAAACAATGCAAAATGATTTTGAAGGTTGGATTTTCACTCCTCAAGCAGCCATCCCTCTGTACAGGCATGCATGGGAAATGGACTCAATTATTGACATGAGAATACCAGGAGATTGCGTTCTAGCACAGCATCTTTTTAATCTTATGCTGAGCAAACTACCTGACTTCCTGAAGCTTCTATGTTTTCATCTGTAAACTGTGGATAAAATCAACCACATACTACAGAATTCTTGCAAGAATTAAGATCCCACAAACATTCTTAGGCAAATGGATGGAACTGTAAAATGTCATCCTGAGTGAGGTAATCATATCACAAAAGAACACACATGGAATGCACTCACTGAAAAGTGGATATTGACCCAAAAGCTCAGATTACCCAAGATACAATTCACAGACCACATGAAACTCAAAAAGAAGGAAGATCAAAGGGTGAATACTTCTGTCCTTCTTAGAAGGGGGAACAAAATACCCAAGGGAGGAGTTACAGAGACTGAGTATGGAAAGAAGGAGACTGAAGGAAAGGCCATCCAGAGACTGCCCCACCTGAGGATCTATCCAATGTACAGTCACCAAACCTAGATACTATTGCAGATAACAAGAAGTGCATGCTGACAGGAGCCTGATATAGCAGTCTCCCGAGAAGCTCTGCCAGAGCCTGACAAATACAGAGACAGATGCTTTTAGCCAACCATTGGACTGAGCACAGGGTCCCCAATGGAGTTAGAGAAAGGACTAAAGGAGCTGAAGAGGTTTGCAATCATATAGGAGGAACAACAATATCAACCAACCAGAGACTCCAGAGCTCCCAGAGACTAAACCACCAACCAAAGAGTACACATTGGGGACCCATGGCTCCAGTTGCATATGTAGTAGAAGATGACCTCAGATATTAATGGTTGAAGAGGACCTTGGTCCTGTGAAGGCTTGATGCCCCAATGTAGGGGATTGCCAGGACAGGAAGGTGGGAGTGGGTAGGTGGGTGTGGGAACACCCTCATAGAAACAGGTGGAGGGGAGATGGGATGAGGTTTTTCAGAGGGGAGACCAGGAATGCAGATAACATTTGAAATATAAATAAAGAAAATATCTAATAAAATTTTTAAAAAAGCAGATCCCCCACACAGAGTACACAGCATGTTTTCTGACACATGTCCCTCAAAACTAGGCACCCGTTTTAGTCATTGTGAGGTTTAACCCTTGACATCTTAAGTCATTGACTTATCATCTGGGGAGTATAGTAGTCACTTGATTAATGTATACCTTAGCACACTGGTGACTTTTTTGTAAGAGAGTGATTTTTCATAAGCAGTTTTGAAAGGCTTTTTAAATGATCCTATTTAGAAACTAGAGACTTGGCTGTTCAACTTTATAGCTCCGTGACCCAGAGTCTTAATGTTTTAGTTTCATCTTTGACAAAATGCCATTATCAACTCATAAGGTTCACATGAGGTTAAATGAAACTGTTTGTTATAGGCCTTAATATGAAACCCAGAACAATCTATAAATTTACCAAAAGCCAACAATGATAGAGCCATAATGGACCTGGCCCTTGAAATCTACTAGATACTTTCTATGTGTAATGCATTGAAAATTGACATAAAATTACTGAAAAGAACACACAGAATACAAACAAAATACTTTTTTTTATCAAGCAACTACTATAGTGTAAGCATTTTTAGATACTTTATAGACATCACTTTAATCATCATAGTATCACCAAGCTTAGAGAATATAATTATCCTCTTTTTAAAAGCATATAAAATATTCTATTTCAAAATAGCCATCCAAGACTATACATAACTTACAAATGAAGTAAATAAAACCCAGAATTGAACCTGAGCCCATGTTCATATGACACCAAAGTCTCTTTTATCTTCACTATATGTTTGCTCTATAATTATCAACTTATTTACTGAATTTGCTAGTTGTCATTTGCTAGAGAGAAGTATCCTAAGGATGAAGTAGAAGACAAGTGAATTCCTAAAGGAAACAAACCTCAAAACACTCTTGGGCCTCAAGTCAGTCCTGTTTCAAAGCCTCTAGTAGAGCACTTACACCAGTTGCCTCAAGGTACCTAGGTTTCCCTACACATTTAACTAGAGTATATCTTAATTTCCAGATCTATGATAAGTACTTAGTCTGAATGGTAATATTTTGATTTCTTTAGCAGAATGTGGAATACTCTGACTTAATTTGCTTGTTGATGTATTTATTTACTTATCATTTTTATTTCTTCCTTTCTAACTTTTCACTACAGATAAATATCTGTCAACTCTGTTTCCTCCCCCACTGCACACCTGTATATTTCAACCTATTGTAATGCCTGCACTGCTCCTGATAACTCCATATCTCTTATAAAATACACAGAAGGGGATAAAAATGACAACACACTGGGCCAGAGCTTATGATTAAAAGGCAATATACAAGAAATCTGTTGTTGTTTTTTTTACAAAATAAATTTTTAATTTACAATTTGAAAATTACTCACACCAGGCTATTTTTCTTCCCCTTCCATCTCCATTCCATTTCCAGTTCTGCTGTTTCTCACAGTGCTCAGACCTCTGCTTCTCTCTCTCTTTCATCTCTCCACCACATGCTTACATATCTTAGTGACTCCAACTAGATGCTGGCCACACTGCAGGTGTGCCTCTGGACATCTTCTCCATCCCCCTTGCCCATGGTCTGGCAACAGGCAGGCCTCTGGGATATACTTTACATACTGTGACATACTGCAGCTTCCATGGTGAGATGTTGTTGATGAACATTTTGTTTGTGAACATTTTAAAATTCTTTTTTTTTTTATTTTATTTGGGTTGGTGCAAGGGTTGAGGGTGTATATGAATGGATGGGACATAGGTAAGATAGGGATGCATGATGTAAAATTCACAAAGGATTATTAAAAAGATTCTTAGAAAAGAAAACTACATACATGTATATGATATATCTAGATCATGCCTACCCTCTTTCTCCCCACCAATTTCCACCAGGAAGCCCCATCATCTCTCTCTCTCAATTTATTGTTTATTAATTAATTACTTTTAAAGAAAAATATTTAATTGGAGCTGGCTTACAGTTCAGAGGTTTAGTCTATTTTCACTGTGCCAGAAAGCATAGCAGCACACAGACAGTTGTGAGGATGGAGAGGCAGCTGAGAGATCTCCATCTTGGTGGGCAGGCAGCAGGAAGAAAGAGACACACTGGACCTTGAGCTTCCCCTTCCCCCTGTTATTTTTTTTTCTTTTTAGAGTAGCTTTCAATTTTATTTCTATTTTTAATTTATTATAAAAATCAACTGAATTCAAAATAAGTTTTGCTATGTTTGTGTATTTTAATATTTACACCAAGTCACTGAATATATTGAGATCATCCTCAAGCCAAGTCTTTGAAGCAGCAGTTTAATGTCTTCTACAGTCAGTTTGGAGTGGCTTGGCTGAGCCTGCCCCATTACAGGTGTGAGTCATAGATAAGTATCTACGTGTACAGACATTGCTAGACTTCCCCAGTTAAAGCAATGCATCAGAAATAAATCCCAGATGCATATTGGTAGCTGGCAGTTCATATCCAGAAATAAAAATCATTAATGATTTATATGATTACAAGAGATATTTCCCCCAAGAAAACCTAGCTCTAAAGCACTCATCTACCACACGTACTTCACTACCTTGCCTGTGGTATACTGAGGGTGGTGTTCAGCAAGGTCCCCAAGATGATCAAAACAAAGGGCCGTATTCATTGATCAACACTCAAAACTCTTTCATATCATTTCATTGTTTTTGTTGGCATTTAAGAGCAGCTTTTGTTTGTGGTGATCTAACAGGGTACATGGGATTATTTCAGTCTTCTTGTATCTGTTGAGGCCTGTTTTGTGACCAAATATATGGACAAATTTGGAGAAGGTACCTTGAAGTGCTGAGAAAAATGTATATTCTTTTGCTTTAGGATGAAATGTTCTATTGGTTCATAACTTCTGTTAGTTTCACTGGATCTCTGTTTAGTTTTTGTTACCATGATCTGTCCATTGCCGAGAGTAGGGTGTTGAAGTATGCCACTATTGTTATGTAGGGTGAGATATGTGCTTTGAGATTTAGTAAAGTTTCTTTTATGAATGTGGGTACCCTTGAATTTGGTGCAGAGATGTTCAGAATTAAGAGTTCATCTTGGTAGATTTTTTCTTTGACCACTATAAAGTGTCTGTCCTTATCTTTTTTGATAACTTTTGGTGGAAAGCTGATTTTATTTTATATTAGAATGGCTACTTCAGCTTGTTTCTTGGGACCATTTACTTGGAAATTTGTTTTCCAATCTTTTATTCTGAGTTAGTATCTGTCTTTGTCACTGAGGTGCATTTCCTGTATGCAGCAAAATGCTGGGTCCTGTTTACATATCCAGTCTGTTAGTCCATGTCTGTTTTGAGGAACTGAGTCCATTGGTGTTAAGAGATATTAAGGAAAAGTGACTGTTTCTTCCTGTTCTTTTTATTGTTAGTGGTGGAATTATGTTCGTGTGGCTATCTTCCTTTGAGTTTGTTGAAAGATTACTTTCTTGCTTTTTCTAGGGTATAGTTTCCTGCCCCGCGCTTTGTCTTGCCAGCAAGAATGCACACAGGACACAGGATCCTTCTGCAGCAAAGCATTTATTGCATCGAAAAGAGGAAGACCCCAGCCCTGAGAAGGCACTGCTTATATACACCCTGAAGCGTCGTGTTCATTCCTGATTGGCTGCTCACTCATCACCCCATATTACGCCCTGGGGTGGGTTGTGACTTCTGCACATGTGCTCTTAAACTTGTTTACTTGAGGAGACCAGCATATGTCAGCGCCATCTTGTAATGGTGAATGCCGTCACGACTCATTGTGGCTCTCTATAGTTTCCCTCCTTGTAAAGCCCCTCCACCACCAGCCTGCTTCAGGCTGTGTGCAGACCAGTCATAGGAAGCCACAGGCAGTGTGGCTTTCATTGCCTTGCTAAATTTCACCTGAGCTACTCTGGTGCCCTGCTCTCTGTCACTGGGCTTCTCCCTGGAAGACCAAGGGCAGAGACATTCCAGAGTACCCTGGACCCTGGCTCTGCCCAGTTCACCTGCTTACAGCTGGGACATCCCACAGTACTTCTGGCTTCCTGCCAAATTCCAGGTGCCTATGCAAAACTGACTGGGGGCGGGGTCTTCCCTCTTAAAACCAAAGAAGAACCCAAAAATAAATTAGACGCTTTGATCATTTTCTCCCACCCTAATTTCTCATTTTAGCCCCAGAGACCATCTTCCAGAGGACCCAGTTTGTAATGTAGATGGACCACAGGCAGTAGCCCCCTACACATCCTTATGGGGGTGTTTTCCATCTATTATCCTTTCTATGGCTAGATTTATGGAAAGATATTGTATAAATTTAGTTTTATCATGGAATATCTTAGTTTCTCCCTCTATGGTGTTTGAGAGTTTTGCTGGGTATAGGAACCTGGGCTGGCATTTGTGTTCTCTTAGTGTCTGTATGATATCTGCCCAGGATCTTCTAGCTTTCATATTTCTCTGGTGAGAAGTCTGGTGTGATTCTAGTAGGTCTGTCTTCATATGTTACTTGACATTTTTCCCTTATTGCTTTTAATATTTTTCTTTGTTTAGTGCATTTGTTGTTCTGATTATTATGTGTTGGGAGGAATTTTTTTCTGGTCCAGTCTATTTGGAGTTCTGTAGGCTTCTTGTATGCTCATGGGCATCTCTTTCTTTAGGTTAGTAAAGTTTTCTTCTATATTTTTGTTGAAGATATTTACTGGCACTTTAAGTTGGGAATCTTCACTCTCTTCTATACCTATTATCCTTAGGTTTCATCTTCTCATTGTGTCCTTGAATTCCTGAATATTTTGAGCTAGGAGCTTTTGGCTTTTTGCATTTTCTTTAACTGTTGTGTCAATATTTTCTATTGTATCTACTGCACCTAAGATTTTCCCTTCTATCTCTTGTATTCTGTTGGTGATGCCTGCATCTATTACTCCTGATCTCTTTCCTAGGTTTTCTAACTCCAGGATTGTCTCCCTTTGTGATTTCTTTATTGTTTCTACTTCCATTTTTAGATCCTGAATAGTTTTGTTCAATTCCATCACCTGTTTGGTAATGTTTTCCTTAAACTCTCTAAGGGATTTTTGTGTTTCCTTTTTAAGGGCTTCTACCTGTTTACCTTTGTTTTCCTGTATTTCTTTAAGGGAGTTAGTTACGTCCTTCTTAAAGTCCTCTATCATGATCATGAGAAGTGATTTTTAGATCCAAATCTTGCTTTTCTCATGTGATGGTGTATCCAGGACTTGCTATGGTGGGAGAATTGAGTTCTGATATTGACAGGTAACCTTTGATTCTGTTGTTCATGTTCTTATGCTTGCCTCCCACCATCTAACTATCTCTAGTGCTACCTGCCCTCACTATATGTGACTGAATTCTGTCCTTCCTGTGATCCTGGTTGTGTCAGAAATTCTCAGAGTTCAGCTGTCTCTGGAATGCTTTGATTCTGGGATCCTGTGATCCTGTGATCCTGGGTGTGTCATTTCTCCTAGGACAAGCTGCCTCTGGGACCCAGATTTCCTGATGTGACCAAGCTCCTAGGATCCTGTGATCTTGTGATCCTGTGATCCTGGGCATGTTAATGCTTTTTTACTTAGCAAAGAGGAAGATATTTTATTCACACTGCTTTTAATGTTCATTAGAAGTCAAGGTCCACTTGTCCCTTCTTACACTCCTGGGAGTGGCGCTTCCTCTCTGTGCTGTGGAACAGGCTGCAGAGTTCATGCCCAATGACTGCTCAGAGCACTGGCTCAGACCAGAAGGAACCTGTGCCACTGGTCAGGTAGAATTTCTGGGTGCCTGGGTCCTGCTGGTCCCAGTTACTTCTCCTAATTAGTTAATATTTACTTTTCAGCCCACTGTATCCAATTTCTGTTGCCCATATTTGCATGGATTATCCACTTGGACATAAAATATGTAGGAGCATTCTAGAATTCCAGAAATTGCAAAGATGACTTTTGAATATATTTATAAAGCACATTTCTATCCCATCTGAAAATTCAAAATAAACAATGATATACTGTCAAGAATCTTTTTCCAGGACAAAAGTTAACTAGGAAGTTCATTATTAAATGACTCAATCACGGCTCTTGGCATACATCTCAATTTCCTATGGCAAACAACCTTGCAGCTGTCCTGTAGACCCAGTACTTGGATTTAGGGTACAATTCAAGGAAATAATAAAGAGACAGCTCTTTCTGCCTAGAATAAAGGAATTCTTCAATTTTTTTTCCCTTACTACTTGGTTACACTTGCTTAAGTTGATTAACAAGTAAGGAGATCAAAGTAAAGAGGCAGGGCAACAACTTGTAAATCATCAGGCAAATAACAGATGAAATTGAACATTCGCAATGTGCTGTATTTAGATGTATAGCCATCTGAAAATGAGGGGAGATGCAATTAAGAGATGCATTTATGGGGGTCTGGAGAAATGGTTCAATAGGTAAAAGCACTGACTGTTCTGCTCTTATAGAAGTCCTGTGTTCAATTCCCAGAAACCTCATTGTGGCTCATAACCATTTATAATGGAATCTAATGCCCTCTTTTGGTGTGCAGAAGTCCAAGCAGACAAAGAATTCATATACCTACAAATACATAAACAAAGAAAATCAAAAAGATACATTAAAGAGAGAGAGAGAGACAGACAAGACAGAGACAGAGACAGAGACAGAGACAGACAGACAGACAGACAGACAGACAGACAGACAGAGATTCATTGGAGTTATGCTTGCCCTAGCTTGATGATGTGTTTGAATTTATGATCTTTCCCATCATATAGCCACTACTACCCATCATTTTCAAAACCATGTGTTAAAAGGGGATTGCTTAATTCCATGTCTTCATGAACGTCTATCATTAATATTTTCACAGAATGATAGATCTTCAGAAGTAAGGATATAATTTGTGAATCACTTGAAAAATGGTTATCCTCCTAGATGACTTGTGTATAGGATGCTAACAGAATCTGAATTTGGTAATACTAATCCCCTATTTTCAGACACTATTCAAGTTCATCTTTAGACAGAACAATTTTTCAGTGAAAACAACTGGATCACTAACAATAAAATAGTTCTTGTTGACTTAGCAGAAAAAAAATTGTTATCCAGATCATAGCCTATCCTTCTGTTTATACAAATTGGAAACTTAGCGTCTGCATTCCTCCATCACCCTTCCATTTCCATAACTCTTCCTTTCCCATTGCCAGTGCTAAGGACAGAATGATCTCTTTGCCAGAATCTCATCCATGCTCTGATTATGAGGATGAGAAGAAAGTATTTCTCTAAGATAGCATGACCAACTCCCTTTTATTTCTACTGCCAGGAATGTCTCTGATGTGGTAGTGCCATTCTTCAGGTTTAAAAAAAAAATGCTAGACTAATTGTTGTCAAAACATCTAAAATTAATCTGCTTCTCTACATCTTAACAAATGGAATTTCATGCATTTGTCAGTTTGCCAAGATGATCAAACCTCATGTAAGAGGCAACTTAAAAGCAATTACAGAAGCATAGATTTTTTTTCCCATTCACTTAAAGAGAGTTAAATCTAGTGTTTGTGTGCATTATATGCTTTCCCTTTTTAATTTATATTTTAAGCAACATGAGAATGCTTTGTTTACTTTTCCTAATCTAGTCTTTAAATGCTCTGTTTTACTGGATAACAGTGTACAAGTGAGGGTATTTCTGGCTCTTGATATATGACTAGCATCAATTTATGGCTTTTCATTAATTTTATTTCTCTGGTGTAACAAAAATATTGTTACATATTATTGGTTAAATTATCTATGACAATTTCAAAGATTCCATAATCTATACTGGCCACTCTTGCATAGTTCATTTAAAATAGAGAATGTAGCAGTCATGTTTAAAATTAAAAGTACTATAAAGTAAAACTGTAATTATTAGACAAGGGAGAAGCTAGAGATAGTACCCCAGGAGCTGAAGGGGCCTGCAACTCTATAAGAGTATCAACAATATGAACTAACCAGAACCCCCAGATCTCATGTCTCTAGCTGCATATGTACCAGAAGATGACCTAGTCGGGCATCATTGGGAAGAGAGGCCCCTTGGTCATGCGGACTTTATATGCCCCAGTACAGGGGAACGCCAGGGCCAAGATGTGGGATGAGGCCCCTTGGTATTACAAACTTTATATGCTCCAATACAGGGGAACACCTGGGCCAACAAGTGGGAGTGGGTGGGTAAGGGAGCAGGGCGCAGGGAGGGTATAGGGAACTTTCGGGATAGCATTTGAAATGTAAAATAAGAAAATATATAATAAAAATATCTTAAGACAAAAAAAAAGAAAATGGGAGATGTTAGGGAGAATAGAAGAGGGTAATAGAGGAAATGAATATGAGCATGATACATCACATGTGTGCATGGGTATGTCATAATGAAACTCCTTACTTTGCTCAATTAAACGCTACATCCAAGCTTATGTTTTTTTTTCTTTTTTCTTTTTTTAATTAGATATTTTCTTTATTTACATTTCAAATGCTATCCCAAACATTCCCTATACCCTCCACCCGCCCACTCCCACTTCCTGGCCCTGCATTCCCCTGTACTGGGGCCAAGCTTATGATTTATTGTTGTGCAACATATGTGTCAAAGTTCTATTCAACATTTCTAGATATAATTAGAAGCAACAATTATACAGACAGTAGGCTTTCAATCTAGGTGCATCCTAACACCAGGTATTTAGCAGTCTCTAACAAGGTGTCCATAGCACTTATTCTTACTGATTCCTTGTATGCATGAAGATCTTAATGCATGAGAAGTGAAACTGAATAGAACCATGTAGGGCCCCATCTCCCATAATATCATTTGATGTAGGAAGCAACTATTATATCACAATTAAGCAGCAAATTGTACTAAGGTACCCAAATTTTTAATGATTTTGAGTGCTTAACTGTAAATGACTATGTCAATAATGTCTATTTCACCTAACTTTAGTAACAGTGTTTGGCTGGACATGGAAAGGGGCAATTTCAAATAAATCTCAAGATATTCCTTAAGCCAGACACATTAGTAAAATAAGGAACTGCTGTAAGTTTAACACCTCTGCCATTAAACGTGAGTGGGAAGGAGATATTCATGTTCACCAATTCTTATAATCCTGACCACACGTGATCATTTCCTCTTGTAACAAACTTAAATGTCATAGTCCTGCCATGGAAGAGGGTAGTGATGCCACTATAATGCCTTTTGTAAATTGATCTGTTAAAGAAGAAACTATTGAAAAGTTACTAGATACAGATATACCTGTATAATTGATGTTTTCTTCTACAATTTTATGGACTGGCTATAAAATACAACTACAAAGCTAGCCAACTCACAGGAAAAAATTTATATAGCATACACAAAACATAGGTGTTTTCCAAAGCACTAATCTCATTGCTATCAGATCCAAGGCACTCAGGCATAACTTTTCTGTATTTTACATGTCAATTGATTTGCTGACACATAAATTTACTTTATTTGAATAGTACTAATATGACAATAAAAGAATTAAAATATAAAAAAATTAATTTTTAAAAATTCTGTCAGACCACCAATACAAGGCTTGGCCTATCAATGGCTCCAACTGGTCTGAATATCATATTTGCAGAAAACATTTTCATCATGACAAAATGATAGAAATGTAAAAGGGCTTTGTTTCTGTCACAAAATACCCATTTGCAAGAAACCATATACCATTCCATTTCTGTAGTTGCCTGTTTTACACACATTAATAATGTGTATATCTGCAAGCATAATTACTAAAAAAAGAGAGAGAGAAGCCTTATTTTCCAGGAATATGGAGTGATTTGTGTCTGTCATTGAAATACTATATATTTTTTGTGTCTTATTCTCAAAAACTTCTGGTTTTTGCCATCCTTAATACTAAATTGAGATATTCCTCTCTGTATGTCATATGCCATTTTACTCAGTAAATAATTTTCTCTTCCTCTAACACTTTCTAAACCTTCATGTTTAAAGACAATAAATTTGCAATGCTTGTACTCTATAAATAGAGATGGTAAATCATAATTATACTTTTAGATTGCAGTATCTGTTTCCAGCTGTGCATATGAATGTTTCTGATCTGGATGTATGTTCCAATATGTTTATTTTTAATCCAAAATTACATCCTTCACAAGCCAAGACCAAATGTAAAGTGCTCAACTTTTATTTACAGACATGTGGCAATTTCTTGTTAATACTTATATTCTCAGGAAGGCAAGATGATTCAAGGGTGTAAAAGTGCTTGCATGACAACTTGAATTCAATCTCAAAAAAAAAACACATGGTGGAGGGAAAGAATCAACACCTGCAATTGTTCTTTGATATCCACAGGCGTGTGCATTCATACACACACACACACACACACACACACACACACACACACACAACCACATATGAACACTAATTGTAAAATAGGATTGTGAACCTTCGTACAATAATGAACTGCATATAAGTGAAGATATAAATACTTTCAAACGTTTTATGCATAATACAAGGGACATGTACATTAAAATATCATAGCTTATTAAAAATATTATTTTTATATTTTATGTATTAACTAAAATAATGGAATTTAACATTATATGTACCATATTACTTTTGCCCCCAAAATAGAATAAATGGACTTAAATGAAGTTGGAGAGATGATTTAGGTGTTCATTTAACCATCTAAATGAGAAATGACGATAATTTGGATTAGAAGGTAGAGATCAAGATACCTGGTCATAATGAATGCACATTATTAACTTGAATGAACATGACATGTTGGTTGATGACATGCTTAGAAAGTTTTCATCTAGGTTGTATTTAATTAAATATTTTATTAGTCTCCATGTTTTGTGTTTGTATGTGTGTGTTTGTGTGTGTGTTTCTCTGTGTTTGTGTGTATGTATGTATTTATGTATGTATGTATGTATGTATGTATGTATGTATGCATGTATGTATGTAATATGTGCCACAGTATGCATGCAAAGGTCAGAGGACGAGTTTGTAGAAATGTTTCTCTCCTTCAGCTTTCAGACAGGATTTAGGGTTTGAACTCAGGCAGTTAAACTTGCACAGCAAACATTTGTACCCAATTAGCCAATCTCATTAGACTCAATATTCCAGTTTTTTAAAACTTAACAATGCTATTTTCTTAAGTGGGGAAGACTGTGGAATAGACCGTGATTTGAAGAAGAGGAAAAAATTCCATTATGTAGTATTTTTTGTTGTATTCAGTTACATTTTGCTGCATATTACAACACTATAGGTAGATTTAAACACCAGTCCTATGCATATTTCCCTCCTATCCACAAATCCCAGACACTGAAACAAAGTGAGAATACTATGTAGCTATGAATTCTGAAAGTATTCATCTTGTATATGCAAAAGTTCAGTGAGAATTTGCAAGCTTCATGATTAATATAACTTTGATATGATAAAGTCTGATATAATGAAGGAACAGAGTTTATCATATGGATTGGATCCTTGTCAATATAAACACAGAAACTACTATATATTTCATTTTGGCTTCTAAGAATGGTTCATTGTCTTTGCTCATTAAGTAGAAACATAAAACAATATTAATTTACAACTAAAATTATTTTATTAATTTTGCTTTAGCAAATAAACAACAACCAAACTTTGCAACCCTTTTTAAACACTCAGTGTGGCCAGAAAGTAGGCATAACTGTCTTAGATGAATTATAGGTAATATTGTCTGTTATAGGTAATCATTAAATCATGTCTTTTATTATTAAAAATACTTCTATCATCTTCATTATCACATTCTATGAATCAATTGCTATGCTTTCAAATTACTGCATTATATACTCACTTGAAAGACTACTGAAAGCTTTGGATTATTTTATTCAAGTATGATCTATTTATTCAATTTAGTACACAATTTGAAGAAAAGATCAGAGTGAGCTTTTGCACCCGACTAATGAGAGAATAGAAAATAAATTAGATAATGAGTACAAGTAAGTTGGTTGGTTGGTTGGTTGGTTGGTTGGTTGGTTGGTTGGTTGGTTGGCATGGTTTGGGGTGGGGGTGTTGTTTGTTCATTTTGTTAGTTGGTTGGCTGGCTGGGTGGCTGGTTTTTCAAAGAGGGCTTCTCTGTGTAGCCCTGGCTGTACTGGAACTTTCTTTGTAGACAAGACTGGCCTGGAACTCAGAGAACCACCTGTTTTTGCCTCCCAAATGCTGGGATTAAAAGCCTATGCAACAATGACCCATCTAGGTTCATGCAAGTTCTAAAAACACTCTTCAATTAGACACATATTTTTAATCTCTCTGTCCCTCCCTCCCTTCTTTCCTTACTTAACTTTAAGTCACATTAAAAAGGGATTGATACCCACATCATTTTGTAAACATTTTGAACAACATAAAGGATTTCATAAGTTTACTTTTCAGATCCAAATATCTAAAAACCAATCACAGATGCCTAGAAAAGTTCCACAAAAGCATTAGAAATAACTAATTCCCACCTAGCCTAGGGTATCTCTCTTTATAAGCTTTGAAAATATTGTAGGCATATCCACCTTTTAGTAAGAACACTTGCAGGCTTATCTTCCCTCATATTTAGGCAAAGGAAAATACTCAGAAAGGTATATAAAGGAAGGTATAAAATAGAAATATTATTTTTTCTCCTTTTCTTTTTTAATTAGATATTTTCTTTATTTATATTTCAAATGTTATCCACTTTCCGGGTTTCCCCTCAGAACACCTTCTATCCCCTCCCCACTTCCCCTGCTCACCAACCCACCCAATCTTGCTTCCTAGCTCTGGCATTCCCACATACTGCGGCATAGAGCCTTCATAGGACTAAGGGCCACTCCTCTCTTGATGACTGATTAGGCCATCCTCTGCTACACATGCAGCTGGAGCCATGAATCCCAACAAGTGTATTCTTTGATTGGTAGTTTAGTACTTGGGAGCTCTGGGATTAGTGGTTTGTTCCTATTGTTGATACTCTTATGGGGCTGCAAACCCCTTTGTCTAGCTCCTTCATTGTGGACACTGTGCTCAGTCCAATGGATGGCTGTGAGAAATCAAAGAAGATCTCAGAATATGGAAAGAGCTCCCATGCTCATGGATTGGCAGGATTAATATAGTAAAAGTACCCATCTTGCCAAAAGCAATCTACAGATTCAATGCAATCCACATCAAAATTCCAACTCATTTCTTCAGAGTTAGAAAGGGCAATTTGCCAATTCATCTGGAATGACAAAAGAACCTAGGATAGGGAAAACTATTCTCAACAATAAAAGAACCTCTGGTGGAGTCACCATCCCTGACCTCAAGCTGTACTTACAGAGAAATTGTGGAAAAAAAAAACCCTGAATGATAGTGGTACAGTGACAGGCAGGAAGATTAATGTAATAGAATTGAAGAACTATCATCACTTGATCTTTGACAAGGGAGCTAACACCATCCAGTGGAAAAAGAAACAGCATTTTCAATAAATGGTGCTCGCTCATCTGGCAGTTAGCATGTAGAAGAACACAAATTGATCCATTCTTATTCCCTTGTACAAAGATCAAGTCCATGAAAATCAAGGACCTCCACAAAAAACAAACAAAGACACTGAAACTTATAGAGGAGAAAATGAGGAAGAGCCTCAAAAAAAGGGGCACAGGGGAAATTTTCCTGAACAGAACACCAATGGCTTGTGTTGTGAGATCAGGAATAGACAAATGGGACTTCATAAAATTTCAAATGACACTGTCAATAAGACAAAATGGCAACCAACAGATTGGGAAAAGATCTTTACCAATCATAAATCTGATAGAGGGCTAATATCTAATATATACAAAGAACTCAAGGAGTTAGACTCCAGAGAACCAAATAACCCTATTAAAAATGGGGTAGAGAGCTATTTTTAGATTCTTGAAAACATTTATTTGGTGTGTGTATGAAAGAGAGGTTGGAAGAGTATATTTGTGTGTGTGTCTGTGTGCGTGTGCATGTGTGTGTGTGTGTGTGTGTTTTGTATGTTTGCCATTGCGTATGTGTGTGATTTGTACTAGTGTGTATGTGGAGCCCACATGTAAACTCTAGGTGCCTTCATTAATAGATCTTCAACTTATTTATTGAAGAAGAATCTGTCAGCAAACCTGGAGTACAGAGATTCAGCTAACCATGTAGGCTAATGATCTCTAGGTATGTTGTATCCACCTTTTCCATGCACTGCCATGACAGAGGCATAGTCCTGCACATAGCTTTTGTGGGTACTAGAGATCTAAACCCAAGTCCTCAAGCTGGTATATAAATAGGACAGTTCACACAATAAGCATCTTTGTCCTAGTTTTATTTCTACTGCTATAATAAAGACCGCAACCAAGGTCAACTTGAGAAGAAACATATTTATTTTGGTTTATACATGGCTCATAGTCCCTTGAAGAAGATTAAGGCAAAAATCTAAGCAGGTACCTGGAGGCAGGAATTGAAGGAGAGGCCATGAAAGAATGGTGCTTTCTGATTTGCTCAGCCTAGTTTCCTGTATCATCCAGGACTCCCTGCCTAGGGCTGGAACTTTCTACAGTGGTCTAAGTCACACATCACACATTAATAAAGAAATTGCCCCAGAGAGTTGTCTATAGACCAATTGGATGTAACCTCAATTGAGGTTCCACTCTTTCAGATGATTCTCACTTATATTAGCTTGACCAAAAAATTACCCATCTCCATTGTCACTATAGTTCTTTTCAATGAATAGTACAATACAACTATCTCCATTTATTCACATTAATCAGGATTTCTTGCCTAATCTAACTGTAATTTTGTTTCATGGTGATTTTCCCACTCCTCCTTACCTTTCTCCTGTTCTGACTCTGATAACCACCACTCTACTCTCAGGTTTTAACAGCAATCTTTTTAGAGCTCACTTACAGGTAAGAGCATACAGTACTTCCCATGTACATAGTATGCACATGTATGAGCACTTACCCTAATGGTATGCAAGAACCTTCTTCTGTTTATATTTCAAGCCAAATGAAGGCACAGAGTAGAAACAACCTCAATTATGGAATTTCAGATAAAACTACTCAGAGGGTTCACTGTACTCTAATCAGAATGACTAATAACAAAACAACTGACAACATATGTTGCGGAGGTTGTGAGGGAAGGAAGACTTTCATTCATGGTTGGTGTGATTATGAGCTGATGAAGCTACTCTGCAAATAAGTACTGAGAATTCTCATAAAGTAAAAATAAATATAATGTATGGTCCAGCTATAAGACTGCTGAGCATTTGTTCAAAGAACTCAACATCCTACTCCATAGATAATTGCTCAACCATATTCTTTACTGCTCTACAAATGGACAGAACCAAATTATCCATCAAGTGATGAATTTATAATAAGTATGTGGTAAATATATATAGTGGCATTCTATTTATCTGTAAAAAATAAAATAATGATATCATCAAATTTAGGTTAAATGGATGGGACTAGAACATAATATTCTGAGTGTAGTGAGAGATTGAGAAAGACAAATGGTGCAAGTTCTATATTATTTGTGATTGTCCATTCCAAGTCTTTAGATGTATATAACCTAGAAGAACCATAGAAATAAAGAAAGGAAAGGGGCCAAGGAAAGGGGAGCGTAGGATTAGCTAAAGGCCAAGAAGTAGAAAATGAAAACATTGATTCCATGAAAAAGGAAGTGAGAACACGGTATACTTTGGACACATAACTGAAAGTGGCCCCTTTCCTATGCAGCGGTTTTCATAGTATCAAAAATGATGTGACAGAAAAAGCAACCTATTGTCCCATCCAGCTATAAAGTCTACAAACCAAATTGGCCAGCATGTCAAGATTTCCCCAAGGGTATAACAGTGGTACTGATATTATAGAGGGACCAGAATCCCTCTAATTGAACTTAAGAACCACTTAATTGACAGGAATTTATGTGTATTACTTTAAACCCAGCCCACAGTCTGTGGCTGGAGAGGTTATAGACTTGAGAAGAGAAATCTCTATTGCTACCATTTTACACCAATATAATTTTGCACTTCTAAAAATCCATCCTTATACTCACCCCTCATCAAAGAAGCTTCCTTTTTTCAATAGATTGAAACTATTAAAGAGATACACAGGTACTCAAAATACAAAGAACTTTGTGGTGCTCAACTCCAACTGGACCATCTGCAATACAACCCCAAACCTAATCCTCAGAAAATCATGGAAGATGACATATAAAGAAAGACTGTAAACTTCAGAGGTCCATGATAACTGTGGATAAATCACATTCCCTAGACTTGACAGAAAAAATATACCCATGAACCTTCTGTAGAAACAAATTTTAATTTCCAAGTTTTTATTTCCCATTCCTGGCTCCCAGAATGACAACTCTGAGACAAATAAGTTATTATTATATGTCTAGGCTACATAGGCTTTGTCACATTCCCTATCTTATTGCTTATTTAACTATTTAAACTATTTTATGTCTACCACTTGGATAGTTACTTTTCCTTCAGTCCTGGCCTGCATTTTCTTTTATATCTCCTCTCTGTTTCTCTCAGCATCTACCTAAGTTCATCTACTCTGATCCAATATATTACATCCATCTCCCTGGTCTGTCCTCTTGAATTTCTCATGGCTCTCCCCACTCTCTTGTTTTTCCTCTTATTATTTCCCAGAATCCTCTCTCTTCCTCCCAGTGTCCTACCTCCTCTCTTCCCTGTACCAGCTTATTGGGCATGGGCTTTTAGATTGGCAGTTAATGTTTATAAAGGATAACCTCTTTAACCCTCAGTAATATGATTACCTATATTGGATCAGCATAATAAAATTACCAGACAACATACCAACAAAATTTCACATGGTCCAACACTTAGATGAAAAGTTAATGATGAATGGCAGATGACAGGGGAAACACCAGTCATCTCCTGGGACAAAACCCCACATAAGTTGTTCAATTCCAAGTAGTCAGTCATGAATATACTAGCAAAGTTAAATAAAATCAGTAGGTTATATATACATATGTGCCCATATTTACACATGCAAATACACATGTAACAATAATAGTAAGCAAAGAAGAGGTCATAAGTTTGGAAGTGGGGAAGGAGAGTTGTGGATGCAGTATTTATGTATGGAATTTTTAAAATAATAAATCATAAAAAAATTAACTAAATTAAATTCTAAAATTCATAGAACAATCTATCAGTCATGTATCATTAGAGAAGTTTATATTTATGGTATATGTGATTAACACAGAGAATCACCACTGGACAAAGCCCAGAGAAAAAGAAACTACAGGATGTTCAACCCTAAAGGGAACATATATAGCACATCCACAACTCTCCCTGAGCTCACGAATCATTTCAGAAGAGGGGTCAGAATGATTATAAGAGCCAGTGGGGGTATCTACAAGGAGACATTTTCTGGAAACAGCAGGGCAGCTGCTCTGACAGCATGCAGAAACCTGTGTAAACCTGAGCCAGACCAAATCCTATCATGGAGAGTGGAACTAAGCACAAAATATTACCACAGCTGTGAAGTTACTGATAATGGTTAGCCTTTGGGAGAAGGAGGAGAGACAGTTTGTTCTAAGGGTCTTCCTGATAAAGTTCCTAACACATCAATGGAAGCCCATGCATCCAAAAATACTTGGGCAGCATAAATGGTTCTTGAAAGGTTTGGAGGAGAACAGGACACCAATTTGCGTGAGAAGAGAATAGGAATGGGAAGATTTGGAGCAGTATAGATTATTCTAAAAAAATTTAAAAAGGAATGAAAATATGACACAAAACTTGGATGCATCCAGAAGGTAGCTGGATCTTAAAGGAGTTTCTGGAAGCAAGGTGGGTTTGATCAAGACACATTGTGCAAAACTCTCACAAACCAATAAAAATAAATTAAAATTAGTCAATAAATAGTAAAGCAACAAAGAAAAAATCCTTCTATAAAGATGGAAGATTCTTATAAAGGAGAGGTTGGAAATATATATATGCTTTTGGAAAGGAAATACAAGTAACAATAGCAGCACTTGCCCCTTAGGGAATTCTTAGAGTGAGCTGAGATCTGTCCAAACCATTTACGCAGAAGGGAAGAAAACAACACACAATACTAATCACAGCTAGAAAGAAAGAAAGAAAGAAAGAAAGAAAGAAAGAAAGAAAGAAAGAAAGAAAGAAAGAAAGAAAGAAAGAGAGAGAAAGAAAGAAAGAAAGAAAGAAAGAAAGAGAGAGAGGGGGGGAGGGAGGGAGGGAGGAAGGAAGGAAAGGAAGGAAGGAAGAAAAGAAAGAAAGCAAGCAAGCAAGCAAGAAAGAAAGAAAGAAAGAAAGAAAGAAAGAAAGAAAGAAAGAAAGAAAGAAAGAGGAAGAAAGACCTGGTTCCCTATGTATTGCCAACAGTTTCTCTGCATTCTTAGATCCTTGGTTCTGCTATGCTGAAACGGCAATGATCCTTCCCCTTTCATTCTTATTACCAGCTATGGATGCATGCTATTGTCCTGGCAAATATTCTGTAAAGTATTTCAAAGGTTAAATGCATTTTAACCTTTCAGAAACAACACAAGAGACTTGGAATGTATTATTTCTGATTCTATAAAACATTAGCCCTTCTCTTATATTTTTCTTTCATCTTCAAATATAAAATTATTTCCTTTTTGTATTTAAATATTATACCCTTCTCGTTTGTCAAGCCAGTTACATTACATTTTTAATACAGCTATTTGGTGTCTGCTTCTGACTTTTAGCTTTAAAAATGGGTCGTTTCCCAATAGAGTATTATTAAAAAAAAAAAAAAAAAAAAAAAAAAAGAGTTCATCCCTAACTAGAAAGTGCCTTCCAAACTCAGATGATATTGGCATTTTAAGGGAAACCCATTAAACCCTGTATGAGTATGAACTGTGACTCCTTTATATTTTCCTGTAGTTGTGGTTGTTTAAACTGCCACAGTAAGCATTGTTAATAATACAAACATGCTACTGTTGCCTTGTCTCTGAGTTAGTTTGAAAATATGTATCATTCTCTAGGCTTCAAGGAAGATGTTTAATAAGATATGAAGTGAGAAGCACAATGTCTTTACCCTGGTGAAAGGGCAGGATGTTTGTTTTTCAGCAAGATGCATGTGCAGTTGGAGTCCTGGTTATCTATTAGCAGCTGCTTGGATTTTATTCACAGTCTCCCGGTGCATACACAGGATATTATTCATTAACTCTGATGTAATTGCAAAGTTTTCTTAGTTACTAACAAATGTGCTAATTAGGCCCACTCTCAATTACAGTGATTACATTTACTACACTAGTGACACATTCTTGAGATGTAAATGAACTCTGACACCCATGTTTGGCTCCCTTTGTAAAAAGAAAGCAAGTCCAGCTCCTCTGCCTTTCCATCTCAGTTCACTGGGACATAATCCTTCTCAGTAAGGGGGCCTGGATTCAGTGAAGGTGCAAACTGACAGAGTTATTGTTTTAATGTCCATAAAGTATACCCTGTTAGCCAGTTCAACCTGGGTGATTCCATACTGAGGCTCTCCATCTTTTGTGAATGTACTCATTAGAAGATTCTCCCCCAAGCTATTAAATAGCTCAGGATGGACAGAAGGATAAAGGAAGAGGCTGTTTTCCTAATACCTATGTATGTGCAGTGTGTAAGCATGTTTAAATGTGTGTGGGCTCACCTGTGTGCATGGGTATGTGGGTGTTCCTGTGTATATTCCTGACTGTGTCTGTGCATGGAAAGCCCAAGGTTGGTGCTAGGTAACTTCTTACAGTTTTGAACCATATTATTTGATTGTGTGTGTGTGTGGGGGGGGGGTCTCTCAAATAAATCCAGTGTTCTCCAATATGACAAATCTACCTAGCAATCTTTCTCTAAGGATCACTTCTCTGTACCTTCTAAACAGAGGGCATTACTTGAAGGAAGCTACATCTTTCCAACATTTACATGGGTGCTGTGCAGTATAACTCTGATCTTCATATATATTTGAAAAGAATTTTAACCAGTGAGCCATTGCTCCAGCTCGATAACTTCTAATTTTAATAAGGATGCTTCCCTGAGGATGGTTGCTTCCTTTGACCAAATCTATTCACTAAAAAAAAAAAAAAAAAAAAAAAAAATCTTGACTCACATCACAAGTCTTCCCTTCCTTAACAACCTCCTATTCTAGACAATTCATTCACTTTTCTACTCTCTTCTTTGTGTAACTGAGGTAATCTCCCTTCACTGTCTCAGATCAGATTCCTATTTCCCTAAGGCCCTCTGTGTCTAGCTCCAATAAGTGATTAAATGTGTTTATCAGAGCTGTTTATGTCAGGTTAGTCAGACTAGTAACCACCAACCTAAGAAGGTGCATACTTATGTGCAGAGTAGAGAATACTAATACTGAAACAGAACTCAGGCTTGCTTCTTAACACTCATAGAAGCTAAGGTTGTAAACAGAGTCCTTAGCCATAATTGTATACAAGTTATTACTAGAATTTTAGGCCAATGTCCTCAATCTTGGCATCCCTACATGTCTTATTCTACTACCTGTCACATTGAAAGTCTAATCAGATAGACATCTCATGGTAAACTAAGAAAAGAACCCATTATGTACCCATTATGAATAAACTAGAAAAGAACAGGATGACTACAGCATTCTACATTCTGCTTTAAATGCACTGATGAGAGTGTCTGTATTTTACATTGAGAGAATAATAGCAAGGTAGGAAAAGGTATATGTAAATAGTCTCTAAAAACTGTTTTAATTGATCATTACCACAGGTCTGGTTCTATAAGGAGACTCAAATGACTTCAGAAAAAAAAATGTATTACTTGAGTAAGTTATTCAGTTTCTATCATGAAGACCTACCTGCAAGGCTCTTTACTTCTAGCAGCTGATAGAGCTGAAAAGAATGACTGACATAGAGAAAGAGTCGTTCTGAGGAACACATGGAATGATTGGAACAGTAATTGCTACCACTTTAAGTCCTCAATTTTGGAAGAACCTTTTGTTATACAGTGGAACGGGTTTTATAAGGAGAACTTTATTTCTCTCACCAAGGAAATCAGATTCTAATGGAAGAAAAGATGGTATCATATTAATATACAAGTTTGTTTTGAGAAAATTTATAAGGCAGAAGAGAAAAGCTGGCTATTTATTGAATAACCAAAAAGCAGAACTTTAGAATTCTTTTGTACAGGTATAGATAGATAGTCATTACTCTACAGGTCACTTTTTTTTCACTTTTGAGAGGAGGAATTCAGTCTAACTATTTCAATAGTTGCTGAAGTCATAGTATCTTAAGAGTTTCAGGTGGTTATTGACTGGGTTCCATGGGCTTTTCCTGTAAGATAACTTAAGATTAAGTTGTAAGGGAATATTTAAGTCTTAGACAATTTTACTTGGCTTTCTCCTTCATTTCTCTCTGGATCCTGGAGCAGGTCCTTTCCTCCTTTCCAGATCTTTGCTTTCTTCACTTGGAAAACGATGTTCATGATACTCAATCTACACCTACCATCAAGAAAGACCTGAAAAAGATTTCAGAGACCATACAAAGTAAGAATTATTGGTCTCAATTTGCATTTCCCTGATGGTTAATAATGTTGGACATTTCTTTAAGTGTTTCTAAGATATATGTGATTCCTCTATTAAGGATTCTCTTATCTTTATATATATATATATATATATATATATATATATATATATATATATATATATATATATATATAAATAACTCAAGAAGTTAGACTCCAGAAAAACAAATAACCCTATTAAAAATGGGGTACAGACCAAGACAAAGAATTCTCAACTGAGGAATACTGAATGGCTGAGAAGCACCTGAAAAAAATGTTCAACATCCTTAGTCATCAGGGAAATGCAAATCAAAACAACCTTGAGATTCCACCTCACACCAGTCAGAATGGCTAAGATCAAAAATTCAGGTGACAGCAGATGCTGGCAAGGATGTAGAAAAAGAGGAACACTCCGCCATTGCTGGTGGGATTGCAAGCTGGTACAAACACTCTGGACATCAGTTTCGTGATTCCTCAGAAAATTGGACATAGTACTACCGGATGATCCAGCAACACCACTCTTGGGCATACACCCAAACCATGCTCCAACATGTAATAAAGACACATGCTCCACTGTGTTCATAGCAGCTATATTTATAATAACCAGGAGCTGGAAAGAACCCAGATGTCCCTCAACAAAGGAATGGATACAGAAAATGTTGTACATTTTCTCAGTGGAGTAAATACTCAGCTATTAAAAACAATGAATTTATGAAATTCTTAGGCAAATGGATGGATATGGAAGGTATCCTGAGTGAGGTAACCCAATCACAAGAGAACACACATGATATGCATTCACTTATAAGTGGATATTAGCCCAGAAACAGAATATCCAAGATACATTTCTCAAAACACATGAAACTCAAGAAGAAAGAAGACCAAAGTGTGGATACTTAGATCCTTCTTAGAAGGGTGAACAAAATACCCATGGAAGGAGTTACAGAGACAAAGTGTGGAGCAGAGACTGAAGGAATGACCATTCAAAGATTGCCCCACCTGGGGATCCAAAACATATACAACCACCAAAGCCATACACTATTGTGGATGCCAACAAGAACTTGCTGACAGGAGCCTGAAATAGCTATCTCATTAGAGGCTCTGCCAGTGCCTGACAAATACAGGAGTGGATGCTCAAAGCCATTCATTGGATGGAGCACAGGGTCCTCAATGGAGGAGCTAGAGAAAGTACCCAAGAAGCAGCCCCATAGAAGGAACAGCAATATGAATTAACCAGTAACCCCAGAGCTCCCTGGGTCTAAACCACCCACCAAAGAAAACACATGGTGGGACTCATGGATCTAGTTGCATATGTAGAAGAGAGTGGCCTAGTAGGTCATCAGTGGGAGGAGAGGCCCTTGGTCCTTTGAAGGCTTGATGCCCTAGTGTAGGGGAATGCCAGGGCCAGGAAGTGGAAGTAGATGGGTTGGTGAGCAGGTGGAGGGGGAGGAAAAGGGGATTTTAAAGGGAAAACCAGGAAAGGGGATAACAGTTGAAATGTAAAAAAGGAAAATATCTAATAAAAATGAATTCTCTTCTTAGACCTGCACCCTATTTATAATTATATGTGTTTTTTATGATATCTCATTTCTTGAGTTCTTTATATATTTTGGATATTTGACCTCTATCAGTTTTGGAGTTGGTAAGGTTTTTTACATTGTGTAGGTTGCTGCTTTGTCCTTAAAATTTCCTTTGCCTTACAGAAGCTTTTCAATTTCATGAAGTTCCATTTAATTGTTGATCTTAGTTGCTATACTAATTGTCTTCTCTTTAGAAATTTTTTTCCTGTGCCAATCTTATACCTGTCACAATGGCTAAGATCAATAACAGAAGTGACAGCTCATGCTGGAGAAAATGTAAAATAAGGGAGCACTTATCCTTTGACAGCTTCACTGTAAACTTTGACAGCTACTATAGAAATCAGTGTGGTGGTTCTTCAGAAAGATGGAGATTAATGTAGCTCAAAATCAAGCTATACCACATTTGGCCATATACACAAAGTATCATTTCCCTACTGTAAAGATACTTGCTCATCCATTTTTACCATGTCTCTATTCAAAAGATCCAGAAATGGGAAACAACCAACATGTTCCTCAAAAGATGAATGGATAAAGAATTAAAGGTACATTAACACAGCTTTTCAAACCATGACATCATTAAATTTTCAGACAACTTGGATGAAACTAGAAAAAGTACCCCAAGTGAAGTAACCGAGGCCCAGAAAAATAAATATGACATGTATATATTCACTTATATGTGGTATGTATTCAATTATATGTAGATATTAGCTGTGAAGGCAATGACAACCAAGCTGTAATCTGAAAATCCAGAGAGTCAAGTATAGAGACAAGGCCTACGAAGGACATGTGGACCTTTCTGGGTGAAGAAAATAGATTAGAATTTATGGGTGAACTGATCAGATATGGAAGGTGAGGGAACACAGGAAGAGTTAGCTGGAATTGAAGGACATTTGAGGGGTGTTTTGGAAACCTAGAGTAGTAGAAACCTCTTAAAATATATGAAGGCTATCAAAATAAAGGCTACAAATGATGGGGGAAACAAGCCCCAATTAGCCTCCATTCTCATCAAATGAAGCTTCCAGTACTATGGCTGAGTTTCATCCAATTGATTTTTGGCCCAAGGAATCCCATGGAAATTCCCAAATAACCTAGACCATTGCCAAGACAAAAGTATTTTCTTCACAAAATAACACCAAGGCCTCTTTGCAGAAGATGATACTCACATACCATATTGAACATAGAAAGAGCAAACTGCTGCCTACATAGAACATTCATCTCTGCATTCTAGTATCTGTGGTATGAGAAGGTACTCTGCAGGCTACAAAAAGATAATCATAAACACCAACCCAGCCACAACGTCTTTGATCTACAATCTGTTCTGTCTTTCAGATATGCTAGGATGGTGGTGGCACAAAGCTTGTGAGAGTAACTAAAAAATGTCTGATTGGACTTAAGGTACACTCCACAAGGTAGAAAGCATATCTGAAGCTGCTTCGTTAACTGACAACCAGAGACTAGGTAGCCCAGAGACCTAGGGCAAAACCAAATAGTACTGGTCAAAAAATGTAGTAATAGAATAACTCCTAGTGATGCTTTGCTATACTCATAGATCAATGCCTTATTCAGCCATCATCAGAGAATCTTCCGCCTGCAGCAGAGACCCACAGACAGAAATTGCCCACACAGATACGTACATACATACTTACATACATACATACTCAGACATGCATGTGCACATGCACATGCAGAGAGAGAGAAAGAAAGAGAGAGAGAAAGAGAGAGAAAGAGAGAAAGAGAGAGAGATTTTGGAACATTCAACTCTAAATGAGTTATATCCATCAACTACCTCCCTCAGAGCTCAGGGAACCCTAATAAAGAGGAGGCTGAAAGAATTTATGATCATGAGGGGATGGAGAACATGCCCCTGTGAATCAATTAAGCAAGATGCTCATGAGTTCACAGAGACTGAAGAAGAATACAGGGCTTACACACGGTTGTACCAGGTTCTTTGTGCATATATTATAGTTATCAATGTAGTATTTCCATGGGACTCTTGAATGTGTGAACAAAATCAGTCTCTGATTCCTTTGACATATCTTAAGCCTTTTTTTCTTCTGTAGGTTTGCCTTGTCCAAATATAATGTCATAGGTTTTATTTTATCTTACTATATTGTGATCTTGTAATATTTTGTTGTGATCTCTTAGGACCCTATTCTATTCTAATGGGATATAGGACAGGATTGGATCCGGATGTGAATGGAGGTGGGGAGGAAGGAAGAGTAGAGAAATAGAGGGAGAGAAAACTTTAATCCAGATATATTTTGGAGAAAGGACTTATGTTAAATAAAAGGAGATAAAACAATAATTGTTTTCATCTCAAGAGACAACTTTGTTTTATTGATACTTGCTGCCTGTTTTGAGGTGTTAGAATTCTGAGGTCTTTTCTCCCCTCAGTAGAAAAGGATATCATAATTGTTAAGTATTATATGCCAATGATGTGAAAACAGAATGTGACAGCTAGGATGACAATCATTTTTTGTTACTTTCCATTTATCTAACTGGGATCTCTCAATTTACTTTTCATCCATGTTATAAAGTACAGCCAAGACTGGGTACACTGTTATGGAAGATGGTACCAACAACTGAGTTACATTCTACATTTTTTTCTTCTTTAAAATGATGTGACAACATATTTCACATTTGTGATAAATTCTGCTAGCTAAGCAAAAAGTACTTTCAGGAGGTGATAAGGTAGTTTCATAAGCAAGTAATATCACTATTTATGTGACTGATGTCACTAAAGTCAGGGCAGTAAATATACTGAGATGTACCTAAGCTAAGTTCTCTGAGCAACATTACTTACCCACATTAACAATAATGATGGTGTCAACTAGCTTTCATGATCTTGAGGGAGGTAAGTTCAGACCATAAATGAAACTGCATAGTTTTCCATTTAATTTTAATTTAAGGTAGTCCAAGAAATCCAGCATCCAATGTATAAGAGTTAGATGGAGGGTTACATGAACCTGAGATATTAGAATAGAAAGATTTAAAGTAAGATATCTCAATGTCATACTGCCTCTCTCTGAAAGCCTAAAAGTTTGGAAAAGTTAACATTGCCGTTACTTTAAATGTCAGTACTATGTCCAAGGTTTCTTTAAAAAAATGTATGTCAAGAGAAAAAAAAGTGATTTATGATGCCCCACAAAACAGTTCAAGCCTATATTCCACCAAATCTGGACAAAGCTAAAGACAGGTGCCTTGAAATAAGAAGATCAATAAGAATTCAGAGATGACAGGCAATCCTAACAGCTAAGATAGCAAAGACTGAAAGAGAAAAATGAAGTTATTAAGAGGAAACCAAAAGTCAATTCCATATGGAGCAAGAACCAAAGCTTTGGAAAGAAGTTATAGATCCCCAAGGGTCTGAAAATAATGACAGCATCCTAAACTGTTTGCCTAGTGAAAACAAAGACAAATACTTAAATAAAGCAGTGAGTGTTTGAGTTAGGAAGTAAAGCTTAGGAATGATCAAGTGACGACCAAGTCCATCTACTTATTATCTCTCCATGGATAAGTTACCTCATTCCAGAAGGGTTGGTTTCAGGCTTTCTCTCCTTACCTCTCTACTGTTTTACATTGGTTAGCAGAAATATGGAGAATCTTAAGCAATGAGAATGCAGATCCAAAGTATCTCTAAGGAAAATAGTCAAGATTGCTTCTGAAATATTTGTCTGAAGCCACGTAGGTAAGTAATAACATAGGATCTGCATTTGCCATGCACTGCCTCATACCAGACAGATATATCAGGGTTCTTTCAGCAAAATCTTGCTGGCATATGCAATAGTGTCTGGGTTTTATGGCTGATTATGGGATGGATCCCCAGTTGGTGTAGTCTCTGGATGGTCTATTCTTTCTTTTTTTTATGATTTTATTTATTAGATATTTTCTTTATTTACATTTTAAATGCTATCCCAAAAGTTCCCTATACCCTCCCCACCCTGCTCCCCTACCCACCCACTCCCACTTCTTGGCACTGGCATTCTCCTGTACTGGGGCATACAAAGTTTGGAAGACCTAGGGCCTCTCTTCCCAATGATGGCCAACTAGGCCATCTTCTGCAACATATGCAGCTAGAGACACAAGCTCTGGGGTTGTTGTTCCACTTATAGGGTTGGAGATACCTTCAGCTCCTTGGATGCTTTCTCTAGCTTCCCCATTGGGTGCCCTGTGTTCCAACCTATAGATTAGTGTGAGCTTCCACTTCTGCATTTTCCAGGTGCTGGCAAAGCCTCATACAAGACAGCTATATCAGGGTCCCCTGAGTGCTACAGACCCTCTGGATCCCTTATCTGCATGAGTCGAGTTCTCTGGAGCGAAGTGGGCAAAGATTCAGCGAGTGACAAACAGACACTACACGAAGAAGTATGAATCTGAATGTAATTTGTCAAATTGAACATCAGACTTTTATACAGAAGAAAATGGGGAAGTTAGGTGACACACCAGCAAGATAACAAAACAGTAATGTAAGTGGGAAAGGACTGGCAAGAACCAACTGGGATAAGATTCAAGGTTAACAACTGGATTCAAAAACAATTCCACCTGAGGTCAGCTTAAACTTAGGAGCCAGGGGCAAGGGCTTCATGCCCTTGTCTACCTTCCCCCTAGGCCATTGCAAATACTCGTATCTGGGTGTAACTCAGCTAGCTATAGTTCTAAGTATCTAGTCTGGTTCCTTCTCAGGTCACAAACTTCCTTATTCCTAGGTAGTGGTGAATTCCTGTGTAAGGCAGTGACTTAGCTATACATGCTCAAGGTTGGATTAAAGGTTGCCTAGAATCTAACTTAGCTATATGTTAAAATATGAATCCTTAGGAGCACTTATAATAAGCAATATTAAGGGAAAGCACACAGATCTTTTTACCAACTAAAGCAAGGACATTGGAGGATTCTTTATACATGATGCCACAATTCGAGGAGACTAAGTTTCCATGAGCTTTTTGCCCTGGGACAGCGCCTAGACTTTTTAGCCTGTCACATGGGTTGCTACTGGAGTGGATGTAGCACCTGAGCAAAATCTTGCTGGCATAAGCAATAGTGTCTGGGTTTGGTGGCTGATTATGTGATGGAACCCCGGGTGGGGTAGTCTCTGGATGGTCCATCCTTTCATCTTAGCTCAATCTTTGTCTCTGTAACTCCTTCCATGGGTGTTTTGTTCCCTATTCTAAGGAGAAATGAAGTATCCACACTTTGGTCTTCCCTCTTCTTGATTTTCTTGTGTTTTGCAAATGGTATCTTGGATATTCTAAGTTTCTGGGCTAATATTCATTTATCAGTTAGTGCATATCTAATGACTTCTTTTGTGATTGGGTTACCTCACTAAGGATGATATCCTCCAGATACATCCATTTGCCCAAGAATTTCATAAATTCATTGTTTTTAACAGCTGAATAGTACTCCATTGTGTAAATGTACCACATTTTCTGTATTCATTCCTCTGTTGAGGGACATCTGTTTTTTTTTCCAGTTTCTGACTATTATAAATAAGGCTGCTATGAACACAGTGGAGCATGTGTTCTTATTAACAGTTGGAATATCTTCTGGGTATATGCCCAGTAGAGGTATTGCTGGGTCTTCTAATAGTACAATAGTACTATGTCCAATTTTCTGAGGACCTGCCAGACTGATTTCCAGACTGGTTGTACCAGTTTGCAATTCCACCAGTAATGGAGGAGTGTTCCTCTTTCTCCACATCCTTGCCAGCATCTGCTGTCAGTGGAATTTTTGATATTAGCCATTCTGACTGTGTGAGGTGGAATCTCAAGGTTGTTTTGACTTGCATTTCCCTGACAATTAAGGATGTTGAACATTTTTACAGGTGCTTCTCAGCCACTCAGTATTCCTCTGTTGAGAAATCTTTGTTTAGCTCTGTACTCTATTTTTAATGGGGTTATTTGAATTTCTGGAGTCCAGCGTCTTGAGCTCTTTGTATATATTGAATATTAGTCCCCTATCAGATTTAAGATTGGTAAAAATTCTTTCCCAATCTGTTGGTGACCTTTTTGTCTTATTGGCAGTGTCTTTTGCCTTACAGAAGCTTTGCAATATCATGAGGTCACATTTGTCAATTCTTGATCTTACAGCACAACCCATTGCTGTTCTGTTTAGGAATTTTTCTCCAGTGCCCTTATCTTAGAGGCCTTTGCCCACTTTCTACTCTATTAATTTTAGGGTCTCTGGTTTTATGTGGAGGTCTTTAATCCACTTAAATTTGAGCTTTGTACAGGGAAATAAGAATGGATCAGTTCACATTCTCCTATAAGATAATCACCAGTTGTGCCAGCACCATTTGTTGAAAAATGCTGGTTTTTTTTTTTTCCCACTCGATGGTTTTAGCTTCCTTGTTAAAGATGAAGTGACCATAGGTGTGTGGATTCATTTCTGGATCTTCAATTCTATTCCATCGATCTACCTGTCTGTCACTGTACCAGTACCATGCAGTTTTTATCACAATTGCTCTGTAGTACAGCTTGAGGTCAGGCATGGTGATTCTACCAGAGGTTCTTTTATTGTTGAGAATAGTTTTTGCTATCCTAGGTTTTTCATTATTCCAGATGAATTTGTGAATTGCCCTTTCTATCTCAGTGAAGAATTGAGTTGAAATTTTGATGGGGATTGCATTAACTCTGTAGATTGCTTATAGTCGGATGGCCATTTTTACTATATTAATCCTGCCATTCCTTGAGCATGGGAGATCTTTGCATCTTCTGAGGTCTTCTTCACATTCTTTCTTCAGAGACTTGAAGTTCTTATCATACAGATCTTTCTCTGCCTTAGTTAGAGTCACACCAAGATATTTTATATTGTTTGTGACTATTGTGAGGGTATTGTTTCCCTAATTTTTTTTCTCAGTCCATTTATCCTTTGTGTAGAGAAAGGCCATTGTTTTGTTTGAGTTAATTTTATATCCGGCTACTGTACTAAAGCTGTTTATCAGGATTAGGAGTTCTCTGGTGGAATTTTTGTGGTCACTTATATATACTATCATATCATCTGCAAATATTGATATTTTGACTTCTTCCTTTCCAATTTGTATCCCCTTGCTCTCCTTTTGCTGTTGATTTGTTCGAGCTAGGACTTGAAGTACTATATTTAATAGGTAAGGAGAAAGTGGGCAGGCTTGTCTAGTCCCTGATTTTAGTGGGATTGCTTTGAGTTTCTTTCCATTTACTTTGATGTCAGCTACTGGTTTGCTGAAGATTGATTTTATTATGTTTAGGTGTGCGTCTTGAATTCCTGATCTTTCCAAGTCTTTTACCATGAAAGGGTGTTGGATTTTGTGAAACGCTTTCTCAGCATCTAACAAGATGATCATGTGGTTTTTGTTCTTGAGTTTGTTTATATAGTGGATTACTTTGATGGCTTTCTATATATTAAACCATCTCTGGGATGAAGCCTATTTTGTCATCGTGGATGATCATTTTCATGTGTTCTTGGATTCGGTTTGTGAGGTTTTTGTGGAGTGTCGTTGCATCAATATTCCTAAGGCAAATTGCTCTGAAGTTCTCTTTCTTTGATGGATCTTTTCGTGGTTAAGGTAGCAGAGTAATTGTGGCTTCAGAGAATGAATTGGGTAGAGTACCTTCTGTTCCTTTTCTGTGGAATAGTTTGAGGAGAGTTGGAATTAGGTCTTCTTTGAAGGTCTGATAGAACTCTGCACTAAACCCATCTGGTCCTGGGCTTTTTTTGGTTGGGAGACTATTGATTAATGCTTCTATTTCTTTAGAGGTAATATGACTGTTTAGATTGTTAATTTGATCCTGGTTTAACTTTGGTACCTGGTATCTATCTAGGAAGATTTCCATTTCATCCAGGTTTTCTAGTTTTGTTGAGTATAGCCTTTTGTAGTAGGATCTGATGTTATTTTTGGATTTCCTCGGGTTCTGTTGTTATGACTCCTTTTTCATTTCTGATTCTTTTTTATTAGGAAACTGTCCCTGTGCCCTCTGTTGTGTCTGGCTAAGGGTTTATCTATCTTGTTGATTTTCTCAAAGAATCAGCACCTGGTTTGGTTGATTCTTTGAATAGTTCTTTTTGTTTACACTTGGTTGATTTCAGCCTTGGTTGATTATTTCCTGCCGTCTACTCCTCTTGAGTGAATTTGCTTCCTTTAGTTCTAGAGCTTCTAGGTGTGTTGTCAGGTTGCTAGTGTATGCTCGCTCTAGGTTTTTTTGTTTTGTTTTGTTTTGTTTTGTTTTGGAGGCACTCAGGGCTAAGAGTTTTCCTCTTAGGACTGCCTTCATTGTGTCCCCTAAATTTGGGTGTGTTGTTGCTTCATTTTCATTAAACTCTAGAAAGTCTTTAATTTCTCTCTTTATTTAATCCTTGACCAAGGAATCATTGAGTAGAGTATTGTTCAGTTTCCATGTGAATGTTGGCTTTCTATTAGTCCATGGTGATCTGATAGGATGCATGGGATAATTTCAATATTTTTGTATCTGTGGAGGCTTGTTTTGTGACCAATTATGTGTCAATTTTAGAGGAGGTACCATGGGGTGCTGAGAAGAAGGTATATCCTTTTGTTTTAGGATAAAATGTTCTATAGATACTTTTAAATTCATTTGTTTCATAACTGCTGTTAGTGTTCATGTGTCTCTGTTTAGTTTCTGGTTCCTGCATCTGTCCAATGGTGAGAATGGGTTGTTGTAGTTTCCCATTATTATTGTGTGAGGTGCAATGTGTGCTTTGAGCCTTACTAAAGTTTCTTTACTTAATGTTGCTGCCCTTGTATTTGGAGCATAGATATTCAGAACTGAGAGTTCATCGTAGTAGATTTTAACTTTGATGAGCATGAAGTGCCCTCCTTGTCTTTTTTGATAACTTTGGGTTGTAGGTTAATTTCATTCGATATAACAAAGGCTACTCCAGCTTGTTACTTTGGAATATTTCCTTGGAAATTTGTTTTCCAGCCTCTCATTCTGAGGTAATGTCTTTTTCCCTTAGGTGGGTTTCCTTTAATCAAAACAATGTTAAGTCCAGTTTGTGTAGTCAGTCTATGAGTCTATGTATTTTATTGGGGAATTGAGTCCATTGATGTTAAAAAAAATTAAAGAAAAGTAATTGTTGCTTCCTTTTATTTCTGTTGTTAAAGTTGGGATTCTGTTCTTGTGGATTTCTTCTTCTAGGTTTGTTGAAGGATTACTTTCTTGCTTTTTCTAGGGTGTAGTTTCCATCCCTGTGTTGGTGTTTTCCTGCTATTATCCTTTGAAGGGCTGAATTCGTGGAAAGATATTGTGTGGATTTGGTTTTATCATGGAATACTTTGGTTTCTCCATCTATGGGAATTGAGAGTTTTACTGGGTATAGTAATCAGGGTTGGCATTTGTGTTCTCTTAAGGTTCTGCATAACATCTGTCTTGGATCTTCTGGCTTTCATAGTCTCTGGTGAGAAGTCTGGGTAATTCTAATAGGCCTGCCTTTATATGTTACTTAATCTTTTTCCCTTATTGCTTTTCATTATCTATCTGTATTTAGTGTATTTGTTGTTCTGATTATCATCTGTTAGGAGGAATTTGTTTTCTTGTCCAGTCTATTTGGAGTTCTGTAGGGTTCTGGTATGTTCTTGGGCATCTCTTTCTTTAGGTTTGGGAAGTTTTCTTCTATAATTTTGTTGAAGATATTTGCTGGACATTTAAGTTGAAAATCTTCATTCTCATGTACCCCTATTATCCATAGGTTTGGTCTTCTCTTTGTGATCTTGCTTTCCTAGATGTTTTGAGTTAGGATTTTTTTGCATTTTGCATTTTCTTTGATTGTTGTGCCCATGTTCTCTATGGAATCTTCTGCACCTGAGATTCTCTCTTCCATCTCTTGTATTCTGTTGCTGATGCTCACATCTATGGTTCCTGATTTCTTTCCTAAGGTTTCTACCTCCAGTGTTGTCTCACTTTGGATTTTCTTTATTGTTTCTACTTCCCTTTTTAGGTCTTGGGTGATTTTGTTCAATTCCATCACTAGTTTGGTTGTGTTTTCCTGTAGCTTTTTAAGGGATTTTTGTGTTTCCTCTTTAAAGGCTTTTACCTCTTTAGCACTGTTTTCCTGTATTTCTTTAAGTTAGTTATTATTTCTCTTCTTGATGTCCTCTACCAGCATCATGAGTTATGATTTTAAATCCAAGTCTTGCTTTTCGGGTGTGTTGTGGTATCCAGGACTGGCTAGGTGGGAGTGCTGGGTTCTGATGATAGTGAGTGGTCTTGGTTTCTGTTAGTAAGATTCTTACCTTTGCCTTTTGCCATCTGGTAATCTGTGGTGTTAGTTGTTATAGCTATCTCTGGCTGGAATTTGTTCCTCCTGTGATTCTGTTAGCCTCTGTCAGCTGTCCTGGGAGTCCAGCTCTCTCTTGACTCTCAGTGGTCAGAGTACTCTCTGCAGGCAAGCTCTCCTCTTGCAAGGAAGATACACAGAGGTCTGGTGTTCAGACCTGCCTCCAGGCTGAATATGAAGGCCAGAAACAGGGCCTGTCCCAGAAGATGTGTTGCCTCTGCAGTCTGCATGCTCACCTGCACAGACTGGTCTCCAAGGGACCTGGGACACAAGATGGCTCCCTCTCCTGTTCAGGCAGTCAGAGCCCTCCCAGGCAGGCACCTCTCCTCTGGTGGGGAAGGTGTCAGATGTCTGGAGCCTGAAACAGGGTCTGTCCCAGAAGCTATGTTGCTTCTGCCTGTCCCAGAAGATGTGTTGCTTCTGCAGTCTGCACTCTCAACTGCACAGATTCCCATCCTTTTGACTTAGCTCCAAACTTTGTCTCTGTAACTCCTTCAATGGGTATTTTGTTTCCTATTCTAAGGAGGAATGAAGTCTTATTCTAAGGAGGAATGGAATATCCACATGTTGGTCTTCCTTTTCCTTGATTTTCTTGTGTTTTGCAAATTATATCTTTGGTATTCTAAATTTTTTGCCTAATATCCACTTATCAGTGAGTGCATATCAAGTGACTTCTTTTGTGACTGTGTTACCTCACTAAAATACTCACAATCATCTATTGGATAGAACACAGGGCCCCCAATGGACAAGCTAGAGAAAGTACCCAAGTGCGGCACGCCTCCCTGCTTCCTCCGACGACCAGCAAGAAAGTCACGCCACCACCGGGATCTTCTCAGTCAGCTTTATTCTGGAGCACCTTGCTTGTAGATTCCTGGGACTCTGGACAGCAACAGAGCTGCTGCTTTTATACACTCCCAGGGAAGGGGGAGGGGTGTCATAATGGTTGCTGATTGGTGCACCAAGCCATACCTCATTTGCATGTGGCCCATTCATTGGTGCCACAAGCCATAGCCATTAGCATATTTTCCCTGCATTGGTACTACAAGCAGTGCCTCATTAGCATATTTTCCCTTCGGGAGGGGCTACTGCCTGAGGGGGGCCTGAGGAGAGAGCTGCGCATGCGCACTAGGCTCTCCTCCCTGGCAGCCTGCCGGCCCTGCGCCATCTTGTAATGGGGCGGAGCCGCAGGCCTTCCCGGAGCCGCACGGCCTTCCGGCCTTCCCGGAGCCGCACGGCCTTCCCGGAGCTCCAGTCAGGGCTTGGGCGGCGGCTTTCGCCGCCTTGGTCTCCGTCGGTCGGGGCTCGGGGATCCCCGGAGGCGGGGCCTCTCGGAGCCCGGGGCTTCTCTGAGGCGTTCGCTGGGGAGGCCCAGGTGCGGCTTCCTACACCCAAGGAGCTGAAGGGGTCTGCAACCCTATATGTGGAACAACAATATAAACTAACATGTACCACCAGAGCTCCTGTCTCTAGCTGTATATGTAGCAGAAGATGGCCTAGTCGGCCATCATTGGGAAGAGAAGCCCCTAGGTCTTCCAAACTTTATATGCCCCAGTACAGGGGAATGCCAGGGCCAGGAAGTGGGAGTGGGTGGGTAGGGGATCAGAGCAGGCAGAGGGTAAAGGGAACTTTTGGGATAGCATTTGAAATGTAAATAAAGGAGTGTTCCTCTTTCTCCACATCCTCACCAGCATCTGCTGGAGGATATCATCCTGAGTGAGGTAACCCAATCACAAAAGAAGTCACTTAATATGCACTCAGTGATAAGTGGATATTAGCCCAAAAACCTAGAATACCCAAGATACAATTTCCAAAACACAAGAAAATCAAGAAAGACATGGATATTTCATTCCTCCCTATAATAGGGATTAAAATATGCATGGAAGGAGGTGCAGAGACAAAGTTTGGAGCTAAACTAAAGGATGGACCATCCAGAGAGTGCCCACCCAGGTGGTCCATCACATAATCAGCCACCAAATGCAGACACTACTGCACACACCAGCAGGATATTGCTGAAAGGACCCTGATATAGCTGTCTCTTTTGAGTCTTTGACAGTCCCTGACAAATACAGAAGTGGATGCTCACAACCATCTATAGGGCAGAACACAGGGTCCCCAATGTAGGAGCTATAGAGTACCCAAGAGCTGTAAGGGTCTGCAACCCTATAGATGGAACAACGATATGAACTAATCAGAACCCCCAGAGCTCATGTCTCTAGCTGCATATGTATTAGAAGATGGCCTAGTTGGCCATTATTCGGGAAGAAAGGCCCTTGGTCTAGCAATGTTTATATGCCCCAGTACAGGGGAATGCCAGGGCCAAAGAGTGAGCGGGGGAGGGTAGGGGAGCAGGGCAGGTGGTGGGTATAGGGGACTTTTGGGATAACACTTGAAATGTAAATGAAGAATTTCTCTAATATAAGAAAAAAATTAAAAAAAGGAAATATCTAATAAATAAATTGAAAAAAAGAAAAAAGAAAAAAAAGAAAATGTGAAAAAAAGAAATGTGAATAAAGAAAATATCTAATAAAAAAACACAAAGGATCTGTGGTTTGTGATGTATTTGTGGTTATTTGTTATATGTGATATATGTCTAGTCTAATTTTCTTTTATATTATATAATTAAACTCAGAACTTGCTCTTGAAAATGAAAATCATAATTTTATTCCAAGTCCCATAGTAGATTCAAATTTTCTGTCCTACTTAGCCCTTCCTAAAATATGTATTAATAACTTAGGGTGAAGAATCATTGAGGCTTCAGTTTGTAGACATGTATGGGTGATTATAAATTTTCGATATCTTCATATTTTCCTGTGAATGTGTATTTTTCTGTGGTATTTAATCTTTATTACTGCTACGGTCATAGCTAACTACTCATGCAAACATGAAACCTCAGAATGTGTTTTAGCTTCAGCCATATTCAGAGAAGAATAGGAGGGAGAAGTGGGGAGAAGTTTTTTGTGAAGAGGTACTGGGAGGAGAGGGAGGGCTGATATTGAGGTTTGAAGTGAATGAATTTTTTTAAAAGAAAATGCTACAGACTGGGTGGCTTTAGTTATAGGAAAATTACTTCTCTCCATTATGAAATTCTGGAAATCTGAGATTAAGGTGTCATAAATATGGCCATTTTCTTTAAAAAAAAAAGCAAGCTTAATATCTCTTTGATTTCATCTGTATATGGTGAATGGTACATATGCCTGTCTGCACACTTTATTGTGCATATATGTGAACATGGGTACATGAATGATATGGCACTATGTCAAGGTCAAAGGACAATTTCAGATGTAGCTTTTACCTACTTTATTTGAGATAGGAATTCTTGTTCACAACTGCATACACCAAATTAGGTCCTGGGGTTTCATTTGCTTCCATCTGCCCTCTTATTGTACAATACTAGAGCTACAGATGTAACCACATCCATCTTCAGTTGGGTATTGGGGATACAAACTTGGGTATTTCTGTTTTTTGGGACAAGTACTTTATTCCTGGAGCCAAGACCCCAGCTTTTTTTTTTTCTCTTTTCTTTGAAGAATATTGCATCTACTATATTAGAGCCTCAGGATGTGATTTCATTGAATATTAATTATCTTTTTAAATAATTAAATCCAATCAAGCTAAGAGTTAAAGTATCAGTGTATGAATTTTGACAGACAGAATTATGCCTATAGCAGTATTATTAGTAGCATAGTCCTGGAATATCATAAGTCACCAAGTCTGGTTCCATACAGAGACTTAAATCTTTTTTTCAGCAAACCAGATTTATTCTAATTCCACCACAGATACCTGCTTCTAGATACCTCGATCACCTTTTCCCTGAACAAATGTAATGAATGCCTAACTCATGTCATCAGTTCTCTTCTTCCTCTAGTGTTCTTTTTAATTATAATTTTGTTTTTGAGAATTTCATAGATTCACAGGATGGAATATGATCACATTTAACTTATTCTTCACTAACCACCTCAAAGCACCCTAACCCTAACCCTAACCCTAACCCTAATTATTTCCTGTCCTTCGTGTTCTGTGTAGAAGAGTCATGCTTACAGTTCCAGAAAGCAAATGGCACCTTAGAAAAGATCTTTTAGACTCAAATCAAGCCTTCCTTTCCTACAAGAGAGCTGATTTCACATTCACTTTGGGGGTCAACACAAAGTCCTTTCCTCAGTTGTCTCATAAACAAACTTGTCCTTCAGTGATCAAACTAGCAGGAATGCCAACTTGAGCAGCTTTTTTTTTTATGCTGGTGGTATTCAAACCTAGTGCCTTCACCTCCATTTCAAGCTTTTATTTGTCTTTCCTATATTTGGCAGCTGGTCCTTCAATGCTAACTCCAGATGGAGCTGCTTTAAGACAAGAATATAGGAAACATCCAAATTTCAAAAACATCAATTTGGAAGTGATTGTTCTCATTACTGTATCCTATCTTGACAAAACGTTAAGCCATGGGAGTAGTTTGTACAGTGATCTCTTCCTCTAGTGAATTCAGTGTTCATTCATACATCATTAAGGAAAAGAAAGGATGTGGGAGAGAGGAAAGCCAGCTGAAAAGCAAGAGCAAAATTCTTGAAGCTGCAGCTTTAGAAACCATGTCCTGATAAAACTATTGTAAGTCAATAGTAAGCAATTTTGAAATGATGAGTCTAGAGCCATGGGGAAACAATTGACAAAGCCTCTATTCATATACTCCTTTGCAGAGTCTGTTTTGTTTCCTAAAATCAAAGAATGCCAACAAAATGCCACAGTGTAACTGGAAATTCACCTGAACTTTGTTACCACTTAAAATCCTGACTTTAACACAGAAAGGGTTGTAAAGGTGAATGAGTATAGCCACAAAAGACAGAAAATATATATATGGTAGTAAATATATATGGTAGAAACACCATAAATCTTTTATATCAGAGTCCTTATTCTTACACTTTATTCAATGGCTCTGTGACCTTGGGAAATTATTTAATTTTATAATTTCCTTTTTCTTATGAGTAAATAAATATTATATGTTGGATGGTAGCAAGTATAAATCCTTACACGCTACTTAAATTTCTACCTGGTGCATAATAGGTACTTAACTGGTATGTTGTTAAATGGTCTATAATCATTAATATTAAATACTTGGTTCAGAAGCATAGCCATAAGCAGTCAATATTAAATGTATTGTGTCTATATAAATAATCTCTATTTCCAATGCTTTACATTAGCAAATAACATGGTTACAATACAATATATTGAGCCCTAAGAACACCAAAATATTTAAAATGGTTTCTGAACAGAAGAGCAAACTGAATGGTAGTTTTCGTGGTAAAATGTATGTTAAAAAATAACAGTGATAACTGTAACCTTGAATTCTTTAAATGTACTTTTAATAAGGGTTTTCAAATACTTCGACCCCTCTTCTAGCCCACCATCCAAAGTAGGAGAGAAAAGATGATAAATAGGACAAGGAGATGTGAACCTATCTAGAAATTGTTCTCTGGAACAATTCTAATCACTCCAGCAGAAACAGCCAGGCCTCTGACAAAATGGCACCAGTCAGTGGGAGCATGGATGATACAGGATGCCAGAAGAAATCCTCTTGCAGTGCCTCTCTCAATGAAACAAAGATCAGAGAAGACTCCAGACCAAAGAAGCCTCACAAAACACCATATGAGTCTACCTAAGCAAAACACCACATGAGTCTGTAACACATGACATTCCCAGAAACATCCTTTTCACTATACTAATACCATATGGTTTTTATTACTATTGCTCTGTAGTTCTGCTTGAAATCAGAGGGGAAGGTGATTGCTACAGAAGTTTTTTAATTTTACAGGATTGTTTTAGCTATATGGTTTTGTTTATTTGTTGTGTTTTGTTTTGTTTTTCTATAATGAAGTTAAGAATTGGTCTTTCAAGGTGTGTAAAATATTGTGTTGGAATTTTGACAGGAATTGCATTGAATCTGTAGTTTGCTTTTGTTAAGATGGCCATTTTCACTGTTAATCCTACCTATTCGTGAGCATGGGAGATCTTTCCATCTTCAGATACCTTCTTCAGTTTAATTCTTCAGAGACTTGAGCTTTTTGTTATACAGGTCTGTCAGTTGCTTAGTCAGAGTAAGACCAAATTATTTTATATTTTTGTGACTATTATGAAGGGTGTTGTTTTTCTGATTTCTTTCTCAGCCCATTTACCTTTTATATAAAGGAGGGATAGTAATTTGTTTATGTTAATTTTGTATTCAGTCACATTGCTAAAGGTGTTTAGCAGCTGTAAATGTCCTTTGGCAGAGCTTTTCAAACATGTTGTTCAATGGAACCAAATCCAAGACCCAGAAATAAACCCACAAATCTATGAACACTTGACTTTTGAAAAATAAGCTAAAACCATATAATGAAAAAAGGAAGCATCTTCATCAAATGGTCTAAGTAGATGTAAAAGAATATAAATAGATCCATATTTCTCATCCTGCAGAAAACTCAAGATCAAGTGAATCAAATACCCCAACAGAAAACTGTATATACTAAATCTAATAGAAGAACTTGCTGCAGATTCTCTGGATCCCTTGTCTGCGTGGGTCGAGTTCTCTTGAGGAAGTGGGCAAAGTTTCGGCGAGTGACAAACAGACACCGACACAAGGGAGTGTGGATCTGAATGTAATGTCAAATTGAGCATCAGACTTTTATACAGAAGAAAATGGGGAAGTTAGGTGACACACCAGCAAAATAACAAAACAGTAATGCAAGCCGGGGAAGGACTGGCAAGAACCAGCTGGGCTAAGATTCAAGGTTAACACCTGGGATCAAAAACAATTCCACCTGAGGTCAGCTTAAACTTAGAAGCCAGGAGCAAGGACTTCGTGCCCTTGTCATAGTCCACCTTCTCCCTAGGCCATTGTAAATACTTGTATCTGGGTGTAACTCAGCTAGCTATAGTTCTAAGTATCTAGTCTGGTTCCTTCTCAGGTCACAAACTTCCTTATTCCTAGGTAGTGGTGAATTCCTGTGTAGGGCAGTGGCTTAGCTATACATGCTCAAGGTTGGATCAAGGGCTGCCTAGAATCTAACTCAAAATATGAAACCCTAGGAACACTTATAATGAAGCAATATTAAAGGAAAGCACACAGATCTCTTTACCAACTAAAGCCAGGACATTGGAGCATTCTTTGTACAGGATGCCACAATTCCAGGAGACTAAGTTTTCCTGAGCTTTTTGCCTTGGGACTGTGCTCAGACTTTTCCAGCCTGTCACGCAGGTTGCTACTGGAGTGGATGTAGCAAGAACTCAGAAATTTGGAAACAGTTCTACCCAAAGCAACAGCCACACCACTCCTGGCCATACATATACCCAAAATATGCTCCACCATACCACAAGGACTATGCTCATAACAGCTTTATTCATAATAGGCAGAAACTGGAAAAAAAAAAAAAAACAAAAACAGATGTCCCTCAACTGAACAATGGATACAGAAAATGTTGTTCATTTATACAATGGAATACTGTTTAATTATTAAAAAGAAGGACTTCATGAATTCTGCAGGCAAATGTAAAAAAAAATAAAATAAAATAAACTAGAAAGCATTGTCCTGAATGAGATAACCCACACCCAAAAGCATATACAGGGCATATATTCACTGATAAGTGGATATTAGATAAAAAGTACAGAATACCCATGATAAAATCCACAGACCCTAAGAAGTTAAACAAAAAGGAAGGCTCAGTAGAGAATGCTTGAATTGTAATTAGATGGAGAAACAAAATAATCATGGGAGACAGAGGGAGGGAGGAAACTGGGTAAGAGAGGAGATCAGAAGGGGCATGGGATCAGATGTTGGAAAAGACAGGAGAGAGGTCCAGAGGGACAGGAGAATGACTGGAAATTAGAGTCTAGAATTCTGAAGTAGGGACATGGGGGGCATCTCTGTGATGTGCCTGAGACCTGGGAAGAGAAAGGCTCCAAAGATTTTATGGGGGTGACTTTAGCTGACATTCCTAGCAGTTGGGATATAGAACCTGAAAAGGCTACCTCCTGTAGCTAGGCAGGATCCCCAGTGAAGCAATATGAATAAAAACCTACCCACAAAACTTTTGATCCAATATTTATCCTGTCTATAAGAAATGCAAGGCTCAGGGCCCAGGACTGCAGAATGGAGTAAAGACTGAAGGAATGACCAACCAATAGCTAGCCCAACTTGAGACCCATCCCATGTGCAAGTACCAATTCTTGACACTATTAATGATACTGTTATGCTTGGAGACAGGAACCAAATATAACTGTCCTTTGAGAGGCTCTACCCAGAGTTGACTGAAACAGATGCAGAGACCCATTGGACAGAGCTCTGAGAATCTGATGGAAGAATTGGGGGGAAGACTGAAGGCCCTGGAGGGGATAGGGATTCCACAGGAAGACCCCTTGGGGGCTCTCAAAGACTGAAAAATCAACCAAAGAGCATACAGGAGCTGGACTTAGGCCCCTTGAACATATGTAGCAGATGTGCAGCTCAGTCTTCATGTGGGTTTCCCAACAACTGGTGCAGGGGCATCCCTAAACTGTTGCCTGCCTGTGGAATCATTCCTTAACTGGGATGCCTTGTCTGGCCTCAGTGGGAGAATATGTGCCTAGCCCTGAAGAGATTTGATGTGCCACTGGGGTGTGTGTGTGTGTGTGTGTGTGTGTGTGTGTGTGTGTGTGTGTGTGTTTGATACCCAGAGTAAGTCTCCAGTCTCTCAGAGGAGAAAGGAATTGGTGATGGGGGCAAGGACTGTGTTAGGGGATACCTAACTGTGTTAGGAGGAAAGAGAGCAGTGATTGCAATGTACAGTGGATAAATAAATAAATGAAAAATAAACATTGGGAAGAGAGGCCCCTTGGTACTGCAATCTTTATATGCCCCAATACAGGGGAACACCAGGGCCAAGAAGTGGGAGTGGGTGGGCAGGGGAGCAGGGAGGAAGGAGGGGGGAGGGAACTTTTGGAATAGCATTTGAAATGTAAATTAAGAAAATATCTAATTAAAAAATTGGGAAAAAAAGAAAAATAAATAAAATTGTGATAAAATTTCACTGGCTTTTTTTCTATGTTGAAGGATAAAGAAAAACTCTCAGCATTGTTTAGAATAATTTTTGGCACATGTCTCCTAGTAACAACCATTGGTATCTTTATAGATGTGAGTGAAATTAAGTATCATTTCCTAGAATTTAAATAGGGATTCTTTGACACTTCCATTTATAACACAAAGACTTATCTATCGCTGTGACTGTCAGTTTACCTCAATCATTATCAAAATACAAGTTCCCTTAATACAGTCAATGATCTCTCTGAGGTAGTTGTAGCATGAACCACCTTCTAAACTAGAAAAGCAGATGGACAGTTCACCCTGCCAGCCACAAAATGAGAAAATCGAGCTCTCTCACATAGCTTGCAGTAGATAGAATCAAATCTACCACCTATGGAGTCATGACTCTGAAACACAATTTTAGCACATAAAAGCCTAAACATGGCTCCCCCAGTAGTCACCCAATATGAGTATCTATCCATTTATTCATACTACTTTGCTCTGGGACATATAGTAAGAAAAATACAATTTTGCTTCTTATTGGGAACATCACTGGTAACAGAGATTTTAATTTTAGCATTTGCTGTTATCTGTGAAATTCAAACTGCTTACAATTGGTCTCTGTACTTGAGTCTTGTCTCCTTTTCACAGCCCTAAGAATACCATTACATTAAATATGCCTTCTTACATATATACCTTATCATTTTTGCAAGCTCTTATACTGTTTGGGGAAATAATGTCTATTTATAATTCTCTTTCCCTTTTTAATTATGAAAACATAAAATTAGATTATAAAAGATAATGTAACAAATGCTCATGAACACAAAGTCTGGCAAACATTTTCTTCTTTATGCTTAAGTTCCTTTAAATCATTTCTCACAGGATAGAAACAATCATTTATGCAAATTCTAGGTTTATTACTTATCTAAATGCTTATACATGTATTGTATATTCTTATGCCCATAAAATTAGTTCTACATTATTGTATGGGCTTGAAAAGTATATACAGTAATAGTAATTTATGTAACCCAGTAACTAACTTTGTTTAGGTATTGAGTATTTTCTTTTTCTTTAAAGGGAAGAATGATGTAGTTATTTATTTTTTTATTGGTTATTTTATTTATTTATATTTCAAATGTTATCTCCTTACCTGATTTTCTCTCCAAAAACCCTCTATCCCATGCCCTTCCTCCTGCTTCTGTACTCTTTCTTTGGTTGGTGGTTTAATCCCTGGGAGATCTGGGGAGTCTTGTTGGTTGATATTATTGTTCTTCCTATGGGGTTGCAAACCCCTTCAGCTCCTTCAGCCCTTCCCCTAGATCCTCCACTGGGGTTCCTGTGCTCAGTTTGATGGTTGGCTAGGAGTATCCCCATCTGTATTGCTCAGGCTCCCACAGACCCTCTCAGGGGACAGCTATACCAGGCTCCTTTCAGCAAGAGCTTCTTAACATCAGCAATAGTGTCTGGGTTTGCTGTCTGTAGGTGGAATGGATCCCTAAGTAGGGCAGTCTCTTGATGGCCTTTCCTTTAGTCACTGCTCTTTTGACCCTGCATTTCCTTTTATTTAAGTAGAAATGAAATATATATGGTAAATATTAAAAATCTTTGAAGTTTAACAAATATACCTCTCAAAGAATCCATGTGCCAAGACAAAATCTTAAGAGGACATTTTAATGTATTTTAAGGCATTTTTAATTACATATTTTCTTCATTTACATTTCAAATGTTATCCTCAAAACCCCATATACTCTCCCCTTGCCCTGCTCCCCAACACACACACTCCTGCTTCCTGACCCTGGCATTCCCCTGTACTGAGACATATGATCTTCACAATACCAAGGGCTTCTCCTCCCATTCATTAATGGCCTACTAGGCCATCCTCTGCTACATATGCGACTAGAGACACAGCTCTTCAATTCTGGGTTAATTCTGCCTGTATGTATGCCTGCAGGTCAGGAGAGGGTACCAAATCTCAATATAGATGGTTGTGATCCACCATATAGTTACTGGGAATTGAACTCAGGACCTCTGAAAGAGCCGCCACTGATCTTCACCACTGAGCCATCTCTCCAGCCCTATATTAAATACTTTCTTATATCAATTCCTGAAATAGTTACACTTAGTTCCTCAGCATCCCATGATCCATCTAATTCTGTTAATTGAAATTCAAAAAAAATTCTATTTCTACCTGTGTTATACTAAATATCATTCTATTACTCTCTTTATAAACATTTACAAGATATGTATAGGCCATCTAAAATTAACATGAACATCTTCAAATTTAACGTGTAAATTTATTCCATTTTTTGCCCACACAACAAATAATGTATATTTCCACTAGTATATGTAATTGTTACACGCTTTGTATAGTATCTCTCACATCAAATATTTCCAGGTATATCTTTTAATTATTAAATAAACTTTAGCCAGAAGTTCTGTTGCATACCTAAATCTAAGAAATAAAGTGGCAGAGACAAGGGGCTCACAGTATCAAAGCCTATTCAGACTACATAGTCAAATTCTGTCTGAAAAATGATTCAATAAAACAAATATATCAGCATTTATTTATTACTTTACAATTGATGGATATTTGAAGTTTTGTCTTTTATGAATAAAGCTGTTATAATACCCAGCAAGGATATTGTGGAACCTTATCACAGCCTAGCCAGGATGGAAACATGTCAATTTCTACTACATATTTATTCCCTCTTGTTAGCTTCTGTTTTTCAAGCCTAATCAATTTTCAGTGGTGATATGTTTTACTCAGTGTTGCTATTTTTACAGAGGAATATGGTAACGATTTCCCACACATCATAAGTATATTACTTTGCTTTCCTGTCCCCTTCTGTTTCTTCATTTGGCTCTTAACTGACATGTTGTTAAATTTTGTTTGGTCCAGAAATCCTTCACTGTCCTTCAAAGATGAGTATGATGTCTCTCAATTGGACTTCCACGCATCAGGGTGCCAGCCTCAATCAAAACACATGTTACATTATTTCAGCTCCTACCTAAATCAAATAAAAATAGAAAACTTAAATAGAATTATTTTCCTAGTCGACATATCCCTAAAGCTAGTCTAGTATCTCTCATGCAGTAGATGCACAATATTCTGTGTAAAAGGCGTATTGATGCTATGTCAGCAATATTCTTCCTGATTCTTCTAAAGGCTAGTCTCACAAACAACCAAACTATAAAGAATGGTGACAATTCAAAGATAATATGAGAAAAGTAAACTTTATTTAAAAACAAAGCAACCAAAAGGAATGATTTTGTCTTTTTCAATGTAATCACCGCCTATGCTGATTTACTCTAATTATATTACATTTTTGTTTGAAAAATTAGTTACAAAATCTGAATGACAAAATTGCACTTCAAAAACTTTCAACTGGATAACACAATGAAGAAGGATATTTAACATGAATAGATGTAAATTGCTGTAATTAGACTTCAAAATTGAATATGATTCAGAGGACCTGGAATAATATCAGTGTACCTGAAAAGACCTTGCTGCTTTCTTTGAATATAAAACTCGACAGAAATCAATAATGATGCATGGTCAGCAATATTAAAATAATTTTTTTGGTTACACACTAACATTTCAAAATCACCTGAAAGAGATTATGAAACAATGAAACACTGACTGCATTTTAAGGTACTGTATTTTAGGAAGAACATATAAAAACACTAAGTTCCAATATAGTATATGCAGAAAAGAAAGACTGGAATATTCTGTTAGAATTATGTCAGTAGAGGAAACTAAATTTTATGTATATATATGCAATACATAAAAAACAAAGTTTTAAAACATTTAATTTTCAGGGTTTAGAAAGTGCATACACACACATGTATGCTTATTTCACTCAACAGTATCGACACACATTTTCACAAGGGTCAGCAAGTGGGACAAAACTTTCAAAAACTTTAAAGTAATTACAAATCAAACACTCAAACAAGAAAAAACTTGCTCTGCTGGGATTGAGAAAAGCAATAAAAGATCATAGCAATCCACCTGCCATGTCAATTAGGTATGAAATACTCTAATATGACAATAGTATATCTGTTTCAAGGGCAACAAGAAAGATTTTTTAGTACAGGTTATTGGCTACCAAACTTTCCTATACAGTGAAATAACTTGAATATCAAATTTACATAATATAATTTAATTTATAATAGGGTTCAAATTCAAGAACAGGGATTTGTAAAACTCTGTATATGATTTGATTTTACAATAAAGTTTTTAAAACATTGCTTTGTGGGTTTTTTTTTTCATTATTATTATGACTAGTGGCATATCTTTTTTTTCCTATCTACTACTTGCCAGAAATGTACAGGAACTCATACCATTGCAAAACCTGTTTCATGAATCACTCCTTATAATGATGACCAAAGTAAAACCATTTAGCTCACAATATAATGACTTTCCCAGGGTCATAGCCCCAGTAAGTAATATTGGATTTAGTATATGAAATCAAGTCCATTTAATTTGTTAGTACACTGTACATAACACTTTACACACTATAATAAGGTACTAACAACCCCAGTAGCCAGTTATTGCAAACTTGTCTTGAAATCATCTTAGTACATCAGTTGTTTCAAATTCACCTGGGAAATAGTTAGTTATTACAACGATGTAGTGAATACACATTCATCTTCTTCATTACGCTAGGGAATGAGGCTGGCAACTGTAGCTTTATAAAGGAGCCTTCAGAATTCAATAGAGAGTAAGCTCTGGCTGATTCAATAACTTAATATTATAAAAAGCAGTCAATGTGATTATTCCTAGGCTGCATAAATGAAACTATGATAGCTATACTGAAAGATATAATTATAGAGGCTCAGATTTTAGTCAGAACATACAAAGATATTGTATACTTCTGAGTTGTAAGACTCTATTTAATACTACAGTGAAATATTAATTTTTCATACAATGTATTTTGATAATGCTTTTTCCCTACCCTAGGTCTTCTCAAATCCTCCTACCTTCCAACTCGCCCAATTTATTTTCTTTGTCTCAAAAATAAACAAAAAATAAATAGAAAATCAAACTACAAAAACAAAAATCAAAACAGACAAGTAAAATGTAAATAAAGAAAAAAAGCCAAAACAAAAACAACAAAATTTTATCAAAAATTACCATCCCCCACAAAACAAACCATGAAGTTCATTTTGTTTTGAGCAACTACTCCTGGACTTGGGGAATGCCCTGAAGTCTAGTGCCCTGAAGTATACCTAATGACACTCCATTGGACAAAACTGATATTCCCTTAGCCAAAAGGTATCAATTCCAAATAGTTTCTTCATTGGGGGTGGGACCACAGTGAGATATTGTGATCCCACAATGAGGTATCAGAAACACTTAAAGCACTAAGAGCTTTCAAGTGTTGGAGAGATGGTTCAGTGCTTATGAGCAATGGCTTATGCTCACCGAGGTTTAATTCCCTGCACCCACATTGTGGCTCACAAGCAACTGCTAAACATTAAATGTCCTCTTCTAAACTCAGAGTGTGTATATATATATATATATATATATATATATATATATATATATATATACATGCAGGCAAAATATTTGTACATACAAAATAATAAAATAAAGAAAAATGTTAGGCATTTTCTTTTTTTAAACCAATTCAAAAATGTAGTAGCAGCATATAGAAGACCTACTCAGGCTCAAGTCAGACACGGTCTTACCTCTAGCCAAGAAGCTGTTTACAATTGATACCTGCTGGGAAAGGAAAAATTAGTTTCTCCAGTGAAGTGTCTCTGGTCTCTGGTTATATCAAACATATTCCACAGCAGGTTCTATACTCTTGAGTATCTGGCCTCCAAAAGTGGAGTCCATGATCACGTATTTTATGTGTGTTTGTGTGTGTGTGTGTGTGTGTGTGTGTGTGTGTGTGACAGGACAGAGACACAGAGACACAGAGACAGAAAGATAGACAAGAGAAAGATACACAGAGACACAGAAACACAGAGACACAGAAACACAGAGACACAAAACGAGAGATTTTTTTTCCATTTTGTTTGATATGGCAATTTTTTTTCTCACTGATCTCCTGTTTGTTTTGACTTTTATTTTTGTGTTTTTGTGAGAGAAAGAACATAAGGTTGGAAGGGGAAGGAGGTGAGAAAGATCTGGGTGGAATTGGGGATAAGAAGAAACATATATTGATATATTGTATGAAATCATTTAATTAGAAATAGTTTTTTATTAGGGTTTAGAAAACTAATGCAGTGCCATTACATAGTGTACTCAGTGGGATCTAAGCATCACATGATCAAGTAATGACAGTTTTAAAGAAAAATAATAAAGTTATATCAATATGCATACATATTCATAAATATATGCATTATTCATTATTTTGTATTATGTAGAATCTTCTGCCAAATAAATTGGGTTAAGTCAAAGTTATTAGCCAAATTATCCAACTGATATGAGAGAATGCTTCCAGCTTTCACAGGTTTTGAAGTATGTTTCTGAGTTGCATATAAAACATTTAAAACTGTAAATGCTGACAGTAATTAAGATTGACTCTTTCAGTAAAACACAAAACAAAAAACAGAACTGTCAATTCCCCTACCAGACCCAGGCTCATAGTTAATACTACTTTTAACTATTTCTCCATGGGATTCTTGCTAATTATTGCCATAACTCAAAAATTTGTGTTATATGTATCTTATTTAGACAATTTTAAGATCAAGTATCAACTTTCTGCCAATATATAATTACCTCATTCTGTTCTCTCCACCACCATGCTACATAAATTATTCTAATCGTGTTTTATTTATAGGTAAAACTGCACATAATATGCTTCAACATTGTTTCTTAATCTTTTCATTTAAATGGCATAATTTCATTTGGCTTAGAAACTACTTCATAACTGGCCTGGAACTTACTGCATAGCCTTAGCTGCAGCCCTCTTGCTTCAGCCTTCCGAATGCTGGGATTATAAGCATGGGTTACCATGTTGAACTAAAATTTTATTTCTTCCTATTTTTCTTTCTTTACAACAATAGGAATTGAACTCGGAAGAGAGGTTTCTGCCTGGGAGGGCTTTCCCTGCCAGAACTTGTGACAGAGCCATCTTGGGTCCCAGGTCACTCAGAGACCAGTCTGCACAGATCAGCTATCGGACTGCAAAGGGTGAGTGAGCAAACTGCTGAGCAGAACAGCTTTTGGGACAGACCCAGCTTTGGGCTCTAGACATCCGGGCACCCTCCCTGCCTAAGGAGAGGTCTCCACCTGGGAGGGCTTTCCCTGCCTGAACTTGTGACAAAGCCATCTTGGGTCCCAGGTTGCTCAGAGACTAGTCTGCGTGGGTCAGCTATCAGACTGCATAGGATCCCACAGAGACCAGTTTGTGCAGGTGAAAGTGCGGACTGCAGAAACGACACAGCTTCTGGGATAGGCAGAAGCAACACAACTTCTGGGACAGACCCAGTTTTAGGCTCCAGACATCTGGTCACCTTCCCGGCCTGAGGAGAGGTGTCTGCCCAGGAGGGTTTTGCCTGTATGAGCTGGTGAGGGAGCCAAGTTGGATCCTGGATCCCTCAGAGACCAGTCTGTGCAGGTGAGTGTGCAGACCACAGAGGCAACACATCTTATAGGACAGGCCCTATATAGGGCCTTCAACTTTACCCAAGAGGCAGGTCTGAACACCAAAACTCCGTGCACCTTCCCTGCAAGAGGAGAGCGTGCCTGCAGAGACTACTCCAACCACTGAGATTCAGGAGAGAGCTAGGATCCCAGGATGCTGACATAGGCCAACAGAATCACAGGAGGAGCAAGCTCCAACCAGAGACAACTATAACAACCAACTCCAGAGATTACAAGATGGCAAAAGGCAGAATCTTAATAACAGAAACCAAGACCACTCACCTTCATCAGAACCCAGCACACCCACTTCGCCAGTCCTGGATACCCCAACACACCCGAAAAGCAAGACTCAGATTTAAAATCATATCTCCTGGTACTGGTAGAGGACATTAAGGACATTAAGGAGGACATTAATAACTCACTTAAAGAAATGCAGGAGAACACTGTTAAAGAGGTAAAAGTCCTTAAAGAGGAAACACAAAAATCCCTTAAAGAACTACAGGAAAACACAAACAAACAGGTAATAGAATTGAACAAAACCATCCAGGACCTAAAAAGGGAAATAGAAACAACAAAGAAAACCCAAAGTGAGACAAATTTGGAGATAGAAACACTAGGAAAGAAATCAGGAACCATAGATGTGAGTATCAGCAACAGAATACAAGAGATGGAAGAGAGAATCTCAGGTGCAGAAGATTCCATAGAGAACATGGCCTCAACATTCAAAGAAACTGCAAAATGCAAAAAGATCCTAACTCAAAACATCCAGGAAATCCAGGACACAATGAGAAGACCAAACCTACAGATAATAGGAGTAGATGAAAATGAAGATTTTCAACTTAAAGGGCCAGCAAATATCTTCAACAAAATAATAGAAGAAAATTTCCCAAACCTAAAGAAAGAGATGCCCATAAACATACAAGAGGCCTACAAACTCCAAATAGACTGGACCAGAAAAGAAATTCCTCCCGACACATAATAATCAGAACAACAAATGCAGTGAATAAAGATAGAATATTAAAAGCAGTAAGGGAAAAAGGTCAAGTAACAGATAAAGGCAGGCCTATTAGAATTGCACCAGACTTCTCACCTTAGACTATGAAAGCCAGAAGATCCTGGACAGATGTTATACAGACCCTAAGAGATCACAAATGCCAACCCAGGTTACTATATCCAGCAAATCTCTCAATTACCATAGATGGAGAAATCAAAGTATTCCACGATAAAACCAAATTAACACAATAACTTCCCATGAATCCAGCCCTTCAAAGGATAATAAAGGGAAAACACCAAAACAAGGACAGAAACTACACCCTAGAAAACACTAAAAAGTAATCCTTCACCAATCCTAAAAGAAGACAGCCACACACACACACAAAAAGAATCCCAACTTCAACAACAAAAATAACAGGTAGCAACAACTATTTTTCTTTAATTTCTCTTAACATCAATGGACTCAATTCCCCAATAAAAAGACATAGACTAATAGACTGGCTACACAAACAGGACTGAACTTTTTGCTGCTTACAGGAAACACACCTTAGGGAAAAAAGACAGACACTACCTTAGGGTGGAAGGCTGAAAAACAATTTTCCAAGCAAATGGTCAGAAGAAAAATGCTGGAGTAGCCATTCTAATATATGATAAAATTGACTTTCAACCAAAAGTTATATAAAAAGACACGGAGGGGCACTTCATAAGCATCAAAGTTAAAATGAACCAAGATGAACTCTCAATTCTGAATATCTATGCTCAGAATACAAGGGCAGGCACATTCATTAAAGAAACAGTAGCAAAGCTCAAAGCACACATTAAACCCCACACAATAATACTGGGAGAATTCAACTCCCCACTCTCCCCAGTGGACACATCCTGGAAACAGAAACTAAACAGAGACACATGGACACTAACACAAGTCATGAAACAAATAGATTTAACAGATATCTACAGAACATTTTATCCTAAAACAAAAGGATATACTTTTTTCTCAGCGCCACATGGTACCTCTTCCAAAATTGACCATATAATTGGTCACAAAACAGGCCTCCACAGATACAAAATCTTGAAAATTTCCCATGCATCCTATCTGACCACCATGGATTACGGCTGATCTTCAATGAAAACATAAATAATAGAAAGCAAACATTCTCATGGAAACTGAACAACACTCTACTCAATGATTCCTTAATCAAGCATGAAATAAAGAATGAAATTAAAGACTTTCTAGAGTTTAATGAAAATGAAGCCACAACATACCCAAACTTAGGGGACACAATGAAGTCAGTTCTAAGAGGAAATCCCATTGCCCTGAGTGCCTCCAAAGAGATACTAGAGAGAGCATACACTAGTAGCTTTACAGCACACCTAGAAGCTCTAGAACTAAAGGAAGCAAATTAACCCAAGAGGAGTAGATGGTAGGAAATATTCAAACATAGGGCCAAAATCAACCAAGTAGAAACAAAAAGAACTATTCAAAGAATTAACCTAACCAGGAGCTGGTTTTTTGAGAACATCAACAAGATAGATAAACCCTTAGCCAGACTCACTAGAAGGCACAGGGATAGTATCTTAGTTAACAAAAACAGAAATGAAAAAGGAGACATAACAACGGAAACTGAGGAAATCCAAAACATCATCCGATCCAACTACAAAAGGCTATACACAACAAAGATAGAAAACATGGATGGAATGGACAATTTCCTAGACAGATACCAGGTACCAAAGTTAAGCCAGGATCAGATTAATGACTTAAACAGACCCATTTCCCCTAAAGAAATAGAAGCAGTCATCAATAGTCTCCCAACCAAAATAAATAAATAAATAAATAAATAAATAAATAAATAAATAAATAAATAAAAGCCCAGGACCAGATGGATTTAGTGCAGAGTTCTATCAGACCTTCAAGGAAGACTTAATTCCAACTCTCCTCAAACTATTCCACAAAATAGAAACAGAAGGTACTCTACCCAATTCATTCTATGAAGCCACAATTACTCTGATACCTAAACCACACAAAAATCCAACAAAGAAAGAGAACGTCAGACCAATTTCCCTCATGAATATTGATGCAAAAATGCTCAATAAAATCCTCGCAAACTGCATCCAAGAACACATCAAAATGATCATCCATCATGGCCAAGTAGGCTTCATCCAAGGAATGCAGGGATGGTTTAATATATGAAAATCCATCAATGTAATTCACTGTATAAACAAACTCAAAGACAAATCCACATGATCATCTCCTTGGATGCTGAGAAAGCATTTGACAAAATCCAACACCCTTTCATGATAAAAGTCTTGGAAAGATCAGGAATTCAAGGCCCATACCTAAACATAATAAAAGCAATATACAGCAAACCAGTAACCAACATAAAAGTGAATGGAGAGAAACTCAAAGCAATCCCATTAAAATCAGGGACTAGACAAGGCTGCCCACTTTCTCCCTACCTATTCAATATAGTACTAGAAGTCCTAGCCAGAGCAATTCGACAACAAAAGGAGATCGAGGGGTTAAAAATTGGAAAGGAAGAAGTTAAAATATCACTGTTTGCAGATGATATGATAGTATATATCAGGGACACCAAAAATTCTACCAGAGAACTCCTAAACCTGATAATCAGCTTCAGTGCAGTAGCTGGATATAAAATTAACTCAAACAAATCAATGGCCTTTGTCTACACAAAGGATAAAAGGGCTAAGAAAGAAATTAGGGAAACAAGACCCTTCACAATAGTCATAAATAATATAAAATATCTTGGTGTGACTCTAACTAAGGAAGTAAAAGATCTGTATGACAAGAACTTCAAGTCCCTGAAGAAAGAAATAGAAGAAGACCTCAGAAGATGGAAAGATCTACCATGCTCATGGATTGGCAGGATTAATATAGTCAAAATGGCTATCCTGCTGAAAGCAATCTACAGATTCAATGCAATCCCAAACAAAATTCCAACTCAATTCTTCACTGAGATAGAAAGGGCAATTAGCAAATTTATCTGGAATAATAAAAACCCTAGGATAGCAAAAACTATTCTCAACAATAAAAGAACCTCTGGTAGAATTACCATGCCTGACCTCAAGCTGTACTACAGAACTATTGTGATAAAAACTGCATGGTACTGGTAAGGGACAGACAGATAGATCAATGGAATAGAATTGAAGACTCAGAAATGAATCCACACAGGTATGGTCACTTGATCTTTGACAAGGGAGCTAAAACCATCCAGTGGAATAAGGATAACATTTTCAATAAATGGTGCTGGCACAACTGGTTATCATGTAGAAGAATATGAATTGATCCATTCGTATCTCCTTGTACAAAGCTTAAATCTAAGTGGATCAAAGACCTCCACATAAAATTAGAGACACTGAAATTTATAGAAGAGAAAGTGGGGAAAACCCTCGAAGATATGAGCACAGGGGGAAAATTCCTAAACAGAACAGCAATGGCCTGTACAGTAAGATCAAGAATTGACAAATGGGACCTTATGAAATTGCAAAGCTTCTATAAGGCAAAAGACACTGTCAACAAGACAAAAAGGCCACCAACAGATTGGGAAAGGATTTTTACCAAACTAAATCTGATATGGGATGAATATCCAACATCTACAAAGAGCTCAAGAAGCTGGACTCCAGAAAAACAGATAACCCCATTAAAAATGGGGTACAGAGCTAAACAAAGAATTCTCAACTGAGAAATTCCGAATGGCTGAGAAACACCTGAAAAAATGTTCACCATCCTTAATCATCAGGGAAGTGAAAATCAAAACAACACTGAGATTCTTCCTCACACCAGTCAGAATGGCTAAGATCAAACATTCAGGGGACAGCAGATGCTGGCGAGGATGTGGAGAAAGAGGAACACTCCTCCATTGCTGTTGGGATTGCAACCTTGTACAATTTCTCTGGAAGTCAGTCTGGTGTTTTCTCAGAAAATTGGACATAGTACTACAGGAGGATCCAGCAAGACCTCTCCTTGGGCATATACCCAGAAGATGTTCCAACTGGTAAAAAGGACACATGCTCCACTATGTTCATAGCAACCTTATTCATAATAGCCAGAAGCTGGAAAGAACCCAGATGTCCCTCAACAGAGGAATGGATACAGAAAATGTGGTACATTTACACAATGGAGTACTATTCTGCTATTTAAAAAATGAATTTATGAAATTCTTGGGCAAATGGATGTATCTGGAGGATATAATCCTTAGTGAGGAACCCAATCACAAAAGAAGTCATTGGATATGCACTCAATGATAAATGAATATTAGCCCAGAAACTTAGAATACCCAAGATACAATTTGCAAAACACAAGAAAAGTCAAGAAGGAAGATCAGCGTGTGGATACTTCATTCCTCCTTTGTATAGGAAACAAAATATCCTTGAAAGGAGTTACAGAGACAAAGTTTAGAGCTAAGATGAAAGAATGGACCATCCAGAGACTACCCCACTGGGGGATCCATCCCATAATCAGTCACTAAACTCGGACACTATTGCATAGGACAGCACTTGTTTACTGAAGGGACCCTGATATAGCTGTCTCATACAGAAGTGGATGCTCACAGTCATCTATATGATGGAACACAGTGCCCACACTGGAGAAGCTAGAGATAGAACCCCAGGAGCTGAAGGTTTCTGCAACCCTAGAAGAGGAACAACATTATGAACTAACCAGAACCCCCAGAACTATTCTCTCTAGCTCCATATGTAGCAGAAGATGGCCTAGTTTGCTATCATTGGGAGGAGAGCTCTTGGTATTGCAATCTTTATATGCCCCAATACAGGGGAATGCCAGGGCTAAGATGTGGGAGTGGGTGTGCAGGGGAGCAGGGTGGGGGAGGGGAGAGGGAACTTTCGGGATAGCATTTGAAATGTAAATTAAGAAAATATCTAATAAAAAAAAAGGAATTGAACTCAATTCACTATACATGGTAGCCAAACATTCTACCACTGAGATCTACCTCCTGAAACAGTTTTTTTTTTCCTGAGTATACTATAATATATAGAATGAAATACTTCACTTTTGCTTACAAATCAGGATAGCCAGAAAGTATAGAAAGGAGTCAAATCACAGTCCCTTAAATTGAAAAAACTCAAAGATAAACACTGTTCTCAAATAAGTAAAGGTTTATCATGAAGGTGAAATTGTTATGGAGATTAAAACTATCAGCAAGACTACCCAGACCTCACCATGTTTAAATCAGCCAAATTGTATCTAAGCTGCAGCTGACCAAAGCCCTTTAGTTGCAGTCCTGACTAGAGCCCTGACTGAAGTTAGCAGGGCAGGGCTGGAGGATGGGAGTTAAAGGCAAAACCCATGGTTACACAGTTACTTCATTCCTTTGGTCATGCACATCTCTAGATGTGAAAATGTCACATAGCCTTTGCCAAGTAGCAATTATGCAACTTTACAGAAGCCAAAATATGCAGCTAGCTAATCGTTTTACAATAATTAAACTTTCCTAGGAAAGGACAGAAGGGCTTAATGATCAGAATTTCTTGAAATGGTTAGCAGGCTTAATATCCTAGAATTGTTTTAACAAACTAAAGTTGCTATTAGGGTTGGCCTCAGATGGTTGCTTTGGTGGAAAAGATGTTACAAACTAACAGAATATGATCCATATTCTTAAGAAGCATTGGAAAATACATGGAATATACATAACTGATATTGATCATTGTAAACAGAATTCTGCATCCAACCAATGGACAGAAGTAGCTGATCCCTTTTGTTTGTTGAATTAGGGAAGTCTGAAAGAAGCTGAGCAGAAGGGCGATACTGAAGGAGGACCACTAGTCTTAATTAATCTGGAACCCTGAGATCTCTCAAACACTGGACCACCAAACAGACTGCATACACCAGCTGCTATGAGGCCCTCAACACACATACAGTAGAGGACTGCTATGTCTGTGTTCATTCAGAGATGATGCACCTAACCCTCAGGAGACTGGAGGCCCCAAGGAGTTTAGAGGTCAGGTGGGGTGGAGAGGAGGCGTGAGATGTGGAGCAGTCCGAGGGTGGATGGAGTGGGGAGATGGAGTATGGAGTGTAAAAAAAATTAAAAATAAAATAAAAAACAAAACAAACAAAACCTAAATAAACAGAATTCTGCAAGATGAAACAAGGAATATCCACAGAAAGTATAGACATGTTTAAGAGGTAGTAAGATTACTAGAAATAAAACATGATTAAAACAGGTCTTGACTACCCCTTGACAGGGAAATTATAGAAAAATTCAAGTACTACTGATCTCTTGAGATAGACTAGACTATATATTTTAAGTTCTTTGCCACATGAAGGTCTGTGGAAAGTGGTCTCTAGGATCATTTACGTTAATGAAAGAAATTTGTAACTCCATGATACCTATTTTCAGTTGAATAAATTTCAGCTACTTTTGCCAATATATTAACAGTCTTCCACATATAGAATCTGAATCTTAAGTCAAAATTCTGGGCTTTACTACCAGGAAGTTCGTACCTACCTTCTTCCTGAGATGGCTCTTGCCCCAGGGAAAACTATTTCTTTGGACTATCAAAGGAACTAAACTGTGTTTGTTGCTAAGCACTTCTTTTATAAACTGCAATAATGGAAAGCAGAACAAAAAGAAATGAAAACATAAAAAAGAGAACAAAGTCAGTAAACAGAGATTCTGTCTGGTGGGTAGAGTTTCAGTTAGAAGGAGAAACAAGGGTAAATTGTCAGGGGCACCAAAGGAATCCTATTGAAAACATCAGTTTCAAATTTAACACCTCTTTAAACCTCAGGCCTTCAACTTCTTCAATGCACTCTTGGTATGAAGAGAATTTTCAGGGAGTATCTTTTATCTCTTACATATTCATATACTAAAACCATGGAAATAGACAGAATTATCTCAGGAGTATTTTTCTTAAAATAAGGGAAAGCCAAGAACAATTGATAAGAGTAGAAAATTATATTAATACCACATAGGTAAGTGAATCACTCTTGTCTTCATTTGCTCTTTTTTTTTTTTATATTTTCATGAAAACATGTTAAACAAAGTCCACTCAAATCTCAACAAAGTCATACAAAAATGAATGCTGCTATGCTAAATTTTGAAGGTTACATTACCAGTAAAGTTCAAAAGTAAGTATTCTATTTTATATTCTTGCTTTGTCTCCTATGCATTTGCTATGGGGGGAGAATTCCAGGGCCAAGAAGTGGGTGGGTTGGGGAGCAGGGAGAGGGCATGGGGGATTTTCAGAGAGGAAACTAGGAAAGGGGATATCATTTGAAATGTAAATGAAGAAAACATCTAATTAAAAAATAAAAAATAGCCGGGCGTGGTGGCGCACCCCTCTAATCCCAGCACTCGGGAGACAGAGGCAGGCGGATTTCTGAGTTCGAGGCCAGCCTGGTCTACAAAGTGAGTTCCAAAACAGCCAGGGCTATACAGAGAAACCCTGTCTCGAAAAAAAACAAAACAACAAAAATAATAATAATAAAATAAAATAAAAATAAAAAATAAATAATAAGGGGAAATATTTCCCACTAAATGACTGATACACACAACATGCACTTTCTTATGAATTTGCAATTAATGTGAATATATATACATTCACAAATATGAATTTAACATATATATTGAAAAAAATCAAAAAATGCTTGAATAACTCCAGTGAAACAACATATTCCCCAGCAAACCAGTTTTCCTCAATATTTTTTCCTATTTTCTAAAGAAATTAGCTTAGTTTCTTAAAATGGTGGCAAATAAATCAACCCCCACAACATCATAATCACTACATATATGTATATGTGTACATTAAAAAGCATAAAGTTGTGATCACATTCAGAAATAATATGGATTAAAGTGTAACCATAAACTGTTTGGAGTAAGCCTAGAGAAATACATCTAAGATGGCTGAGGAAAAAGAAACCTACTTTAATCTAGAGAAACAAGACTGAGAAAGTAGAGGTATGGCTTGTCACAAATCATCAAACTGTACAACACAGAACTATCACAAAAATACACAAACAAGCAATTTAAAGGTGTGAAGACTTTATTAACAACCAAAGGGTTCTTCTAGAATATACCAATGAGAAAATAAAGTAAATAAGACTGTCTACTTTAATGGCCTTTAATGGACTCTTCTTGAGTTTCAATAGGTTTTTCAGTCACATGAATAGTAGTTATGATGACATGTAAGCCACTTGTATATAGTATGAGTGAAGTTTTCATGGAATAATTTTTATCTTAGTTTATTTTATTGTACTGCATAGATCTAGAGGCTAAATAAAGTATAAAGCACAAAATTTATTTCTTATGTTTCTAGTGGCTAGAAAGTACAAGAACATGACATAAACAGATTTGATGTACTTTTAAGAGCACAATGTAGGCTTCCAAGATGGCGCCATAAACCAAATGGTATAGATGTTTTTTTTTGTTTGTTTGTTTGTTTTTTTTTACATGGCAGAAAGATAAGGGAGTCAAGAAAATGTGATATGGTGGTTTACTCACACTTTTTCACCAGCATTGATCCTTCATGACTTAATAACCTCTTATAGATTCCATCTCCTAATGCAGTTCCAATGGTAGTTAAATTTCAGCATGAGTTTTGAGGGGATAAGTATTCAAAAACAGAAGTAGTCATTTTTTAAAATTCCAGCTCTCAGGATATTTCTCATATTTTATTTATATGTTACATTCACTGTTGTCTCTTCAGGAACTAAAAACATATGATGACTCAAACATATATGATATGTATAGACTAGTGTGAATAAACTTTAACCAATTATTTATATACCATATTATAATGTTCTCTGTAAACTAAATATGCCCATACATTCCTTGCAGGATATGATGAGAGAAATAGACAGTCAGAGACCATGTATTAAGTAAATATAATTAACAGCATGATAAAAATCAATCCAGAATTGGTAGAGCCTGAGTAAAAGGTACATGTGAGCTCTTTACACTATTTTTGCAAATTTATGTGAATCTATAATTAGTTTTAAATTTTAAATTTAAAAGCTTTCATTTTGATAAATACTCTCATTCTATAGCCCAGGCTAGATTGGAGAAGTAAAGAACTCAAGAAGGTGGACACCAGAAAATCAAATATCCCCATTAAAAAGTGGGGCACAGAGTTAAACAAAGAATTCTCAACTGAGGAATACCGAATGGCTGAGAAGCACTTGAAAAAATGTTCAACATCCTTAATCATCATGCAAATGCAGATCAAAACAACCCTGAGATTCCACCTCACGCCAGTAAGAATGGCTAAGATCAAAAATTCAGGTGACAACAGATGCTGGCGTGGATGTGGAGAAAGGGGAACACTCCTCCATTGTTGGTAGGAATGCAAACTGGTTCAACCACTCTGGAAATCAGTCTGGCAGTTCCTCAGAAAATTGGACATAGTACTACCAGAAGATCCTGCAATACCCCTACTGGGCATATATCCAGAAGATATTCCATCTGGTAACAAGGACACATGTTCCACTATGTTCATAGCAGCCTTATTCATAATAGCCAGAAACTGGAAAGAACCCAGATGTCCCGCAACAGAGGAATGGATACAAAAAATTTGCTATATTTACACAATGGAGTACTACTCAGCTATTAAAAACAATAAATATATGAAATTCCTAGGCAAATGGATGGATCTGGAGGCCATCATCCTGAGTGAAGTAACCCAATCACAAAAGAACTCACATAACATGTACTCACTGATATGTGTATATTAGCCCGGAAACCTAGACTACCCAAGATACAATTTACTAAACACATGAAACTCAAGAAGGAAGATCAAAATGTGGACACGTCACCCCTTCCTAGAACTAAGAACAAAGCACACATTGAAAGAGTTACAGAGATCATGTGTGAAGCTGAATCCAAAGGATGGACCCAATGACTGCGGCCGCCAGGGATCCATCCCACAATCAGCCACCAAACATAGACACTATAGCATATGCCAGCAAGATAGTGCTGAAAGGGCCCGGATATAGCTGTCTCGGGGGAAACTATACCAATGCCTGGCAAACATGGAGGTAGAAGCTCACAGTCAGCTATTAGATGGAACATAGGGTTCCCAAGGAAGGAGCTAGAGAAAGTACCCAAGGAGCTGAAAGGGTCTTCAACCCTATAGGTGGAAGAATAACCATGAACTAACTAGTACCCCCTGAGCTCATGTCTCTAGCTGCATATATAGAAGAGGATGGCCTAGTTGGCCATCATTGGGAAGAGAGGCTCCTTGGTCATGCAGTCTTTATATGCCCCAATACAGGGGAACGCCAGGGCCAAGAAGTGGGAGCGGGTGGGTAGGGGAGGAGGGCCGGGAGTGGGGAGGGTATAGGGAACTTTCTGGATAACACTTGAAATGTAAATGAAGAAAATATCTAATAAAAGTAGGAAAAAAATAATAGAAAACGGGAAGTAAGGAGAATTATTGCATTGTACATGACATAATTTATATACCAAATTAACTGGAATGTTTTCAAACTCTGCATGACTAAGTTGAGGAATGGCCTATTAGCCCTTTATTTCCCAAATGATTTTAAAACAGGGTTTCACGCCTGGGTGTGGTGGTGCACGCCTTTAATCCCAGCACTCTGGAGGCAGAGGCAGGCGGATTTCTGAGTTCGAGGCCAGCCTGGTCTACAAAGTGAGTTCCAGGACAGCCAGACAGCCAGGGCTATACAGAGAAACCCTGTCTCGAAAAACCAAAAGAAAAAAGAAAAAAGAAAAAAAAAAAAAGAGAGAGAGAGACATGGTTTCACTATGCTATTGTGGCTGGCCTGGAACTCCTCATATAAATCATGCTAGTCTTGAACTCAAACTCACATAGGTTTACCTGCCTCTGCCTCCTAGGTACAAAGATGAATGGCATGCACCACCACACATTACCTTATCTGAAGCTAAAGAAATAATCAAGTATAGACAAGACTTCTTAAGATCATAGAGAAAATCCATAGAGTGAAGGTTACTGAATCTTTGTTTCTATGAAAACAGGCTCTGTAATAGAGTTCCACCCATGGGGGCTCACAGAAACTGAGTCACCAACCAAAGAACATGCAGGGGGGTGGACCTAGCTCCCCTACACATTTGTAGCAGTTGTGCAGCCTGGTCTTCATGTGTGTCCCCTAATAACTGGAACAGAGGCTGTCTCTGATTCTATTGCCTTTCATTGATTAGATCCTTTTCCCTTTATTGGACTACACTGTTGGGCTTCAGTAGCAGAGGATGCACCTAGGCCTACTGCAACTGTATGTGCCAAAGGGTGGTACTCAAGTGGGACATCCCCTTCTCAGAGAAGTAATGAGGGTTGGATTTGTAAGGGTGGAACAGAGAGGAAAGGGGGGATGGAAGGCCATCATCAGGATGTAAAGTGAATGAATGAATAGATAGATAGATAGATAGATAGATAGATAGATAGATAGATAGATAGATAGATAGATAAATGGAACATGAATTGCATTCACTGAAGAACTCATTTTTACTAGCCACACCCAGACTAAGGTAAATATTGTGCTCTAACACATAATGATGACATGCCCTTTCATGATAGCCAGGGTATAACAGGGAAGAGAATTTCCTTTTTTTTTTTTTAATACTTTTTTTTTTACTGGATATTTTCTTTATTTACATTTCAAATGTTATCCCCTTTCCTAGTTTCTCCCCTGGAAACCCCTGTCCCATCCCCTTCCCCCTGCTCCGATGAGGATAAGGGTGTTCCCCCACCCACCCACTCTCACCATCCTAGCATTCCCCTACACTGGGGCATCTAGCCTTCATAGGACCAATGGTTTTTCCTCCCACTGATGCCCTATATGGCCATCCTCTGGTACATATGCCCTTCTTTCAGGTAAATTTAACCTGGGAAAATTTCCCCATACTTCTCCTTTATTTAAGATAATCGCAGCAGACAACCTAGAACTTTCCTTTGAAATATATTATCTTCTCTAAAATAGTAATACACTGTAAATTTTTTTTCTCCAAGTCAGCAAGTTTTGCATTGGTTAAAAGTAAATGGGATAATTCATTGACACTCCTCATGGCCTTTTTCTGAATGCTAGTTCTTTGCATCCATACTGAGCTTTCTTACAACACAAATACCTTACTTGTATGTTGGCCACAAAGACATATCTGAATATATAAATCCCCAACACAGGCTTTTTCACTGAGTCACTTTTATAATGAATGTCTCTAGTAGGTGTTAAGAACTAATGCTTGCTTGTTTCCAGGGCTAAGAGTGTAGGTGTAAAGAAATGGATATAGAAGAAGGACAAAGCCCTTGCCGTATCTTTCTGGACCATATTGGGATTCAGATGGGATAATGACAAAAAGTTCTCTGCAGATGCCAGTGAGTCAGCTGACATACTGACAATCACTCCCACAATGTTTTAAAGGCTGTTTTAAAATAAAATATTCCTTAAACACCACATTTCTTCCTCCTGTGTCAATTGCAATAAGATAAATGTTGCCTTAGATCTCATCACATACTTTCAATTAAACAGGTGTTGGAGTATGATAGTGTCATTTGAATGTGGGCATTTCATTTATTAAAAATTGAGGAAAACAATACAGTTTAATTGTTTGGTGTCTAATGAACAATTTGAGTCACTAATCAGATGAAAAAAGAGGATAGAGATGGGCCCCATCCTCTCCATTCTGTTTAGTTCTAGTTCATCTTATTGAAGGGAGGAATTCTGCCACTGACACCTTTCCCATTCCTCTTTCCTGAGTCACCAACCTAGAAGGATAAAGTTTGCCAAGTCACAGTGAATATTTATACCAATTACTTGTCCTGTGTTTAGATGTTGGCTATCTATGATATTCAAAGAAGGTTATAGAAAGTCATTTATAAAAGGAAATTGGATTCAAAAGAGGAGCCAAGAGGAGAGAAAATTTAATGAATAATAGTCCTTTAGTATCCACATCATGTTAGTTTTTCAGGGTATATGATTTGATTTGAAAGGGCAGAAAGGAATGATGCATTGATCCAAGCATTGGGAGAGTGTTATTTCATAGAGGCATTAAACAGATCCTGATAGATGTAACTTTTTACTAATTTTTTTTTCGAGACAGAGTTTCTCTGTATAGCCATGCCTGTCCTGGAACTCACTTTGTAGACCAGGCTGGCCTCGAACTCAGAAATCCAACTGCCTCTGCCTCCGAAGTGCTTGGATTTAAAGGTGTGTGCCACCAGTGCCCAGCTTAGATGTAACTTTTAGAACATGCATTTTAAAATACATACTGCTTTCCTTTCCATAGGCACCCAAGATAGAGCATACTTTTCTCCTAAAGAAAATACAAACTTTGGGGAATCCTGAGTGAAGTAGTACTTTAATGTGAATTATCAAGATATGCCCACATGGTCTCTGTCATTCTTATTGTGGATCTTCCTACAAACAAAGTAACGATGTCTAGAGGCAGTCACTAGATGGATAAAGTGCTAAAGGTTTTTTTTTTTTTAATTATTTTTCTTTATTAGATATTTTCTTCATTTACATTTCAAGTGTTATCCAGAAAGTTCCCCATACCCTCCCCCATCCCCGCCCTGCTCCCCTACCCACCCCCTCCCACATAATGGCCCTGACCTTCCCCTGTGCTGGGGCATATAAAGTCTGCATGACCAAGGGGCCTCTCTTCCCAGTGATGGAAAACTAGGCCATCTTCTTCCATATATGCAGCTAGAGACATGAGCTCAGGGGGTACTAGTTAGTTCATGTTATTCTTCCACCTATAGGGTTGAAGACCCCTTCAGCTCCTTGAATACTTTCTCTAGCTCCTTCCTTGGGAGTCCTGTGTTCCAACTAATAGCTGACTGTGAGCATCCACTTCCGTGTTTGCCAGGCACTGGTATAGCCTCCCACGAGACAGCTATATCAGGGCCCTTTCAGCATTATCTTGCTGGCATATGCAATAGTGTTTATTTTTGGTGGCTGATTATGGGACAGATCCCTGGCAGCCGCAGTCACTGGTTGGTCCATCCTTTTGATTCAGCTTCACCCATGATCTCTGTAACTCCTTCAGTGTGTGCTTTGTTCTTAATTCTAGGAAGGGGTGAAGAGACCACATCTTGAACTTCATTCTTCTTGAGTTTCATGTGTTTAGTAAATTGTATCTTAGGTAGTCTAGGCTTCTGGGCTAATATCCATATATCAGTGAGTACATGTTATGTGAGTTCTTTTGTGATTGGGTTACTTCACTCAGGATGATGGCCTCCAGATCCATCCATTTGCCTAGGAATTTCATATATTCATTGTTTCTAATAGCTGAGTAGTACTCCATTGTGTAAATGTACCAAATTTTTTGTATCCATTCCTCTGTTGAGGGACATCTGGGTTCTTTCCAGCTTCTGGCTATTATGAATAAGGCTGCTATGAACATAGTGGAACATGTGTNATCTCAGGGTTGTTTTGATTTGCATTTCCCTGATGATTAAGGATGTTGAACATTTTTTCAGGTGCTTCTCAGCCATTCGGTATTCCTCAGTTGAGAATTCTTTGTTTAACTCTGTGCCCCACTTTTTAATGGGGATATTTGATTTTCTGGTGTCCACCTTCTTGAGTTATTTATATATATTGGATATCAGTCCCCTATCAGATTTAGGATTGGTAAAGATCCTTTCCCAATCTGTTGGTGGCCCTTTTGTCTTGTTGACAGTATCTTTTGCCTTACAGAAGCTTTGCAACTTTATGAGGTCCCATTTGTCAATTCTTGATCTTACAGCATAAGCCTTTGCTGTCCTATTCAGGAATTTTCCTCCAATGCCCGTATCTTCAAGGCTTTTCTCCACTTTCTCCTCTATAAGTTTCAGTGTCTCTGGTTTTATGTGGAGATCCTTCAACCACTTAGACTTGACCTTAGTACAAGGAGATAAGAATGGATCAATTCCCATTCTTCTACATGATAACCACCAGTTGTGCCAGCACCATTTGAGTGCTAAAGGTTTTAAAGATATGTTTCTTAGTATATTCTAGACATGAATCCTAGATCAAGTACATAGCTGGCAAAGATTTTCTCCAATTGTATGCTGCTTGTTCACTCTATTGATGTTTTCTTTGCTGTATAAAAGGTTTTGAATTTCATGAAATTTCTTTTGTCAATTTTTGATCTTTTGTCTTCTGTTACTGGAGTTCTACTTAAAAGTCCTTACCTGTGCCTATAAATTGAAGCATGCTTTCTAATTTTTCACTTAACAGTTTCAGGGCATCAGATATTATATTTGAAGTTCTTGATATATTTTGAGTTTAGTGTTGTACAAGGTGAAATATAAGGATTTGGACATATTTTTCCACACATCAAAGTCCAGGTTTCCAAGCATCATTTGTGGAAACACTATCATGTTATACCACCACCAACAACAACAACAAAAAGACAGTTAAATACTAATAAAACACCTTCTGGCTGAATGTGTCCCAAGCCCAGATAGACTCACAAGAAAACTCTACCAGACTTTCAAACAGTATCTTCAACCAATCCTTATTAATTTTTAAAATATAAGTAGAAGGAAGTGCTGTAAACTACTTGTATGAAGTCAGTGATACTTTTATATGAAGACCAAATAACACACAATAATGAAAGCAAAAATCATAAATGTAGGCATCTAAGTATACAATAAAATATTAGCAAACCAGATACAGTCACATATCAAGATTATCCTCAATGACCAATTAGTTTTAAAACAGACACATGGATGGTTCAAAATATATAAATCAATAATGTAATGAATCACATAAATTGACTTCAATATAAAAAACACATGATCATCTTAGTAAAAAAAAAACAAAAGCAAAATTCTTTGACAAAATTCAACATACTTCTATGATTTAAAAAGGTTTTAAAGAATATAGGATTAATATGTGAAAAACCCACAGACAATATTGTCTTAAATGGAGACAAACTCAAAAAAATCTTATTATAATCATGAATGAGACAGTACTCTCAACTATCCTCCTTCTTTTTCATTATCTTTGCAGAGAGCTCTTCTGTGGGCCATGAGACACTCAGCAATTAGAATATCCAGACAAGATATGTTGTTAAAATATGCTCAGTTTATTCACACAAACGTTCCTTATAATGTCATGTTAATATAAAAGTTAAACAAACATCTCACCAAGTGGAAAACAGTTGATTGGGCAGAAAATGCTGCTACAGGCAGGGTTCTACCAGAAAATTGTTTCCACTTTGAAAGCTTATAGGCTCAAACGATGTCCACTAGGAAACAATTCAGCTGTGGCATCCTGGGAGGATGTCACTAATGGGGGTCCTGAAAGTCTTTGGAAAGTTTAGCCAGTGTCTAGTGCTAATTGTGAATATGTGTGAACACAGCAAACATGCCAGAAGTTCAGCAGACACAGACAAGTTTTCTCTCTCTGATGCATATATAAGCAGTGGCCAAAGAAGCCGTATCTTGGGATCAAGGCAGTGTGTTCCTGAAACATTTCTGCTAAAGGTTCAATATTTGTGTCATTTCAGTGGGCAGATGTTTTATGCTATCAGGGCTCACAGCTTGGGGCTGTTTCCCTAGCATATCAAGGCTACTTGAATTAGTTTATTATCATGTCAAAGCTTGTCTTAGTCTTGGAACTCTACGAATTGCTCAGTGGCCTATCTGTGGCCAATTAGAGCTTGTCTCTGAGACCTACCTCTTATCAGAGTTGCCTAGTGGCAATCTCCAATTTTACAAGCATCCCATAATTCCAAGTCACACAAAAGTGTTTTTTAAGTTAACACAAAATGACTTTGCTTATATTCCTAACAGTTGTTCTTGAAGCACTAGTTGGAGAAACAAAGCAAGAGAATGAAACTAAAGGGCTAAAAATAGAAAGAGAAGTTAAATTATACCTATTTTCAGGCAATGTATAATATACAGAACCCACCCAAGTTACATCAGAAAACACCTAGAAACAATCAACAGTTTTAGCAACGTAGGGGGCTGTCTCAGGGTTTCTATCGCTGTGAAGAAACACCATGACCAAAGCAACTCTTTCTTGTTTGTTTGTTTGTTTGTTTGTTTTTTCAGTTTTTCAAGACAGGGTTTCTCTGTATAGCCCTGGATGTCCTGCAACTCACTTTGTAGACCAGGCTGGCCTCGAACTCATAAATACAACTGCCTCTGCCCCCTGAGTGCTGGAATTAAAGATGTGCACCACCACCGCCCAACTCCAATGCAACTCTTATAAAGGACAATATTTAATTAGGGCTGGCTTGAAGTTTCAGAGGTTCATGGCAAGAAGCATGGTGGAGTCCAGGAAGATACAATCCTTCTTCAGAAGGAATTAAAGAATTCTACATTTTGATCAGAGGGAATCCAGGACAGAGCTTGAGCACAGGACCTCAAATCACACCTCCACAGGGATACAAGGACATACCTCCTAATAGTGCCATTTCCAGGAACCAGGTGATAATGGTTTTGAAGATTCCTGGAGTCATGGAGAACAGCTGAGTCTTGGCACTATGAGAGGCCAGGAAAGGCCATTGGTGATGATTCAGCTTCAGTTGCAGTTGATGACCCAGGACTCAAAGGGTTATACAAAGAATTTGAAGCTTGCTCTTGATAAACACTTCTAATATCTCTAGAGCAAGTGCTGCACATTTAAATGAGCCATAGCACCACTCTCTTCCATGTTCCTGCTAGGAAGGTCAATTAAGCAGGACTTAGAGCATTCTACTGTTTCCCAAATCCCAAATCCCCAAATCCACATTCCAAAAAAAAAATAAATAAATAAATAAAATGGTCCGGTCAGGCCTATCACAGCAATATCCTAGTCCATGGTACCAACTTGTGTCTCCTGTAAAGCTTCCATTGCTAGCAAGAAACACTATGACCAAGGCAGATTTATAGGTTCAGTTCATTAACATCATGGCAGGAAGCATGGTGAAGTCCAGGTAGATATGTTACTGGAGAAGGAACTAAGTGTTCTACATATTGATCAGAGAGCAAACAGGAGACTCTGTTTCCAAATTGAGCAGAGATTGAGCATAGGACCTCAAAGCCCACTACCCACAGTGACACACTTCTGCCAACAAGGCCACACCTCCTAATCCTGCCACTGCCAGGGCCGAGCATATACAAACCATCACAGAGGCTTTTTATTAATGTAAATGTAGCTGTTATAAACCAACAATAAACCTATATAAAAAGAGATCATGGACACAATCCCATCCATACACTCTTAAAGAAAATAAATTATCACCATAGTCCCCAAAAGAAAGATAAACAGGAATACATGTGCTTACTAGTTTTATGTCAAATTGACACAAACTAAAATAAAATGAGAGTAGAAAACCTCAAAATTGAAAATGTCTCAATGGGTCTGAGCTGTAAGCAAGCATATAGGGCATCTATTTAATTAGTGATTGATGAGGGAGGGTCCAACCGATTGTGGGTGTGGGGATCCTTAGGCTGGTGCTGGTCATGGGTTCTATAAGAAAACAGTCTGAGCAAGCCATGAGGAGCAAGCCAATAAGCAGCACCTCTCCATGGTCTCAGCTTCTTCTACTTCTAGGCTTCTACCCTGAGTTAGTTTCTGCCTTCTCTGTTTTTGATACTGACATTTTATATTGAACTCTGAGCAAAATAAGTTCTTTCCTTCCTGGACATTTTCGGTCATGGTGTTTTATCACAGCAATAAACTTAACTAAAACAAAGAGACTAGAAGATAGAACTCCCATAGATATGGGCTGGTAATTAATATTGTGAAAATGACTATCCTTCCAAAATTATTTATAAACTCAATGCAGCCATAGTTTTTAATCTCATTCTTCACAGAACTAGAAATAACTAACCGAAAGTTCATATGGAGTCACAAAAGAGCCCAGACAGCCAAAACAATCCTGACCAAAAATACCAATGGAATTTTTTAAAAACAATTTCAGATTTCAAAATATATGAGAGGCATTGTAATAAAAGCAGTTTGGAACTGATACAAACACAGACATGTAGATCAATAGAACAAGCATAAAAATTAAACTTGAGTAAACTAAGTGCGGCCATCTGTTATTTGAGAAACAGGTCAAAATATAAACTGGAGGAAAGACAGCGTCTTCAACAAATCAGGCTGGAAAACTGACTTTTCACTGTATAAAATTAAAATTTGACTCATATCTTCAGGCTATGCAAAAATCAACTGCAAATGAATGAAAAACCTCAATATGAAACCCAAAACACTGACATCCCTAGAAGAAAACATAGGCAGTACCTTACCACACATAGGTGTAGGCAAGGACATTCTCAATAGGGCTCCATTTGCTTAAAATTAAGGATAACAATTGATTAATGGGACCTCATCAAACTAAAAATCTATTGTACAACTAAGGAAACAAACAAAGACATGAAGAAGGAGAAGAAGAAGAAGAAGAAGAAGAAGAAGAAGAAGAAGAAGAAGAAGAAGAAGAAGAAGAAGAAGAAGAAGAAGAAGGCAACAAGTGGGATAAAATCTTTGCCAGCTATACCACTAAAAGAGAGTTCCATCCAAAATGTATAAAAGACTCAAATAAAAATGAGAGAACAGATTTTTCTCTCCAGTGACTGTCTAAGGCAGGACCAGTCAGGAACACTCAGGCGATGAAAGCAGCAGGGCAGCTGAGACAAGGAAATGCAAAAAGATTACCATCCAGGAAATCCAAGGCACAATGAGAAGACTGAACCTAAGGATAATAGGTATGGACTAGAAGGAAAATTTCCAACTTAAAGGGCCAGTAAATATCTTCACCAAAATTATAGAAGAAAACTTCCCCCATCCAGTGGAAAAAAGACAGCATTTTCAACAAATGGTGCTGGCAGAACTGGCAGTTATCATGTAGAAGAATGCAAATTGATCCATTCTTATCTCCTTGTACAAAGCTCAAGTCTAAGTAGATCAAGAAACTCCACATAAAACCAGAGACACTGAAGCTTATAAAGGAGAAAGTGGGGGAAAGCCTCAAAGATATGGACACAGAGGAAAAATTCCTGAACAGAACAGCAATGGCTTGTGCTGTAAGATCAAAAATGGGCCTTCCACAGGGGTAAAATTCCTAAACAGAACACCAATGGCCTGTGCTGTAAGATCACAAATTGACAAATGGGACCTTATAAAATCGCAAAGCTTCTGTAAAGCAAAAGATACTGTCAATAAGACAAAAAGGCCACCAACGGATTGGGAAAGAATTTTTACCAATCCTAAATCTGATAGGAGGCTAATATCCAATATTTACAAAGAGCTCAAGAAGCTGAACACGAGAAATTCAAATAACCCCATTAAAAATGGGGTACAGAGCTAAACAAAGAATTCTCAACTGAAGAATGCCAAAGGGCTAAGAAGCACCTTAAAAATGTTCAAAATCCTTAATCATCAGAGAAATGCAAATCAAAACAACCCTGAGATTCCACCTCACACCAGTCAGAATGGCTAAGATCAAAAATTCAGGTGACAGCTGATGCTGGCAAGGATGTGGAGAATGAGGAACACTCCTTCATTGCTGGTGGGATTGCAAGCTGGTACAACCTCTCTGGAAATCAGTCTGGCGGTTTCTCAGAAAACTGGACATAGTACTACCAGAAGATCCAGCAATACCTCTCCTGGGCATATACCCAGAAGATATTCCAACTGGTAACAAGGACACATGTTCCACTATGTTCATAGCAGCCTTATTTATAATAGCCAGAAGCTGGAAAGAACCCAGATGTCCCACAACAGAGGAATGGATACAGAAAATGTGGTACATTTACACAATGGAGTACTACAGAGCTATTAAAAACAATGAATTTATGAAATTCTTGAGTAAATGGATGTATCTGGAGGATATCATCCTGAGTGAGGTAACCCAATCACAAAAAAGTCACTTAATATGCACTCATTGATAAGCAGATATTAGCCCAGAAATCTAGAATACCCAAGATACAAGTTCCAAAACATAAGAAAATCAAGAAAGATCAACACATGGATACTTCATTCCTCCCTAGAATAGGGATTAAAATATACATGGAAGGATGTGCAGAGACAAAGCTTAGATCTAAAATGAAAGGATGGACCATCCAGAGAGTGCTCCACCCAGGTGGTCGATCACATAATCAGCCACCAAATGCAGACACTACTGCATACACCAGCAGGACATTGATGAAAGGACCCTGATATAGCTGTCTCCTGGGAGGCTTTGACAGTTCCTGACAAATACAGAAGTGGATGCTCACAATCATCTATAGGGCAGAACACAGGGTCCCCAATGTAGGAGCTAGAGAGAGTACCCAAGAGCTGTAGGGGTCTGCAACCCTATAGATTAAACAATATGAACTAATCAGAACCCCCAGAGCTCATGTCTCTAGCTGTATGTGTATTAGAAGATGGCCTAATTGGCCATTATTGGGGAAGAAAGGCCCTTGGTCTAGCAATGTTTATAGGCCCTGGTACAGGGGAATGCCAGGGCCAAGAAGCAGGAGAAGGAGGGTAGGGGAGCAGGGCGGGGGGGGGGAGAATATAGGGGACTTTTGGATAACACTTGAAATGTAAATGAAGAAACTCTCTAATAATAAATAATAAATAAATAAATAAATAAATAAATAAATAAATAATTGGGCCCTCATAAAATTGCAAAGCTTCTTTAAGTCAAAGGACACTGTCAATAAGACAAAAAAGCCACCAATAGATTGGGAAAGGATCTTTACCAATCCTAAATCAGATAAGGGATTAATATCGAATATATATAACAAACTCAAGAAGCTGGAATCCAGAAAATCAAATAAGCTTATTAAAAAATTGTGGAGAGTGCTAAAAACGAATTCTCAACAGAGGAATACCAAATGGCTGAGAACCACCTATAAAAAATGTTCAACATCCTTAATCATCAGGGAAATGCAAATCAAAACAACCCTGAGATTCCACCTCACACCAGTCAGACTGTTGAAAATAAAAAATTCAGGTGACAGCAGATGCTGGCATAGATGTGAAGAAAGAACACTCCTTCATTGTTGATGGAATGACAAGCTGGTTCAACCACTCTGGAAATCAGTCTGATGGTTCCTCAGAAAATTGGACATAGTACTACCAGAAGATCCAGCAATACCACTCCTGGGCATATATCCAGAAGATGTTCCAACTTGTAATAAGGACACTTGCCCCACTATGTTCATAGCAGTCTTATTTATAATAGCCAGAAGCTGAAAGAACCCAGATGTGCCTCAACAGAGGAATGGATACAGAAAATGTTGTACATTTACTCAGTGGAGTACTACTCAGCTATTATAAACAATGAATTTATGAAATTCTTAGGCAAATAGATCTATCCTGAGGATATTAACCTGAGTGAGGTAACCCAATCACAAAAGTACACATATGATATGTACTCACTGATAAGAAGATATTTGCACAAAAGCTTAGAATACCCAAGATACTATTTCCAAAACACATGAAACTCAAGAAGAAGGAAGACCAAAGCATGGTAATTCAATCCTTCTTAGAATGGGGAACAAAATATCCATAGATTGAGGCTGAGACAGACAGAAGGACCATTCAGAGACTGCCCCACCCAGGGATCCATCCCATATACAACCACCAAACCTAGACACTATTGTATATGCCAGAAAGATTTTACTGACAGGACCCTGATATATCTCTCTCTTGTGAGGCTATTCCAGTGTCTGGCAAAAACAGAAGTGGATGCTCACAGTCATCTATTCAATGGAACACAGGGTCAACAATAAAGGAGCTAAAGAAAGTACCCAAGGAGCTAAAGGGGTCTGCAACCCTATAGGAGGAAGAACAATATGAACTAACCAGTATCCCCGAGAACTTTGTCTGTAGTTTAATATGTAGCAGAGGATGTCCTTCCTAGCAGGAACATGGAAGACAGTGGTGCTGTGGGTGATTTGAAATGTGCAGCCTTGCTCTAGAGACTTTAGAGGAGATGAATTTTATTATGTTTCCTGGAGACCATTCTTGCAATGTTTTGGTGAAGGATATGGCTGCTTTTTGCCCTTGTCTGAAGAGTCTGACTGAGGATAGTAAACCATAAATGGGAGGAGAGGTCCTTGGTCTTTTGAAGATCAAATGCCCCAGTACAGGGGAATTTCAGGGCCAGGAAGCAAGAGTAGATGGGTTGGGAAGCAGGGTGGGAGGAGGGCATAGGGGACTTTGAGGATAGAATTTGAAATGTAAATGAAGAAAATTTCTAATAAAAAAATCTTCCCTAACCTAAAGAAATAGATGCCCATGAACTTACAAAAAGCTTACAGAACTCCAAATAGACAGGACCAGGAAAGAAATTCCTCCTCTCACATAATAATCAAAACTCCAAATGCACTAAATAATGAGAGAATATTAAAAGCAGTAAGGGGAAAAGGTCAGGTAGCATCTAAAGGTAGACATATTAGAATAAAACCAGACTTCTTGCCAGAGACTAGAAAAGCCAGAAGATCCTGGACAGATGTCATACACAAAGAGAACACAAATGCCAGCCCAGACTACTATACCCAGCAAAACTCTCAATTACCATAGATGTAAAAACCAAAGTATTCCATGACAAAACCAAATTTACACAATATCTTTCCATGAACCCAGCCATCCAAAGGATAATAAAGGGAAAACTCCAACACAAGGATGGAAACTATACACTAGAAAAAGCAAGAAAGTAATCTTTCAACAAACCTATCAGAAGATAGCCACATGAACAGAATCCCAACTCTAACAACAAGAATATCAGGAAATAACAATGATTTTTCCTTAATATCTTTTTTTAATATCAATGGCCTCAATCTCCCAATAAAAAAAAACATAGAACGTGAACAGGACCTGATTTTTGCTGCATACTGGAAACCCACTTCAGTGACAAAAGACAGACACTACCTCAGAGTAAAATTCTGGAAAACAATTTTCCAAGCAAATGATTCCAAGAAACAAGCTGGAGTAGCCATTCTAATATTGAATAAAATCTATTTTCAATCTAAAGTTATCAAAAAAGACAAGGAGGGACACTTTATGCTCTTCAAAAATAAAATCTACCAAGATGAACTCCATTTCTGAACATCTGTGTCCCAAAAGCAAGGGCATACACATAAATAAAAGAAACTCTACTTCTGGAAGCCTTATGTATAATAGCCAGAAGCTGGAAAGAACCCAGGTGTCCCTCAACAGTGGAATGGATACAGAAATTATGTTACATTTACACAATGGAGTACTACAGAGCTTTTAAAAACAATGAATTTATGAAATTCCTAGGCAAATGGATGGATCTGGAGGGTATCATCCTGAGTGAGGTAACTCAATCACAAAAGAACTCACATAACATATACTCACTGATAAGTGGATAATAGCCCAGAAACATAGATTACTCAAGATACAATTTGTTAAACACATGAAACTCAAGAAGAATGAAGATCAAAGGGTGGACACTTCGCCCCTTCCTAGAGTTAGGAACAAAGCATACATTGAAGGAGTTACAGAGATCAAGTGTGGAGCTGAAACAAAAGGATGGACCAACCAGTGACTGCTGCAGCTGGGGATCCATCCCATAATCAGCCACCAAACACATAAACTATTACATACACCAGCAAGATATTGCTGAAAGGGCCCTGATATAGCTGTCTCGTGTGAGGCTATACCAGTGCCTAGCAAACACAGAAGTGGATGTTCACAGTCAGCTATTAGATGGATCACAGGGTTCCCAAGGGAGGAGCTAGAGAACATACCCAAAGAGCTAAAGGGGTCTCCACCCCTATAGGTTGAAGAAAAATATGAACTAACTAGTACCCCCAGAGCTCATGTCTCTAGCTGCATATGTAGCAGAAGATGGCCTAATGGGCCATCATTGGGAAGAGAGGCCCCTTGGTCATGCAAACTTTATATGCCCCAGTAGAGGGGAACGCCAGGGCCAAGATACGGGGGTGGGTGTGTAGAGGAGCAGGGTGGGGGATGAGGGAGGGTTTAGAGGACTTTCGGGATAATATTTTAAATGTAAATGAAGAAAATAGCTAATAAAATTTGAAAAAAAAGAAACTCTACTAAAGCTCAAAGCACACATTATACAGCACACAATAATAGTGGGAGACTTCAACACCCTACTCTCATCAATGGACAGATCATGAAACAGAAAGAAATTAAGGAAACAACAGCCTTCAAATTAGTCACAAAAAATATAAAATACCTTGGTGTGACTCTAAGGAAGTGAAAGATCTGTATGATAAGAACTTCAAGTCTCTGAAGAAAGAAATTGAAGAAGATCTCAGAAGATGGAAAGATGTCCCATTGTCATTGATTGGCAGGATTAATATAGCAAAAATGGCTATCATGCTGAAAGCAATCTACAATTTCAATGCAGTCCCCATCAAAATTCCAACTCATTTCTTCACTGATTTAGAAAGGGCAATTTTCAAATTCATCTGGATTAACAAAAATATCTAGGATAGCAAAAACTGCTCTCAACAATAAAAGAACCTCTGGTAGAATCACCATGCCTGAACTCAAGCTGTACTACAGAGCAATTATAACAAAAACTGCATGGTACTGGTACAGTGACAAACTCGTAGACCAATGGAATAGAATTTGAAGACCCAAAAATGAACCCACCCAACTATGGTCACTTGATCCTTGACAACTTTGCTAAAACATACCAGTGGAAATAAGACAGCATTTTCAACAAATGGTCCTGGCTCAACTGGCAGTTATCATGTAGAAGAGAGCAAATTGATCCATTCTTATCTCCTTGTACAAAGCTCAAGTCTACGTAGATCAAGGAACTCGACATAAAACCAAAGACACTGAAGCTTATAGAAGAGAAAGTGGGGAAGAGTCTCAAAGATATGGGCACAGGGGGAAAATTTCTGAACAGAATACCAATGTCTTGTTCTGTAAAATCAAGAATTGACAAATGGGACCTCATAAAATTTCAAAGCTTCTGTAAGGCAAAGGACACTGTCAAAAAGACAAAATGGCAACCAACAGATTGGGAAAAGATCTTTACTAATCCTAAATCCAATAGAGGGCTAATATCCAATATATACAAAGAACTCAAGAAGTTAGACTCCAGAGAACTAAATATCCCTATTAAAAATGGGGTACATAGCTAAACTATTCTCAATTGAGGAATTCAGAATGGCTGTGAAGCACCTAAAAAATTGTTCAACATCCTTAGTCATCAAATCAAAACAACCCTGCCTTTCCACCTCATAACAGTCAGAATAGCTAAGACCAAAAACTCAGGTAACAGCAGATTCTGGTGAGGATGTAGAGAAAGAGGAACACTCCTCCATTGCTGGTGGGATTGCAAGCTCGTACAACCCCTCTGGAAATCAGTTTGGCAGTTCCCCAGAAAATTGGACTCAGTATTTCCACTGTAACACCAGCTATAACACTCCTGGGCACATACCCAGAAGATGTTCCAACTTGTAATAAGGACACATGCTCCACTATGTTCATAGCAGCTTTATTTATAATATCCAGAAGCTGGAAAGAACACAGATGTCCCTCAACAGAGGAATGGATAAAGAAAATGTGGAACATTTACTCAATGGAGTACTATGTCATTAAAAACAATGAATTCATGAAATTCTTAGGCAAATGGGTGGATCTGGAGGACATCATCCCGAGTAAGGTAACACAATCTAAAAAGAACACACATAATAGACACTCAATGATAAGTAGATATTAGCCCAGAATCTCAGAATACTCAAGATACAATTCGCAAAACACATGAAACTCAAGAAGAAGGAAGACCAAAGTGTGCATACTTCATTCTTTCTTAGAAGAGGAAACAAACCACCCATGGAAGGATTTACAAAGACAAAGTTTGGAGCAGAGACTGAAGGAATGACCATCCTAAGACTGCCCCACCTAGGGATCCATCCCATATACAGTTTCCAAACCCAGACACTATTGTGGATGCCAACAAGAACTTGCTGACAGGAGCCTGATATGGCTGTCTCCTGAGAGGATCTGCCAGTGCCTGACAAATCCTGAAGTGGATGCTCACCTCCATGATTAGACTGAGCATAGGGTCGCCAATGAAGGAGCTAGAGAAAGGACCCAAGATGCTGAAGGGGTTTGCAGCCCCATAGGAGGAACAACAATATGAAATAACCAGTATCCCCAGAGCTCCCTGGGACTAAACCATCAACCAATGAAAACACACAATGGGACTTGTGGCTCTAGATGCATATGTAGCAGAGGATGACCTAGTGGGTCATCAATGGGAGGAGAGGCCCTTGGTCCTGTGAATGTTCCATGCCCCATTATAGGGGAATTCCTGGGCAAGGATAAGGGAGTTTATGGGTTGGGGAGCAGGGGGAGGAGTGGGAATAGGGGATTTTCATAGGGGAAACCACGAAAGTGGATAACATTAGAAATGTAAATAAAGAAAATAACTTTTAAAAATGTATACACTGGTAGAGAGATGGGGGGAGAGAGGGAGGGAGAGGAGGAGGGGGAGGGAGAGGGGGAGGGAGAGGAGGAGGGAGAGGGAGAGGGAGGGAGAGGGAGAGGGAGGGAGAGGGAGAGGGAGGGAAAGAGAGAGAGAGAGAGAGAGAGAGAGAGAGAGAGAGAGAGAGAGAGAACAACCAGTTAAAACTGCTCTATGGATCTGAACAGAGAATTCTCAAATGTAGAATAAAAATAGCTAAGAGCTATCTCAAAAATGTTCTATTTCTTTATTAAGGAAATGTAGATGAAAGCATCTTTTATATTTCATCTCACTGGTATGAGAATTAGTAAGATCACCAAAGCAACTAACAACAAATTCTCATAAAGTTGTGAGGAAGATGGGACCCTCATTCCCTCTTTGTAGGATTTCAGCTTGATAGAGTAACTTTGAATATAAGTGTGCAGAATTCATCAAAAACTAAAAATAAATCTACAGTATGAACCAGTTATACTGCTCTTGGCATATTCCCAAAGGACTCAACATCCTACATCATAGATATTTGCTTAACCATGTTCATTGCCATCTTGTTGTCAATATATGTGAAATTTAAACAAACTAAGTATCCTTCAAATTATGAATAGACAGTAAAAATTCAGTGCATGTACACAAGATACTATTCACCTGCAAAGGAAAATGCAATCATGAAATTTACAAGTAAAGCCTAGAACTAGAAAAGTTAGTATATTGAGTGAGATGGCATAGATACAGAAAAACAAATGCATGTTCTCTCTCTCTCTCTCTCATTTATGGTTCCTAGCTACAAATCATCAGATGTGAGTATAAAATCTGGAGTAACCTCAAAATGCAGGAAAGTAAAAGGAGACCACGACAGGGAACTAGACAGGGCAACATCAGTTATAATAAGAAAAAGGAAGTGGAAAATTTTGGTGTCTAATTGAGGAAGGGGTTGGGAATCAATGCATAAAGAAATGGAAGAATGACAAATAATGCCAGGAATGTTTGATAAAGCTTCAAGGAATAATATTGTTTTGTATTTAACTAAAATGATATGTAGTTCATAATAGTGTATGTATGAAATGTATATGTATCATGAAGAATGCTCTCTATAAAAGCCATAGAATTTCTAACAAAAATCATGGTACCAATTTAAAACTTTTTTTATTTACCACAAAAATTTTCTAATAATAGCACTGCAGCTCAACTAGAAAATGCAGAAAATATATAGTTATCTATCCATGATTGTACCAAAAGCAAAGTTCTACTCAATAAAAAATGTCAGATGACAAAATCAGGTATATATTTTGAAGGTCCAAGTACACAATTAAAATGCTCAGTTCTTATTAAAAATTTACAGATGTCAACTGAGCAATAGGAGATCCTTAAGCCTCAAAAGGGACCATTGTGTGATTCCCAGTGAAAGAAATGTTATTTGTTTTGTTTTGCTTTGAAGACTGTATAACTCCTACACCTCCCAAAACCAGGCAGTAGACAAAGAGAAACCTGGTGTCAGTTGTGTTCTTATATCAGTCAAGGACAGAGAAGATGGCAGTCTTTTGTTCATCTTATCCAAATGTCGGGTTTGTGGTAAAGGCTCTTTCTCACCCAGGACTCATAAAAATCAAATCAAATTCAGTCAGTGGAGTACAGAAAAAGGAAGACAGACAGAAACCTGTAGACTGCTATGCCACCCACAGACATGCCCTACAGCACATGCCACAGGAGGAATATAGACACCTGCTTGACACCACACCATTCAGCAGGGATGGAGGATGTCATATAGGGGCTTGGCAGCACTCGCAAGAGTAAGCCCTGCACCTTAACCAGGCAAGAGTAGATGTGGCCCTGGTTGGGGGTGGGGAAGCTGGTCTCAGAGTTTGATGCCACCCTCACCATCTCTGGCATTCAGGAAAACTGCCCACATGGTCATGAGCTCAGGAGATCTAGCCCCTCACCAGCTGCAGCACTAGGGGGAGCAGACCCTGCATCTTACCTTCACAGCACAACAAATCTGACACTGATAGTGGAGGAAGAGGTGAGACAGCCCCAAAGGAAAGAACAGGGAAGAGCTGGCACTGATACTGAGCAGTTCAGAGACCTGGTCCCAGGGTCATGAGAGCAGATGAGCTGGCCCTGCCTCTCAGGGTTGCAACAATCAGGATAGCTGGCCCCATACTTCACCTGAACTGCCCATTAGAGCTGGCTTTGGTGGCTGGGTTGCAGGTGAGCCAGTCCTGTGAGTATGAATAAGGGAAAGCTGGCCTGACATAGCCTGGGCTGGGAAAGGACGGGATGCCTTCTGTCCCCTCACCCCTCACCCTTCACCACCTGAAGCAGTTGAGAGGCATGACCCCAGGGTCATGAGAGATGATTAACTGGCCCTGCCCCTCACTGGCTGTAGCACTCAAGAACGTAGGCCTTGTACCATGCCTAGGTAACATAATGGAGCTGGCACTGATGGCTAAGGCACAGGTGAGCCAGTCCTGAGGGTGTGAATAGAGAAAAGCTGCTCTAGCCCCTCACAGGCTGCAGCTCTTGGGAGAATGTGAAGAGACATGGAGTGGAGTGAGATTAGGGTACATGATGTGTAACTCACAAAGAATCAATACAAAGTTAAAAACAAAATAACATATTAGAAAGTCTATAACTCTGAATAAGTGAATGGATCAACTCTCTATTTTGTGTTAGATAATCTACTTCCAGTGAATAGGCAAAAGTGAAGACAATTACCAGTGAAGAAAAGCAAATTAAAGCCTATGATTTCAATGTTGTTTAATTTTTTTTCTCTTGTCACCTTGTTATTATTGTTTTCTTTCTGATGGAGTTTTGCTAGCCTGGCACTCACTATAGGTGACCTCCAACGTTTCATACTCTTACATACTTCCACCACCCCAACTAAGATTACAAGTGTGCACCACACCTGGCTTGTCACTTGAGTTTCAAGGTTTGATGAAGTTATGGTTCTCATTTGTTCCTGAAATTTGATTGTTATAAAAAGGAGAGAAAGAAGATGGAATTTTTTTTTAGAAGACTGATTTTGAACTTAAATACTTGGCTCAGAACCCCAACAGATAGCAATGTACAAAGCTCCAATTTATGCACCATTAAGCTTGTCCACTGCACGGCTTTAGTAATTCTAGATTCAGCTGGAGTTAAACTGTGCAATGCTCAAATAATTTGTGGTCTTCTAGTGACACACTGAATAATTTCCTGCTATTATTTCTCCCAGGAAAGTTAATGGGCTTAAGGTATTGAGCTTTTTCTCTGGTTCCAGTGCTTCAGTGCTTGGTCATTCTTTTTTTTTTTTTTTTTTTTTTTTTTTTTTAGAGGAGAATGCCTAAGCTGAACAGAATCATACAAAAGCACAGAGTGTTCTAGATTAGACATGACAATAGTTGATTATGTATTACTAGGAAAAAGAATCTGTTACTCAAATCAAGAGTCTAAATGTAGCTGCAGCTGTGGTATGTAACTTTTTATACAATCACAGGATAATAAAGATACAAACCTGGTTTTAGAATAGACTGACATTTAGGTAGATGTCATATTGCTCTATCTCACAGAGGGTAGATTGCTCAGTAGAACTTGTTCCCCTATGTCTGAAAATTCAAATGTGTTTTCAGAGCTTGAGACTCATCTACTTGCTGCAGAAACTGCCAACCCAGAATCCTAAGAATGAAACTTTTCTCCTATTCCAATGATTACTGCATCAGCTGCTTTATCTGTCTTGCTACCATCTAAGTAAATAAGCAAATCCTTAGAAATATCCTTGATTCTTTCTTTTTCATTGTCAGTTGTTCAGAGCTGAGGTTTGAGTAGAAAGCGAATTCAGTGCAGTAGAAATTATATCATTTCTCAAAGTGACATCAGCCGCAGGAAAAGCAACACAATGTTGACAGCAGTCCAACCTGAAGATCACTCTCAGATCCTCGGGGGATCTCTACTTGAGTGCACCTGAGTTGCTGATGTCCAGCACAGTAAAGCATTTCCAGAATAATCAGAATAAAGCCCAGTCAGTATTTATTGACTAAAGCAGAAAGACAAGATACACTTGAATATTGTCAAGTTCAAGCCACAAAAAGAATAATATCTAAAGGGCACAGGAGTAGCTGTTATTTAGGTATGTAATGGTAGGTTATTAGGTATGTTATTTAGGTATGTTATGTGAGGTTAGTTATGTTATTTAGGTACTAGGACATCACTCAATCTGAAACTAAATGGAAATACTAGGGAATACATGGCCCCTTATTTTCCTTATCCCCTTATCCCCGTAATTCTATCCTTGAAGAGGAAACTTCAGGCATATAAGCAGAAAAGGGAGCAGTAGTAGAAACAAATTATTCACCAAGGGGATCCCTACTTATACACAGGCAAAATTACATTGTTCTGAAGGTATACTTCATCTAGTATTTTTAAGATTATCTCAGTTACTATATTTCTCAAAAAGAGGATTGCAACTATTTGCAGGCATGAAATAATAAAAGATTAATTTTAAAACTTACACATATATTTCTTAGTCCACTATTTCATAGTTTTTATTATTATTATTTTAAATCTTCCATTGTATTTAGTGCTTCTTTCTGATATTTTTTGTTGTCTAATTGCACAAATTTAAAACAATCTTCAAATAGGATAGACCTGAAGATATCTATATCATATTACAAGTACATGAGAAATCAACTAGATTTAAATCCTTAATCTATCAGGTCACAGAGAGAAAATGTATCATTTCTGGTGGCCAAGTACTCTCATCTACAAAATTTACTGACTCTATTTCTCCCCTTCCACATATGTATGTTTATTTCTGTGTGGTATGTATAAATGTGTATTCATGAGTGTGGTGTGTATTAAATTTGAAATTGACACAGCCCAGAATGATCAGAAAAGAATCTTAAAAGGGTATTATCTAGATAGTGGTCATGTCTCTAGAAATTGTTTTCATAGTTAGTTCATGTAGGAAGACATTCCATTGTGGGAAGTACCATTGCCAAGACAGGATGTTTTAAACATTATAAGAGAGGGGAAAGCTTAGAGCCAGCAATTATACAAATAGGCTAGTGTGTTTATTTATCAACACATTTGACTGTGGCTGTGGTATGACTAGCTCTTGATCTCCTGCCTTGACTCCCCCACAATGATAGACTGTAACCTGGACCTAGAAGTTGAAAAGAACCTTCTCCCTTAAGTTACTTTTTGTCAGGGTAGTCTAACACAGTATAAGATATAAAACTAGGCCAGCATGTTTGCATGTATGTGGGAACACATGTGTGTGGAGATTAGAGGTTAGCATTGTGATCTTCCTTGATCACTTTCTACTGTATGTTATGTTCTGAGGCAGGATATTTCACTGAACCTGGTGCTTCGGGATAGGATTAATTAAGATAGCCAGTTTGTTCCAGAGTTCGCCTGCCTGTTCTCTAAACCATCACTCAGTGCCTCACTATACTTGCCTGGATTTTCTATGGACTATGAGGATCCCAATTTTGTGATCCTCATGATTTGGAGGCAAGAACTTCATGCACTAACCAACATCTATTTTGTTTTAAATATTTACCTTTGGGTAGATTATTTTTGACAGACATAGATGTTTATTATGACACAACTGTATCATAAAATCTGTTGAAAAGTATTTCCTCTCTTGGAGACTTGCCTCTTTTTTTATATATATTTGAGTCTATAGATTTTTAACTGTACCTAGTTCTGCTTTACTTATGTTTTATATCTGTAAAACTATTAGAAAGCAAATTTTACTAGTGGATAAATAAATTTTATAAGCTTTTGCTTATATGTGAGTGCCACTCCCAACTGCAACAAAAAAATCCTAAACTAGTCTTCCTTTATTACTCTTTCAAGTCATTTTTATACCAGCTTAGCAAGCCTGCTTGCTATTCTTAGAAACTTTCCTGACACAACTAATTAAACTTTTTATAATTCTCTCTCTCTCTCTCTCTCTCTCTCTCTCTCTGTGTGTGTGTGTGTGTGTGTGTGTGTGTGTGTGTGTGTGTGTTTGGCAGCCTCTGTGTCTGTAAATAATTGGCAGGGATCTGCCATGAGTCTATAGAGTGATGGAACAATTATTACATTTACTCCATACATTTCTCATGAAGAAAAAATAAGATCTGGAAGATCCTCTGAACACAGTATTACTTAACAAGTACCAATTATTATGGCAGTGAATATTAGTAATTAGAACGTTCCCTCAGACCTCTTTTTCCCATTCCAAAAATATGTTCTGTCTTCTCTTACAAGGACAAACGCATGTTTCAGTGAGTTTCTCCAGCTTTAGGAATGAACAGAGAAGCACAACCATCAACTGGGGATTAAAACTAACATGGCTTGCTTCCAGTTCTTCTGATGTGTTCTTAACTCATGCCCTCAAAATGGCTATGGCTTACTCACTCAGCATGCCTAAGAAAAACTTGAAACCAAACTGACCCACAGATGGTTTCTATTGGGCCCACACAATGTTTTAAAAATATTGTTGTATCAGTTGCCAGTATTTTTAAATCAGAAGCTATCATACAAAATACTGTGTTTCTAGTTGCCTTGAAATTTTAGAAGATCTAGCATCAACTGCACTTCACTTGTATCACTCCTTGACAGAATAGTAGCCGCCACCTTTAGGTGGAATGTGACCTTACCACTCCTTATTATTTCTTTTTATTTTTTTTAATCATTCACACCCTATATCAAATGAGATGCATAACTTCATTGCTGATTTTCTAGTAATTGTGAATTATTTTATAAAGCATATAGCATAAATATTAAATGTAAGATAAACCATAAATGACCTGAAGCTGGAGACTTTGTAAAGAGATGTTTATTTTAGTCACATTTTTGAAGGCAGAAATTTTAAGATAGATTTCCCTATCTGCTCACTATGGCAGATAGCATCACAATGATAAGGCTATTTATGGAAGATATAACACAGTGAGACAGGTAGCCAGACACTCAGGCACAGGTCTCAACTTTTGGGAAATAGTCATAAGAAATCCATTAATCCTCTCCAAGATATAGCATCTAATGATGTGGAATGCTCTCATTAATCCCCAGATCTTAAAAGGTTCACCATCTCAGGACTACAACACTGGGTTTTCCAAGAACAAGGTTTTGGGACATGAACCTTTAGGGAATATATTCAAACAATTTCCAAAGCTTAGTAGACCAGAAAGGTAATATTTTTCTGGTAAAATGGGAAGGCAATTACAACGAATATGTTATACTCAGTGGTAGGCTCGTTCCAACCTTCACGGTCATCATAAAGAAAGTCGTTTTGTATGTATAGAAGATTAAATAGAAAAACTATGAAATAAAGATTTATGCATGGCAAAACTGTACTGAAAAAACTGAGACATTTGTCACTATGCCACCTGCCTTAGGAAAGTGTTAAAAATAGTGCTTTAAGTTGAACAAAAAGTTATTCAATAATAATATAAAACATACCAAAGAATAAAAGTCACTAAGAAAACTTTTAAAAACACAAAATATGACAAAGCACTAATGCTGCCCCTAGTCACTTCAAACCCTAGTATACAAGTCAAATAGTAACAATCAACATCTGTAAAATTATTATATATCTTTAAATAATATCTTTAAAATAATTCATATGTGATACAGTATAACATATAACTAGTAATTCTATATTGTATTCTTAAAATTGGTTGATAAAGGTATGTTTTATGTGGAGCAGTATCATCATGAGAGAAAATTAAACAAAACTAAAGGGAGAGGAAACTTTTGAAGATGATGAATACTCTTATAAGCTTCTTTTTAAGAAAATTTTATTAGATATTTTCTTCATTTACATTTCAAATGTTATCCCCTTTCCTAGTTTACCCTCTGAAAATCCCCTATCCCTTCCCCCATAAGCTTCTTTTTGATGAACAAACACTGCCCCGTTTGTTTGTTTGATTGTTTGTTCATTTATTAAAAAGCCATCACTTTAATGTAAGCATCTTGATCTGTACAAAGTCAGCTGGAATTTGTATTCATTTTCCCAAACTTCAAAGGTCCAGCACTGGTGAGCAGATTGGCAAAAGGTGATTCCAGACCACAGGGTGTTTTGGGGGTTCCTCTCCCATTGACTTAAAACCTCCAAAAGAAGGTCAAGGCCTGCTGCTCACCTCATATGCTTAGATATCTAACTCAAGAGGCAAGGGCTTGAGAACTCATAATTTTCTAATAGTAATAAATAAGTCTACAGTGTGAGTGGAGCTGACTTGTGAGCTTCCCAGTGCTACCACTATGTCATAGTTATCTATCTTCTTGTCATTAGGCCAAAATCCTCATTTTGGTCAAAGGTACATTTTTACTGCTCTACCTTCATCTCCAGATCATCTTCAGGGACATACACATTATGCAGGTAACTGTTTCTTGATGTATCATTCAGGATAAAGTGGGCCTTAATCTTCTGCTTGATGATCTGACCTAACCTCTAGCTAAACTCCTGCAGTCTCCCTAACTAGTCAGTATTCATGCTGTCTCCCACTGTGAATAGGTTCTTGGTTACCAATTCTCAGATATCTTTCAGTAGCTCTTCTAGAGTGGTAAACTTACCCTGCAAGAACAGCCATTCTCAGATCAAAACCCAGCTCCAGATTTTTATGCTACAGGTCTCAGACTTGAAGAGGTCATGTCTGAGGGATCTGTGATGTGGAGGGTGATCCTGTTATTCATGAGCTCTACTGCTTCTGAGGGCTTCATCTCATTAGTCCAATGCCCACAATTCTTATGGTTAGTGGCCATGATGATGACCTCTTTAAAGAGGATGATTTGGACAAGCTTCCTGTTGGTCTGAGCTATGCCGTTGCACTCTGGGCAGTTTGTGTTGAACTGGAAGACCTTGTTTCTAAGGTATTCCTCTTCATACTTCTCTTCTTGTGCTTCTGCTTGGAGTCTCAATATCTCAACTTGCTGTAGGGTCTGGTTATATAGTATTTCATCACTGATGGCAATGTTTTTGTGGGGAGCATGTAGGTATTCTACAAAACTGTTTCCAAAGAGATTATCAATGATCACAGTGAAAAGGGAAGCTATTTGATTTAGGTTCTTCAATTTGTCAATGAATTCTTCAATTCTTTCAGCTATGAAACCTTCCATTGTCAATCATGTGAGTTGGTCCTGTTTCATGCCAGAGATCGTGTGACTAATCAGTCACTCAATAGTAGTCAGAACACCCTTCTGGCTGAAAGCTGGAATTTCAAAATTCAGCCCAGGTGTCCTTGTGGTGGCAAGTCTGTCTTCATCACTTCTCCATTCATGCCCTCTTGGCCTCTAACAGTCAAGGTATAGTGCAATTCCTGGCCCCAGATCCTGCCTGCTGCCTGGATCTCAGTGTTGTTCCAGCCACAGTCCTCATAGGAAAAAGAGCTCATGATTATTTCTCTAAGATGACACAACTTCTAATTTCCAATTTATGTATATTATTTATTTAGTACAGCAACATATTTCAATTAAATCATGTAAAAAAGATTTAATGGAACATTATTGACAAGAGGATCTTCTGATACAGATACTGAACACTCTCTTGTAGTCTCCTCACATGAGCATAGGCACACACACTTGTAAACACTCAAGTCCATATATCTATTTAGATTCATACACATGAATAAATAAATCTTTAAAGTAACAAAGAAATCCCCTACAAAATGTAAGTCTAATACTTTGGAGGTACAATAGTGATAATTTCAGAATAGTATGTATTAAACTGACATGCAAGCAGTCTGAGACTCAGTACTTAATTGAATAGACAATTTTACTGTCAATTTTGAGTGGTACCAGGAAAAAAAAAAAAAAACACCTCTAGGATCTGGACTCCTACCATTGGGAAGAACTATAATGATTTGCAGTGGTTTTTGCATTATAAATGTAAAGATTTGGGTCTTTCAAGAACTATGAAATAAAACTTTCAGCTCCAAGATTGGTTTTTATTATCAAAGAACCTACTATCTTCAAAATTAGCCCACTAGAGAAACATGAAGCCCCACCCCTGCATGAGGCACTAGTGGGAGTTAATAGTCATTTAACTGGGGTTGGAGATACCATTTCCTTCATTAGTGTATCCATGATAAGTTTTCCATCCATGTCCCAGTAAATAACCTCCCACCTGTGCCCACAGAAGCAGTGCTAATTGAATGCAGTAGGTCAGATACACAAAGAAGATCATCAAAGTGGGAGGAAAACTTGTAGGGAATAAAAAGTATCTCAGTAAGAGAAATAAGAGTGAAGAGGAGGGAGGATGAAAACAACTAGATTTTTTTATATGCACATATAAAACTGGAGGATACAGAAATGAATCATTAAATTAAAAAAAATATTTTTATTTAGTCTATTCCCTTGTTGTCACCTCTAATCATCATATATTTTATCTCTCTTTTGAATCAAATGAGACTTCTGTCTGCCTCTCTCCTCTCTTTCTTTTTTTTTTAAAGATTTATTTTATTTATTATATGTAAGTACACTGTAGCTGTCTTCAGACACTCCAGAAGAGGGCGCCAGGTCTCGTTACGGATGGTTGTGAGCCACCATGTGGATGCTGGGATTTGAACTTATCACCTTTGGAAGAGCAGTCGGGTGCTCTTACCCGCTGAGCCATCTCACCAGGCCCGCTCTCCTCTCTTTCTATAATTCTATTTCAAATCTTTTTAGCAACAACAACAAAAACAAAAAAACAAGCCAAATTTTCAAAATCATAGAAGATACTACACCCCAATTTTTAAATGATTTTCAACTAAATGATTTTTGACTAAACATTACAATAAATTGACTAGAAATTGCAGGTAAAGGTCATTACATTAAACTGACTTGGAATAGAGGAGAAAATTCCAGTTTTCAGCAGAGAGTACTCTCCTCCAGTCTTCAGTTTCTCTGGGCTGAATCTCTGAAGTATAAAAGGCTATCTTTTGGTAATACTATGCCCAATTTTCTGAGGAACCGCCAGACTGATTTCCAGAGTGGTTGAACCAGCTTGCATTCCCACCAACAATGAAGGAGTGTTCCCCTTTCTCCACATCCACGCCAGCATCTGTTGTCACCTGAATTTTTGATCTTAGCCATTCTTACTGGTGTGAGGTGGAATCTCAGGGTTGTTTTGATCNTGGCCATCAGTGGGAAGAGAGGCCCCTTGGTTATGCAGACTTTATTTGCCCCAATACAGGGGAACACCGGGGCCAGGGGGTGGGAGCGGGTGGGTAGGGTAGCAGGGCCGGGAGGGGGGAGGATATAGGGAACTTTCTGGATAACACTTGAAATGTAAATGAAGAAAATATCTAATAAAAGTTAAAAAAAAAAAAAAGGCTATCTTTTCTCAATGAGCTTCTTAAAGGAATGAATGAGTGCTAGCTAGGCAAGTGCAAATCAAACAAGCAGGCAATCAAAGGAAGAAAAAGTCCATTGCTTGAAATCCAAAGCGATTGCATAGTTTCCAATTTTTTTAAAGCTGGTTTATGAGTGGTGATAATTATTCTTTTGTGAACAAATCCAAGGATTGAGCAATACTGCTAAGATTCACAAATGGGAAATTGCTCACAGCAATCATTATTTCATCACGATTAACCAAAAACTAAGGGGTTTGGGTTTTTAAATAGCACTTGTGTTTTTCTGTTGAAATTTCCTACTTAATTATAAAAATCACTGCAGAAGTCTACCTGTTAGTTATGGCTTCAGTCTGCTTGAAATTCTTACCCACATGTATATACTAAGAACCCTGAACTTCTTATGAAGTATCCTTTCAACAGCTGCTAACAGGATTTTCCAAAAGACCTCTCCAGGCCCTGCCACTGATGTATTTTACATAAATTTTACATTGCTTAAATTTTCCAGATACTAAAATATAATAAAAGAAATCTATTCCTATTTAATTAAATGTTTCTAAATACTGCATTAGGAACACATTATGTATTCTATCTTTCTCTTGTACACTGTGCAACAAGGTAACAATATTAAAAGGAGGGGATTAGCATGTGAGAATGAATTTCCTCACTGAGTGATTTTAAATAAATCAATCTTTAGAATCTATTTTCATTTAATAATGCTAGAACAGGTTATTATTGGCAAAAGGAGATAAATGACAATCACAATCACACCTCTAACCTACATTCAGTGATGAAATTTTCAAAATTTGTTAATGGGTATTGTAAATAATTTTTATCTCTATCTATGTAGCTGTTGGTGAAAACATTAATGTCTCATTTCTCGAGAAAGATTTATTATGAATGACTCATTAGTACAAAATAGCAACCAAAGCAATCAGGATTCAATGAGAAAAATTGCTGATTATTGTCAAACATGAAATTTAAAGTGTTTTGTCACTTATGAGAAAATTTCAGATGGTTAAAAGTTCTTCAGTTCTGATATTAATTGCACATATTTTAAGTTAAGAGGCTTATTTATAGACTTACAAATCTATAAATCTAAGGTTGTATAATGAATAAACCCTGACATTCGAGCCTTTCCTTAAATTATCATATATACCTGAGTATGAATGGATATAATGTGTATACATGTGTGTATTTATATGTACACATATATTATATATGCATGTTATATTTATATTGTAATATTGAGTTCAGGATAAGCTATAAGCTATCACTGGATAAATGGTTGCCAGGAAGAACATTTCCAGGCCCTGGGTTTAGCTGGAGTCAGCGACATTGAGCAGATCATTCAGTCTCTCTAGACTTCTGGTTCTTCAATTCACTATCTGCAGTGCAATGCAGTCTTTTAGGGCTCTTCCAAGGTGAATGTTTATCAAAGCTTTTTACCCTGTGTATTGATTACGTAATAGTCACTATTTAATGTCTAATATTCCATCAAGATTAGAAAATCAGTTTTGATTGCATGACTCATCTTGCATGTAAACAGCTTTCCATTTCTGTAATAAGTAACCAAGATAAATCACTGATAAAATTAAAACAATGATTTTCACTTCGAGTTTCAAAGCTATAATCCATCTCTGATTAGCCCAGTTGTAAGGCAGTATATTATGGTAAGCAGCACATGGTAGAATTAAATTGTTCACCTTATGACCAAAAAGTGAACATAGAAAGTCACCAGTATAGCACACTTGCTTGGAGCAGGGGTCATATCTCTCAGTGACTAGAAGGTCCTATAATGGGTGCTACGTTATAGTATTTCTACTACCTCTCAAAAGTGTCAAGCAAGGGAATAATAGCTTAACATACAAATTATAGCTTTCTCTTCCTGGTCAAAATGGCACATGTTCATTTTATAATACTCAATGCATTCATTTCACAGAGTCACCAAAGTCTTAACTGCCAGACAGTGCCCAAAACTCCATATCCAAAATCACCTCTGAGATACAACTCAATCGAAAATACCAGTATACATCAGGGGGAAGGTCACATACATGCAAAATTAAGTGGCATGGGGAAAACTGTCTGATTTCCAAAAGAATAGAGAAGTAACATGGGAGCAGGACAAAGTCTATAAAAATCATCAGGGTAAATATAATGTGCTCTCTCTTGGATAATTTGACAACACTGCTCAGAGCTATTCTTTGCAGGTGTTCCACATTCCTGTATCTCTGCCTCTTTACAGTTTTCACTGCCGTTTCAGCTTCACTGTCATAGTTTCATGCACTAACTACCATGTCAGTTGCGGTTTGCAAAGATACTGTCCCTAGAAGTCACTGCCTGCTCTTGCAAACTTTCCTTGGTAAACTCAGTAAACCTAGTTTTTCCTATATTCCACATGTTTTCAAAACTATTAACAGGGATTTGAAGAACTGGGTTGATTAAGGCTTGTAAGTCATAGGAGTAGGTTCCTGAAAAAAAAAAAATAACAGACACTAAAATCACCCATTGTCATTGGCTCCCAAATTTCTGTTATAAAAAATTGAATAGTGGAATGGAATCCACAGACCATGGAAGGTTGCATTTCAGAAGGAGGTTGGATTATTTGGTTAAATAGAATCATAAAATAAAGAAGGCAGAGCCCTTGTATAGCAGGAATAGATGCCCAGAAATGGGCTACCACAGATCTATTTCCCTAGAGGATTTTTATAGGACTCATTTCAAAAACTGAAGTGAAGAATGGTGATGAATTAGCTCATTTCACCAAGTAGCTCATCTACAAGGTGCTTGGGTGCCTCTTAGTTTTGATTATATGCTTTTGAGTAGTTTCTGGACAGGGTACAAAGTTAAGAGAAGAGAATGGTGACAAGATTAAGGACATTTCCAGATTCCAACCACAGAAAACAAACAAAAACTGCTCACTTTCAGAGTTCCTGACATTAAAACCAGTTGCTACTTTCTGTGTTTCTCAATAGTATCAAGTGGGCAATCCCCATGAATCCTTCTAGATGAGTTATATCTGGGCCTTCCTGAACCCTAGCTGCAAGTGCCTCTAAACTTCTAGCCAGCATCTATCTCCCTCCAGTATAAATACACAGGGAAATCTAAAACACTCCCAAAGACTCTGACTTGTGAAAATATCAATTCCTAAGATGCCTTCAAAGATTGTTTTTAGTTGTCCCAGTGCAAATCCCAAGACCTTGATATTCTTTCCGTATCTCCTTTTATTCTTTGTTTCTTTGTTTCTTTCTTTGTTTCTTTCTTTGTTTCTTTCTTTGTTTCTTTGTTTCTTTCTTTGTTTCTTTGTTTCTTTCTTTCTCTCTCTCTCTTTCTCTCTCTTTCTCTCTCTCTCTTTCTTTCTTTCTTTCTTTCTTTCTTTCTTTCTTTCTTTCTTTCTTTTCTTGAAATAGTGTGTCCATATATATGGAAGTATAGTGTCAAAATTACCATGTAACTCAGACTGGCTTAGAATGTATAAACCTCCTTCTTCCATCTATACCACCATGCCCAGCTTACATTTTACTATGGGAGAAATTCTCCCTAGCAATTGTCCTTTGTTCCCATTGTTCTCATTTCCTTTTTAGTGAAACTGTAAAAGGTTATTTGTTCTGTTCTTCTGTACTCCTGCTGTGTTGGGCTGAAATTTTCTGCACCAGGTATACTTGCTTGTCACTTTGAAGCTCAGCCTTATATAAAGTCTTAAGGTCTGGACACATTGCTTGCAAATTGTGTCTTTTTTCTTTGCTATGGTGCAGAAATCCATTGTCTCAAGTCTAATTTCCATTGTCATGCTCTTTTCCACTTGAGACTTTATTAATAGTCCTCCCTGTATCCATTCTCCTCACAGTTCTGAATTTCAGATATCTTACTGCATTTGCTTGTTAAACTGTCTTAATAATATGCTAGGCTTTTTCCGTTCTGCTCCTCTAACTCCTATAAGCCAGCTATAGAGCTAGCTTTGTGTCATGTAATGTACACATCACTGTGGCCACTCCATTCTCAGTGTCATATATGGCAATGTGCCATTATTGCAGCAAATAACAGAGATGAATCAAATTTTTACAATAATAGGCTTGTTTTATCTCATCAGTTTAGACATTTCAGCCATGCTAAATCAACTCCTTTTTTTTTTTTTTTTTTTTTTTTTTTGTGCCTATGGTGAAGCAGAAGACAGTGCAGAAATCAGTGATGAAACACAAATGCTTACCTCGCGGCTGAGATACAAAGAAGGAGAAAGACATTTATCCAGACCTCATAAATTTCTCATGCTTACAGTTATTTGAAGACTTTTCACTATTTCCCACCTTACTTCTTAAGATTTTCATCACAATCTAACATGTCCAAACCTGAAAATATCCCTTTGCCCTACTGATATTTGAAGACACTATAGAATCAAACTCCAGCTTCTTGAAAATGCCATACCAAATGTTCTAGTTTATAAAAACTCAGAAACTAGTCTTTAAAAGGCAGTGAATTGATTTTATCAGTTTTAAATATGATTGGTTTTATAGCCCTTAGAAACAGTCACATTTGAACTTTCCTCTATAAGACAAAAACCCATGTGGTTCGACAGCTAGAAAAGGATAAATTCCTTTGAAGATTACTAATTTTGAAAGTTGTCTCTAGGGTTAATGCAATCTACCGCATCCATAAATTTACTTGGGGTTAGGCTCCTGAATTTTCTATCCTTTTGGCTGGTGGCTAGAACTGACTCATAGGTTTGGTGATTCCCACAGGAGGGAGCTTGTATGAAAGGAATTACTAGCTTTGAAAACACAGCTATTAACCTTGAGCATCTTTAATCGCCCACCAATTAAGCAATAAGCACCCTTAAGCTCCCAGTGATTAACCTTTATTACCCCATGTTGCTCCCACAGGCTCTCCTACTTACATAAAGACAAACAGCAGAATGATAAACTCTAATACTGTTAACCTTTTCATAGTGTTATTTTGATTACACTGATGTAAAGCAAAAAAAAAAGTACTTTATTGACTTTGAAAATATCTTGATTGTCACAGTGAAAAAAATATCTTAAGTTTTTAAAAGTATATAAATAAAAGTCTCTTGGTAAAACTAGATTTGGGGAAATCAGTCCCTGACTAAGTATTAGAAAAGCAGTATATTAAGAAACGGATGTCATATTCAATTCAGCATGAATAGAACAACCAAAAGGTCATCAAAATTCTCAGATCCTGAATCTTCTCAGCTAGAAATTGAGGGAGTTGTTTTTGTCTTTTTTTTAATTCTTTCTTTTTTATCTCTTCCCTGCACTTTGTTCATTGGTTTTAGATGCTGACTCCCATTTTGTAGCTCTTGCTTAGCCCTTATTCAGGGTTCTTTTTTGTGGGCTCTTAATCTCATTAATTATTATTTTTTTAAATGGACTCAGACAGAAGACCAAAGACCATTTTATTAGAGTTGGAAGGGAAAGCAACAGGGAAGACAGCTGCAAACCCTTCCCACTACAAGGAGGTTAGATGGATACAAGAAAGAGGGAGAGTCATGCCTTCAGAGTTAGGGTTCAAGAAAATAGGCTTCTTCAGCAATGGAGTTGGGCCAACAGATGCATAAAGCAGGACTTGGTTGAGACAGAGTGATAATGCCCAGTGTCAGAACAAGCATAGTTGGGACTTTGGCATATATCCAAAGAAGTGATGGTCAAGGGAAAAGTTAGAGCTTTTGAATTAGAAGTCAGATAAATGGGTAGATTTAGCAGTAAAGACCCTAAACAAGTGTCTTGAGGGAGTGGCTCCTTAGGAGTAGTAAGTATATTGTTTCAGTAAGGAGATAAGTTTTCCTTCAGTAGCCTTGACAAATCTTACAGTGAATTAGAAGTTCTGAGCGCTATTATCCTAGCCAAGCAACAGACAAACACCTTAGAATTGATTCTGTATTCTGGATGGTCCATCCTTTGGTCTTAGCTCCAAACCTTGTCTCTGTAACTCCTTTCATGGGTGTTTTGTTCTCTATTCTAAGAAGGAATAAAGTATCCACACTTTGGTCTTCGTTCTTCTTGATTTTCTTCTGTTTTGCAAATTGTATCTTGGGTATTCAAAGTTTCTGGGCTAATATCCACTTATCAGTGAGTGCATATCAAGTGACTTCTTTTGTGATTGGGTTACCTCACTAAGGATGATATCATCCAGATACATCCATTTGCCCAAGAATTTCATAAATTCATTGTTTTAATAGCTGAGTAGTACTCCATTGTGTAAATGCACCACATTTTTTGTATCAATTCCTCTGTTGAGGGACATGACATCTAGGTTCTTTCCAGCTTCTGGCAATTATAAATAAAGCTGCTATGAACATAGTGGTGCATGAGTTTCTTTTACCAGTTGGAACATCTTCTGGGTATATGCCCAGGAGAGGTATTGCTGGATCTTCCAGTAGTAACATTTCCGATTTTCTGAAGAACCTCCAGACTGATTTCCAGAGTGGTTGTACCAGCTTGCAATCCCACCAGCAATGGAGGAGTGTTCCTCTTTCTCCACATCCTCACCAGCATCTGCTTTCACCTGAATTTTTGATTTTAGCCATTCTGACAGGGGTGAGGTAGAATCACAAGGTTGTTTTGATTTTCATTTTCCTGATGATTAAGGATTTTGAACATTTTTTTCATTTTTCATTCAATATTTTCTTCATTTACATTTCAAATGTTATCCCCAAAGTCCCCTATACCCTCCCCCACACCCCAGGCCTACTCCCCTACCCAACCACTCCCCCTTCTTGGCCCTGGAGTTCCCCTGTACTGGGGCATATAAAGTTTGCAAGACCAAGGGGCCTCTCTTCCCAATGATGGCCAACTAGGATATCTTCTGCTACATATGCAGCTAGAGACATGAGCTCTGGGGGTACTGGTTAGTTCATGTTGTTGTTCCACCTATAGGGTTGGAGACCCCTTTAGCTCCTTGGGTACTTTCTCTAACTCCTCCATTGGGAACCATGTGTTCCATCCAATAGCTGACTGTGAGCATCCAGTTCTGTGTTTGCCAGGCACTGACATATCCTCACAGGAGACAGCTATATCAGGGTCCTTTTAGCAAAATCTTGCTGGCATATGCAACAGTGTCTGAATTTGGTGGCTGATTATGGGATGGATACCTGGATGCAGCAGTCTCTGGTTGGTTCATTCTTTTGTCTCTGAGCCACACTTGATCTCTGTAACTCCTTCAATGTGTGTTTAGTTTCTAATTCTAAGATGGGGTGAAGTGTCCATATTTTGGTCTTCATTCTTCTTGAGTTTCATGTGTTTTGGAAATAGTATCTTGAGTATTCTAAGTTTCTGGGCTAATATCCACTTATCAGAGATACATGTTATGTGACTTCTTTTGTGATTGGGTTACCTCACGTGGGATGATACCCTCCAGATCCATCCATTTGCCTAGATATTTCATAAATTCATTGTTTTTAGTAGCTGAATAGTACGCCATTGTGTAAATGTACCACATTTTCTGTATCCATTCCTCTGTTGAGGGACATCTGGGTTCTTTCCAGCTTCTGACTATTATAAATAAGGGTGCTATGAACATAGTGGAGCATGTGTCTTTATTACCAGTTGTAACATCTTCTTGATATATGCCCAGGAGAGGTATTGCTGGATCTTCCGGTAGTAATATGTCCAATTTTCTGAGGAACCTCCAGACTGATTTCCAGAGTAGTTGTACCAGCTAGCAATCCCATCAGCAATGGAGGAGTGTTCCTCTTTCTCCACATCCTCATCAGCATCTGCTGTCACCTGAATTTTTGATCTTAGCCATTCTGACTGGAGTGAGGTGGAATCTCAAGGTTGTTTTGATTTGCATTTCCCTGATTGATTAAGGATGTTGAACATTTTTTCAGGTGCTTCTGAGCCATTCGGTACTCCTAAATAAAGAATTCTTTGTTTAGCTCTGTACCCTATTTTTAATGTTTTTTTTTTTTTTTGAATTTCTGGATTCCAGCTTCTTGAGCTCTTTGTATATATTAGATATTAGTCTCCTATCAGATTTAGGATTGGTAAAAATCTTTTCCCAATCTGTTAGTGGCCTTTTTGTTTTATTGACAGTGTCTATTGCCTTATGGAAGCTTTGCAATTTTATAAGGTCACATTTGTCAATTCTTGATCTTACAGCAGAAGCCATTGCTGTTCTGTTTAGAAATTTTCCCCTCTGCCCATATCTTCAAGGGTTTTTCCCACTTTCTCCTCTATATATTTCAGTATCTCTGGTTTTATGTGGAGGTCTTTGATGCACTTAGACTTGAGCTTTGTAGGAGGAGATAAGAATGTATCAATTTGCATTCTTCTATGTGATAACTGCCAGTTGTGCCAGCACCATTTGTTGAAAATGCTGTCTTTTTTCCACTGGATGCTTTTAGCTCCCTTGTCAAAGATCAACTGACCATAGGCATGTGGAATCATTTCTTTGTGTTCAATTTTATTCCACTGGTCTATCTGTCTGTCACTGGATCAGTACCATGCAGTTTTTATCACAATTGCTCTGTAGTACAGCTTGAAGTCAGCCATGGTGTTTCCCCCAGAGTTTCTGTTGTTGTTGAGAGTAGTTTTTGCTATCCTAGGTTTTTTATTATTTCAGATGAATTTGAAAATTGCCCTTTCTAACTCAGTGAAGAATTGATTTGGAATTTTGATGGGGATTGCATTGAATCTGTAGATTTCTTTGGCAGGATAGCCATTTTTACTATATTAATCCTTCCAATACATGAGCATAGGAGATCTTTCCATCTTCTGAGATCTTCAATTTCTTTCTTTAGAGACTTGAAGTTCTTGTCATACATATCTTTCACTTCCTTACTTAGATTCACACCAAGGTATTTTATATTGTTTGTGAATATTGTGAAGGGTGTTGTTTCCTTAATTTCTTTCTCTGCCTGTTTATCTTTTATGTAGAGAAAGGCCATTGATTTGTTTGAGTTAAATTAATATCCAGCTACTGCGCTGAAGCTGTTTATCAGGTTTAGGAATTCCCTGGACAAATTTTTCAGGTCACTTACATATACTGTCATATAATCTGCAACTAGTCATATTTTGACATCTTCCCTTCCAATTTGTATCCCCTTGATCTCCTTTTGTTGTCAAAATGCTCTGGCTAGGATTTCAAGTAGTATATTGAATAGGTAGGGGAGAAAGTGGGCATCCTTGTCTAGTCCCTGATTTTTTTTTTTTTACATCTATCACTTCATTTATTGTTTTTATTTGCAGGAGGAGTTGAAACAAAAATTTAAGGGTGTTTGTTTTTTCTCCCCTAAACATGAATCATTCAAGTAAAACCAACATAACTATTGAAATGAGCAAAGTAAAGGGAAGTATGCACAACAACCCAAGAGCGAAGGCTGGGGAAGGAGGAGGGTGCAGTCGGCATCCAACAGATATGCGCAGGCAGCGGTTCACCTGCTGGGGACCGCCGCCCCGAAGGCAAGCACAAGGACCCTTTAATGAGGATACCCCCAACATCTGAAAATGTTTCAACTCAAAACGTAAGGTTAAAGAGAAAAAAAGGAAAACCCAAAAACACACAACCCCACAGACCACCCAGCCATAACCACCGTCCTTAATCATAGGCGATTCTTTTCATTTTATAAAAAGATTAATAAAAAATATTGAAAAAATTATTTTCTCATCTTGTATTTGTAAAGATAATAGAATTCAGAAAACCGTCCAGAAACTGCCCTCCAGTCTCCCCTCCTCTTGCTGAAGCCCAGCAGGACTACAAAGGGTGGGACACTGGAGCTGCTGGTGGAGAATGGGAAGCCCAGCCCAGGAGAAATCAGACAGAGCAGGGTGCATGAGGAAGCTGGGAGCAACTCCACGGGACACATGGCTGTGTAGAAAGGGGAACAGGAGGTGGTCAGAAAGGCCTTAAACTCCTCCTTAACATACAAAACCAGTTTGTACAAGATCCAAGCAGTTTGGTCCCAAACTGAGGTGAACACTTCAATCTTGATTCACATGCTTCGTTTTCTCTTAAGAGTCAAAGTTGCTATAGTGTCTATGTTTGGTGACTGATTGTGGGATGGATCCCTGGCAGCTGCAGTCGTTGGGTCACGTCAGCTACTAGATGGAACACAGGGTTCCCAAGGAAGAAGGAGCTAGAGAAAGTACCCAAGGAGCTGAAGGGGTCTTCAACCCTATAGGTGGAAGAATAACCATGAACTAACTAGTACCCCCTGGGCTCACGTCTCTAGCTGCATATATAGAAGAGGATGGCCTAGTTGGCCATCAGTGGGAAGAGAGGCCCCTTGGTTNTGGGTGGCAGCGTCCTGTCCTCTTGTCCAGTGAGACGGACGGCACCAGGGACCCACTCTGCTGCCGTGGAATGGACTCTGCGTGGTAGTGGGCTGTGGGGTTTTCAGCATCTTCTTGAGGCTCCTTGTTTAGCTCCACCAGCCTCTCCCAGCGCCTTTCTTCCCCGGGGCAAGGGCTTCATCAAGAGCGGCCCCTACTCAGCTGAGGGCTGTAAACTGTCCTTCTCTTCTCTGTTCTCTGTCCCACTCTCATCGTCTTCTATCTCTCCCTCCTCCCCACTGAACTTGTCATGGGCCCACTTGGGGCTGGTACTGGACTTCCGGAACATGAACCGTCCCCACCCCCGGGGAAAGGCTCCTCGGCCACGGCCTCGGCTCATCCACTTGTCGCTGCCCTCGCCTTCCTGGTCGTCATGCAAGTAATATTTCTTGCTCTTGGGTGTGTATTCTGGATCCCATTCTTCTTCCCGGCTTCTCTTTTGAAAATCATTGTTGCTGTTGTTGTTATTGTTACCAGAATAGTTTCCTCTGCCCCATCCTCTCCCTCTTGCTCGAAATTGAAAGGTTCCCCGAGCTCTGCTGCCTCTTTCATTCGGACCCACGAAGTCTTTGGTCCCCAGTCTGGATTTGTCGAAGCCTGAGGTGCTCTCCTCCCTCTCCTCTGCCTCTTCAGGGTACTCCTCTGCTTTGTAGGAATGGGAGGACTGGGAGGAGGAGGAGGAGGACCTGGACCGGTATCTTGCTCTGCGGTGCTTCTTCTGCTTCTTTGATCCTTTGTGGGTTTTCTCTGTCTTTTCAGTTGATCTTTCTCTTGAGTGGCTAGAGTCTCTGGAATCCACTGACTCTCTTGATTTACCTCGCTTAAGATCTCTCTCCTTATGTTTTTTACGACGTTCAATATCAAGGCGAAGATCAACAGGATCATCTTTGTATTTTCCCTCAGCCTTGTAGCCAGGTTCCCGCGGGCTTTTCAATTCCTCATGAGTCAAACCATGCTTTCTGAATGTACTGGGGGAAATGTCTATCCTCCTGTGTATCTCTGGGCTTTTCTTATTTTTAGCTGCTTCTTGTTCATTTCCTCTCTTTAGGTATTTAGTAAAGCGTTCATGCAATGTCATTCCAGAGGATCCAAAGTGATGCTCTTTAACATGATGAACAATGGTCACTATGTGCTGGGCAAACAGTTCCGAGGGGCTGCGCTGAGACTGAGCCGACTGTATGTGGTGGAAAATGGAGCGGAACTCCTGCTCCTTCTTGTTGCTATGCACTAGATCCCGACAGAGCTTTCGTTCCTGAGCCAATAACCCACTGGGTCTTTTGGGTGACTGGCTGCCTCGGAAGGGCTTCTCAGAGTCAGTCTTGGGAGCAAATGGATCAGATTTCATTTTGACATCAGCATCAGAGAAGCCCCCTTTCTCCTTCAGTTTCTCCTTAGTTTGTTTCTGCTCCTTATCCTTCCCATTCTCTGTCTTCTGCTCCTCCAGATACCTTTTTGAGTATGCTGCTCCTCCTGAAGCAGCACTCTCCTCTTTCTGAGATGAACCATATGCAGAGCCAGTGGCTGGTGGACTCTTACCCACAGGGCTCTTTTTGGATGGACTCAAAGACCCAGAGCCATGGTTGAACTGGCCTTGGTGTGCTCCAGACGGATATCCAGCACCACCTGACATAGATGAGCCCATCTGAGATGCATTCTCCGGCCGGTCAAGAGTTATACGCTGACTGTAAATTGGAGAAGCCAGTGGTGCTGCTGGTATTTTTCAGAGGAAGTTCAAGTTGAATCATTGATTCTACTGAGGTGTAAACTCTTCCAAGATGTCAAAAACAAACAAATCCAAGTCTGGGTCTCGCTCTTCTCGCTCAAGATCTGCATCCAGATCTCGGTCCCGTTCATTTTCAAAGTCTCGGTCCCGAAGCCGATCTGTCTCTCGTTCAAGGAAACGCAGGCTGAGTTCTAGGTCTCGTTCCAGATCATATTCTCCAGCTCATAACAGAGAAAGGAATCACCCCAGAGTGTATCAGAATCGAGATTTTCGAGGTCACAACAGAGGCTACAGGAGGCCCTATTACTTCCGTGGGCGAAACCGAGGCTTTTATCCACGGGGCCAGTATAACAAAGGTGGCCATGGAAACTACCGTTCCAATTGGCAGAACTACCGGCAAGCATACAGCCCTCGTCGGGGCCGTTCTCGATCCCGGTCCCCAAAGAGAAGGTCCCCTTCACCACGGTCCAGGAGCCATTCTAGGAACTCTGACAAGTCATCTTCTGACATGTCAAGACGCTCCTCATCCTCCCGGTCGTCCTCCAACCACAGCAGAGTTGAGTCGTCTAAGCGAAAGTCTACAAAAGAGAAAAAGTCCTCTTCCAAGGATAGCCGGCCATCTCAGGCAGCTGGTGATAACCAGAGAGATGAGGCTAAGGAGCAGACATTCTCTGGAAGCACCTCTCAAGATATAAAAGGGTCTGAGAGCTCAAAGCCATGGCCAGATGCCACTACCTATGGCACTGGTTCTGCATCACGTGCCTCCGTTTCTGATCTGAGTCCCCGGGAGAGAAGCCCAGCTCTTAAAAGCCCCCTCCAGTCTGTGGTGGTTAGGCGAAGGTCACCACGCCCTAGCCCTGTGCCAAAACCTAGTCCCTGATTTTAATGGGATTGTTTTGAGTTTCTCTCCATTTACTTTGATGTTGGCTACTAGTTTGCTGTATATTGCTTTTATTATGTTTAGATATGGGCCTTGAATTCCTGATCTTTCCAAGTCTTTTATCATGAATGGGTTTTGGATTTTGTCAAATGCTTTCTCAGCATCTAAGGAGATGATCATGTAGCTTTTGTCTTTGAGTTTGTTTGTATAGTGAATTAAGTTGATGGAATACCATATATTAAACAATCCCTGAATTCCTGGCATGAAGCCTATTTGGTAATAATGGATGATCTTATTGATGTGTTCTTGGATTTGGTTTGGGAAGATTTTATTGAGTATTTTTACATTGATATTCATGAGAGAAATTGGTCTGAAGTCCTCTTTCTTTGTTGGATCTTTGTGTGGTTTAGGTATCAGAGTAATTGTGGCTTCTTCAAATGAATTGGGTAGAGGACCTTCTGTTTCTATTTTGTGGAATAGTTTGAGGAGAGTTGGAATTATGTATTATTTGAAGGTCTGATAGAACTCTGCACTAAATCCATCTGGTTCTGGGCTTGTTGTTGTCATTGTTGTTGTTGTTGTTGGGAGACTGTTGATGACTGCTTCTATTTCTTTAGGGGAAATGGGTCTGTTTACATCGTTAATCTGATCCTGGCTTAACTTTGGTACCTGGTATCTGTCTAGGACGTTGTCCATTTCATCCAGATTTTCCAATTTTGTTGAGTATAGCCTTTTGTAGTAGGATCTGATGATGTTTTGGATTTCCTCAGGTTCTGTTGTTATGTCTCCTTTTTCATTTCTGATTTTGTTAATTAGATGCTGTCCCTGTGCCCTCTAGTTTGTCTGGCTAAGGGTGTATCTATCTTGTTGATTATCTCAAAGAACCAGCTCCTGGTTTGGTTGATTTGTTGAATAGTTCTTTTTGTTTCTACTTGGTTGATTTTGGCCCTGAGTTTGATTATTTCCTGCTGTGTACTCCTCCTGGGTGAATTTGATTCCTTTAGTTCTAGAGCTTTTAGGTGTGCTGTCAGGCTGCTAGTGTATGCTCTCTCTTCCCCTCCCCAGGGATACATTCCATAATCAGCCACCAAACCCAGACACTATTGCATATGCCAGCAAATTTTTGCTGAAAGGACCCTGATATAGCTATCTTGACTGAGGCTATGCCAGTGCCTGGTAAATACAGAAGGGGATGCTCATAGTCATCTATAGGATGGAACACAGGGCCTCCAATGGAGGAGATAGAGAAATTACTCAAGGAACTGACGGGTCTACAACCCTTTAGGTGGAACAACAATATGAACTAACCAGTACCCACAGATCTCTTGTCTCTAGATGCATATGTAGCAGAAGATAGCCTAGTTGGCCATCATTGGGAAGAGAGGCCCCTTAGTCTTACAAACTTTATATGCCCCAGTACAGGGGATGCCAGGGCCAAGAAGTGGGAGTAGGAGGGTAGGGGAGCAGGGCAGGGGGGCGGGTATAGTGAACTTTCAGGATAGCATTTGAAATGTAAATAAAGAAAATATCTAATAAAAAAGAATTGACTCTGTTTTAAAATTTTATTTCTTTTATTTACATTTCAAATGATGTCCCCCCTCTCTGTTCCTCTCCCAGAGCTCTTCACTCCATCCCTTTCTCCTTTGTCTATGAGTGGGTGTTCGCCCACCCATTCCTACCTCACCTCACCCTGGGGCATCTCCCTTCCTTGGGGTATAAATTCTTTACAAGAATAGGTGCATCCTCTCCCACTGAGGCCTGACAAGGAAGTTCTCTGCTACATAAGTGCCAGGGTCCAAGGACCAGCCCATATATTCTCATTGGTTTGTAGCTTAGGAGGTGTTCCTGGCTAGTTTACAGGGTTGGTCTTCCTATAAGATTGTTATTCCCTTCAACTCTTTCAATCCTTCCCATAACTCTTCCATAGGTATCCCTGACTTCAGTCCAGTGGTTGGCCGTAAGTGTCTGCATCTGTCTGCATTAACTTATTTTTTTTTTGGGGGGGGGGGTAGAGACAGGGTTTCTCTGTGTAGCCCTGGCTATCCTGGAACTCACTTTGTAGACCAGGCTAGCCTCAAACTCAGAAATCCGCCTTTTAAGGGAAGGGACAATAATATAGAAAGTTTAGGGCAGCTCAGAATGCCATGTCTATATTCAGGGCCAGAGATAATATTCAGAATCCATTCTTTTCGCCATGAGGAAGTACTTTTCTCTTGCCTTACTTAGATATGCCCACCTATACATATGGTACCATAAATACTAAGAAAGGACAGTTGTGATGTTTTCCTTTCTAAGGTTACTGGAGAAATAGAGGTGGGTTCCAAAGCTGATTATGAGTGGGTTGTCCATTCTCAGTGGCTTCTGCTCCTGCCAGTGCCTGCCTAGTTACTTAACAGGTTGATTTAAAATTCACCCAGACTAGCACTGAGTTTATAATCATCCATCTTCAGACTCCTGAGTATTGATAGTAGAGTCATGTGCCATCATGCCCAGCAACTGACAGCAATTATGGAAGATAATCATTAATATTCATTGTAGATGTAATATTTTATGATTGTAATCTATTTTTTCTATAATGAACTAATAGGAAGTAATTCAAACAAGCCATTTTATTTGAGAATAGAATTTGAGGATAGGTATGCCTGATTACTCTCCTGATTACGTTTGAATATGAAGTATTTACCAGTGTATAAACTGGGAAATAAATCCCACAAAGCTAAAGAACACACAGGCTGACAACACAGTAATAGAGAGTGAGAGTATTTTAGAGGCACTTTCAGAATTCCTATTATAGGTTACCCTTTCATGGATTTTGGTTTACATATCTAGAAATTTTAAAGTAAATTCTCTGTAGTTACTTGGCCATTTGGGAAGTGCTGATACATGGTAAGGAATGGTGACAAGAAAGGTTATGAGCTTAAAATTAAGATGTCTTATGATTTTGGCAATGACAAATGAAGTTTGAATATAAATTTTGACCTACTAATTCTTGCTTTTCAATAGTAGGCAAGATGCATTTCATATTAAGGAACAATGTTTACTAATCACCATAATGATAAGAGTAACAGATTTTCAAGTTATTGAAAGCTATAGGTAAAAGCATTGGGAGGACATTTATGAGTAAAAGGAAGAGGCTGAAATAGAGCTTGAAGCTCTTAATAATATAAAAGGAATGTTAAATTACTCTGAAGAGATATTGCTTTCTATAATTACTCTAGAAAGGAAAGTGTGAACAGTATGTACAGAGAAGACAAAGCCATGCTGTCTGAAAATTTTATAAAATACACAATTTAAAGGCAGTTTTATTGTCCAAATCAGACACTTTTCATTGCTCATAATCTTTCAGAAATCTTTACTTCAAGGACTCCATCAAAATCCAATCACCATTTGTTCAAAAGAAAAAAATATCTGAAAATTAATATATTATCTCTAGGAAATGATGTAAAGTGTATTTAAATCACAAATCTAAAAGGTATTAATATTCAGCACATATAAAGAACCATTACTAGCCTGGCAGTGGTGGTGCATGCCTTTAATCCCAGCACTTGGGAGGCAGAGGCAGGCAGATTTCTGAGTTTGAGGCCAGCCTGGTCTACAGAGTGAGTTCCAGGACAACCAGGGCTACACAGAGAAACCCTGTCTCAAAAAAAAAAAAAAGAAAGAAAGAAAGAAAAGAAACATTCAGGAACATAAAGAACTTAATTAAGAGTAACTAAATAGACATTTTTTTCAAATAAATATCTAAAAAATTTTAAAATCCTGGGGAGAAACTGGGAAAGTTGAAACATTGTGAATTGTTGGTGAAATTGTACACTAGTACACCTTTTATAGAAAACAATAGAGTTGCTTAAAAAAAAAAACCCACTAAAAATAAAAGTACTATAAGATCCATAAGTTCCACTCCTGGATTGATTGAAATCATGGACTTGAAGATTTATTTGTATACTTCGTTTTATAGCAGTATCGTTAACCATATTTACTGGGAAAAATCCAATTATCTGTGGGTAAATGGACAAACAAAATATTGTATATCCATTGGATGGAATATTAAAGCAGGTGGACCTCTGTGAGTTCAAGGCCATCCTGGTCTTCAGAGAAAATTACAGGAACTCTAGGGATACATAAAGAGGCTCTTTTTTACAGAAACAAAATGAAGGGCATCTTGAAGAACATTACAATAGTGGAATATAATTCAGGTACACAAAAACAAATAATGTAAGATTACATTTAAACAAGGAATTTGGCAAAATTCTGAGTCAATGTGTAAAGGACTAGGAGGAGAAAAAGAGAAGTATTATTTTATATTTAAACTTCAAAATATTTCTGGATGTTTATTTCACAACAATGTGAACATACATAACAATACAGAATTCTATACTTAAATATTGTTTTAGCAGTTTTAATATGATGAAAAACATACTTCAAAGTCTTGAACTCCAAAGTCTTAAGTTCTTAGCTTGACAGAGTAATTTTATGAAATTTTTGAATCACCTTCTTTGATTGCTTTACATTAACTGAACACGCCAAAGTTTTGTATTGATTTAGCATCCATGTAACCTGACTTATATTGAATTAGTCTAGATGAGAAAATGTTGTTTTGTTAAGTAATTAAAATTTGTTAATACAGCAAAGGTTATAATCAGTAATAAATGATGAGATTAACTTTAATGTTTCATTAAAAATAATGTCTCCCATGATCTCCTAAGATTAGAGAGCTAGGTTTAGGAATTATTTTGCCTTTGGCAAAGTAAGCACTTGATAATCAAGCAAAAAATTGAATCCAGAGTGAGAAGCAGAGTTCAAATATTAATCATGTAGAACTAAAAATCCAAAAGAAGCTCACAATTTGAAAATATCAGTTCTTAATCCTATTTACCTCATCTTTCTACCATTGCCACTTCAAAAGTTAAATGCTTAAGAGTAATATATATATATATATATATATATATATATATATCGATTCATGTACTAGTGGAGCAAGAAGAGTTCAGAGCCTCACCATCCTAGGGCTTTTAAGATCTTTACAACTAGATCTTTACTTTCATTAGAAACATTACTGCCCCTTGCACTTTCTTTCATACTAACATACAATATTAAATCTAATAAAGTTCTGAAATGTGCTCTTATTTATAAAGTACTTCTATTACCCTAACACAGAAAGGCAGACAGGCATACATGCTTCCCAATACACACATGCAGGAGGCAATTGTTAGTTAAACATAGTACTTCAGTGGCATTTCTTATAAATTACTTTTTGGAGGTCACTTTTTTAAAAATTCCATTTGAGAACAAATTGAAATGAACATTCATTGAATGACATTAAAGGTGTTAAAATTTTTTATTTTATGTAAAAAGTAGAGATAAAAGTAAACTAATTATAGAGTCAAAAGAGCAATTGGCCTAGATATTAGCTCTAGCTACGCTGGTAACTAGGTATGTAGCCTTAAGTTATTTAGTTATTCTCTGGGGTCTAACTTATCACTATTATATAAAGGGACTTTGTAATTTATTTCTTAATTAGCATACAAAGTAATGTGTTTCATTACATTTTGAGATCCACTTTCTTCTTACCCATGTGTCTTTCTCTGTTGACTTTTTGTGTGCTATATTATCCCCCTCCCCCAGTCTGTTTCATCTTCTCTGTCTGTGCATGTCTCTCTCTGTCTCTCATTCTCTCTTTCACTCTAAATTATAATCTATGTGGACTTTAGAGAAAGGAGCAGTTTAGGGAGTAGTGGTACTTAAGAAAATGAATTGTTAAAGTGTTTCTATAGAAGACACAATGACTGGACCAGCTTCTATTATTGAACACTGGATCCACTACTGTATTCATGTGAATACAAAGACCTTCTCTTTGGTATGCTTGCAGCCATTGGCTAAGCTCAGTAAGAACCTTCAGTGCAAGATCATTCTGACAAAAGTTGAAATTTTTGTGATGACAGATACTATTGGTCAACATTCCTAAAACCCTATCAAACACTTGGAAAATTTTGATAACCTATCTCTTTTTCTATGCTTTTTCTTTCATTCCAAAGTTGTCACACATAAAAAAAATAACATAAATGCGTATTCTATTTCTTCCATCTCAAATTCTGTCAAACATGAACTTCAAATTCTTTCTGAACATGTATTTCTGGGTAGAGCCAACATACATTTGAAAAGAGGTAAGATGACAGTCCTTTGCAATTTCTTGATTTTACAGTTTTACTGCCTAAAACCATCTAGTGAGTTCAGTGAATGAAAGCATCTCAGTAAACTAAGAAATTTGTCATGTGGAAAAAAAAATCATGTCTTTTAAATATATGTTTATTAGATTGTTTTTGTTCTAATGGATTGGCTTACAGAAAGACTCCAAAGGCCAGAAGTTATCTGTCAGTTGATAGTCATGTAGATTCACTTCATTTCCTAGATATTGCAAATAGTGTAGCAATGGACATGAATATTTGAACTTCTCTGTAGTACCATATGAAACCCTTTGATTACATTCCTAGGAGTCATATATTAGTTTTGTTTCCAGGTTTAGGAACCTTAAAACTCATTTCCAAAATGGCTACACTAGTTTACATTCTGACCAATAACTAAAAGCTTTCCCTTTTCCAAGTCAGCCTTTATTCAGTTGTCCTCCCGATTATGAACTTTCTAACTGGGATGCGATATAATTTTAAGCAGTTTTCATCTGAATTTACCTTTCCTACATTCCATATGTTTACTATATTTAAAATGTTACTACATTTCATATTCATGTGGTGGTGTGCTTCGGATACTTCCTACGGTTTATTTTTGAAGGCAGTCTGCCTTATTGGCTTATACTAATTCACAAAATAATCTAATATAGCTAACCACTGAGCCCCTATAATCCTTCTTTTTCTGACTACTTAGCATTACTCACCATACCTAGAACTCTTTTTCCCCTCCAGGGTCCCAGTGATCAAATCAAGTCCTTGTGCTTGCAAGGCAAACATTTCACTGACAGCTCTCGCCAGCCCAAATATTCCTTTTAAAATAGTTGTTCAATTTCGTTGTGATTTCTTCAACCATGTCATTTATAAACATGATTTTTTTAAAAATTTACAGTTATTTCTGAATTCATCAAAACTGTTATGATTTGTATTTTCATTACATTTTTATAAACAAACACATTTTACATTATTCCTATGCATTCAAAATCATTGAAAGCTATTTGTTTTCTGTATACACTTAAGATAAATTTGTTCTTCATGTTGGGTACAGAAGTTGACAGGATTTTGGAGCAGGTTGAGTTCTAGTTTTGATGGTTTGTATTCTTCCATTCTATTTACTTTTAACTTTGGTTTATTCCATCTATTATTAAAGATAGGTTAATGATGTCCAGACTATCACCATTAATCTTTCTGTTTTGTACTTCAGTTCCATCCATTTTTGCTTCATGCTGTTGTTACACACACATAGTGAATGTCACATCTTCTTATTCTAAAATGGAATTCTTTGTCTTCTTGCTCCTTTAATTTCATTTTTTAATTAAAATATAATTACATCATTGTCCCATCCCTTTCACCCCTTCAATTACTCCCTTTTGCCTACTTACTCCCTCTCCAAATCATGGCCTTTCCTTTCCTTTATTTTTCTTTTCTTTTCTTTTTTCTTTTCTTTTCTTTCCTTTTCCATATACCTGTATACATGTACACATGCATATATACAAACTACTGAAACTATAGAGAGCTCATCCCTGAAGAAAATTTATTCTCCCACTCTCAGCAGTCTTTCTTTCCTATAGACCTTTGTCTAACAGTGAGATTCTATGAGATTTGCCCCTTCCCATTATTATCTCTATTGGTGTTATTCTTATTCAAGTCTCATTTAGTAGACAAAATATATCATAGGTGCATCTTTCCTATTATTTCTAAGAGAGACAAACTCCCAGCAGTTTTCCTAATCTTCTGGTTCTTACAGTCAGAAATTTTATGTGAGCTTATATATGGATGAAACAATAAGTTGTTAATAGTCAGTTTAATACCATATAGAAACATAATAGTAATAGCTTCTACCCTGGGTCTTATGATCTGTTTAGCCCTAGGCTCTTACCAAGTATGTGTTTAACCTTGGGGAGTGGAAATTCATTCCAATCAGTAGGTGGTCCATTACTCCTGTGATGTTTGTGGCACTATTGCACCAGTAGGCATGTCTTGACAGTCCAGTCATTATTCTAGTCCAAAGAGTTCATATCTGGGTATAAGGAATGATTATTTTTATCCTCTGATAGTATGCATAGTGCCTTCCAGGAATATGAAAGCTAGTTAGTAGGGATAAATCTTCCAGATTACTACAAGTTTGATTTTTCCATGTTCTATGACTCAAATATCTTTAGCCACAGGGTCTTACCATCAAATTTTGGAGGGCGAAGGTAACGAAGAACAGTGGCAATAGCCTCTAGTGTTTGGGGGTCTGTAGGATATCCCTAGGTGACAATTGGAGAAGAAACATCTTTTGTCATTTTTAACTCTCTTTTCCTTTGTTACTACAATTTTTCTAGCAAGAATTTATTTCACATTGATACCATCAGCTTTATAAAAGTATTTTCTATCCCTGTACTGTTTTTATCAGATAAATTACACTTTATTTATTCTCTATCATCTTTCATCCCAACTCTTTTAAATTTTGTCATATGTTGTTATACTTAAATTATATAGTGAAATCCTACAATGCTATTTAGTTAGGTAATCATTTCTAGCTCACCAAATGAAGTAATCTTAAAGGGCTCAGAATGGTATTTAAACTAAACTCTTAACTCACTGCCAACATAGGAAGAATAGTGGGAAGAGTCCATTAACAAGAACATATTTCAGTCATCAGATATTAGACATGTGTGCATGTGAGAGAGTATGGACTTAATTTTTATCTCAGAAACAATCAACAGCTTCATTCCAGGTTTTCCTGAGTAGCAAGGGTGGATTCAAGAATAATTTTTGTGTGTTACATAGATATCAGTTTTTATTTCTACCATTTGGAAATATTTAAGTATTTTTCAATTGATTTTTTTCCATACTTGGAAATATTATATGCTGTCTAGTTTATTATATGCTGTCTAGTTTAACTTAAATAGTAAATCCATTATTTTTAATGTGCTTATCTTGTGATGTAAAAGAACAAGAAAGGGAATAGTAGCAAGTTAAGAGAGTTATTGATCTAATTGATATCATGATTACCTTATCAATAAATGTACATTTATTATAAAAAGCCACTCCTTTGAATAACTCTTCATTTTCTCTTTAGAGAAGAAACAATTCAAGAAAGAGCTCAAGGAGACTGAAAGAAAAACGTGTGTTGACAGATGGGTCATCCTTCCAGTGCTTGCCTGCCAGGTAAAACGAGACCACTGGCATGGCAATCCATGTCTTCCGCAGCTGTGAGGTGGCTGGAGGCACATTTCAGTACTTGTTAGTGCAGGCCCAGACCATTTGGAAATTGTCGCAAGAAATAACAATTTGACATTTAATAATTCATTTGTTACTAAAGCCAATACTTGAGAACGGTATGTGAGACATCCTACATTTAATAGCAAGAACTTGAGTTGTAGTTGGCAAGGTCATAACACCTTACTGGTTTCTGAGGCTTGGAATTTAGCTTTATGGAAAAAGATAGCTCTTTATGCATACATGAAACTCATGGAAATTTTTGTTGTTCTTCACAAAGAATAAGCATTCATTTGATATAATTTGTAAGAACAAACACAGATCTTACAATTATTTCTTTTCTAGAAGAATATACATACTTAAAAAGATGCTAACTTTACTAGGAAGGCAGAGAGTTGGGGAAAAGGTGCATCAAAGCATTTGATACATTACCTAATATAATTTTCAAAACAAACCTGTGACACTTGCATTAACTACAATTTTACAATAAAGAGGTGAATTCATAAAAAAAAATTAACTCAGTTGTCAAATAATAACAAGTGACTTAATGCAATCAATAACTCAATCAAGCATATTTAAGGGCAGGTCTATCCAACTCTAAAAATCTATAATATATACACTTTAGTAGACATTACTGATTCCTAAACATTGTAGACTCACATAATTCCAGAGTAATTTCTCTGGGAAATTTCCAATGGTTAAAAAAGAAGAAAGGGTTTAAGTAAGGAAATAAAATAGCATTTGAGGGCCTAAATGAGTGATAATATCTGCCCTTGTAATGTATATTTTTCATTTATGCTTTATGTTAGAACAAAAATGTAAAGAAGTAAGGAAAGATATGTCCTCTGGTCAAAATTCTCCAAAATTTTGTTTCATATCGCATTCACCTGAAATTGTTTCTAAGCATTGTTAGCTTATAGAGGATTGAGTTGCCTTAGAAACGTGCTTGGTTTAATAGAGCTAAACATTCTTCACTGTTGATTTTCCCCAAGCTTTTAATAACATTAATATGCACTGCAAAGATGTTATGGAAACACAAATCTCCTAACTGTATATTTTCATGAGAAACTGCTTTACCAGATTTGGCTCATAGAACACCAGCTTGAAAATTTCTCTTCTGTGCTATTTCACTGGATGACGTGTACCACAAAGAAAAGCAAAAGTGTATTTGCTAAGAAAAGAAGGGGGGAAAGAGTAAGAGTCTGAAAAATCAAGGAGATATCTCTGTAGATGGTAACAAGCTGTCTGAAACACCACTCACCAACAGCTGGCTTGCAATAGTGCCTACTGCTGACTCACCTTGTAGAAATAACAAAAAAAAGCAACACTCGAAGCCCCAAAACAATACATACTATTTTTCTAACATAACAAGTGATGGCATATTGCAAACTGGGTAATGAGTATGTTCCTTCTATTGCTATTTCTGAGAAACTTTTCATATTATTTCAAGATATGACACCCAATTTTCATCACCCAATCAAATGAGTCAAGGCAAAAAAAAAAAAAAAATGACAGAGTAGCGTTATGTAAAGATGCTTTAAATGAAAGTGACAGCTCCAGTTCCGCCACCATTCTCAGCTTTGTCTGTACTTTTACATTAGTTGGTGGTTTATGTGTGTCTTCTTCTTGCCTTTATTTGTAGTCTCTCTTTCCTCCCTAAGAAATCATTGCACACCGAAAAGCCTTCCAATGAAAATGTATTATTTCAGTCAAATATTTTTTTTTCTAGATTCTCATTTAGAGTACAAACATACCATGAAAATGTAACATGAAATATTTTACTACAGTTATTTCTCATGCCTTTTTTTCTCTTGTAGACACCACAGTGTAAAGGTAGGATAATGGGTTTCTCTGGAGAACATCAAGAAAAAAAAAAAAAAAAAAAAAAACCTCAATGCTTCTTAATACAATGCTTTGTGTAACAAGTCAACAAAAGACAGTAAAACAAACAGAAAAATGTCTCCCGAAATTTTCTCAAAGGCTGTCTGTGCAATTAATAAGATATCCATGTGATTTTGTCCTTGAGTCCTTTTATGTGGTAGATTACATTTGGTAATTTATGTATAATGCTCCATCTTACAGTTTTGTGATAAAGTAGTCATGAGACATGAACATAGTGGGTAATCTTGATATCTTCTCAAATTCAGTTTGTAAGTATTCTACTGAGAAATTTGCATCTCTGTTGAATTTTTTTCAGCTGTGGAGTTTTTTACTGGTTTGAATGTCAGAGGAATACTAGTTTCAGCAAATCAATTTGGAAATGTTATTTAATTTTTTTATTTCCTAGAATAATTTTAGAAATACAAGTGATAATTCGTTTTTGAAGGCCTGGTGGAATTCTATGTTGATTTCATGTAGCCTTGTCCTCTTTAAGACTTTAATTACTCTTGAATCTATGGAGCTATTTGAATTTTTGTTTTAACTTGATTTAGCTTTGGTAGGTAATATATATCTACAATTTTCCCATTACTTTCAGATTTTCAAACTTGCTAAAATATAACAAGTGTGTCTATATATTTATCTTATTTTTTTTCAATGTGCTGTAATGTCTCCCTTTTCAAACTCCATTTTTATTCACTTGAATCTTGTATTTCATTTGGTTAATTTGGCCAAAGATTCATCTATATTGTGAATGTTTCAAAAGTACTAGCTCTTTGTTCCATTAATTTTATATTTATTTTTCTTTGTATTTAATTAATTTCAGCTGAGGTTTTGATTATCCCTATCCAAGTATTTTACTGTTGAGTAATGTTGTTTGTTTGTTTTTTGTTTTCTTAAATACTTTCAGATGCATCATTAAGCTATTAATTAGAGACAAAATCCAGCCTGACTTCATTGTAATATCCTGGATACTTCATGGTGTGAGAAGACCTATGTCAACATGATATATAATAAACAAATGGCATGAAGAAACATCTTGCTAAATCAAGAAAAACTTAAAAGCATTTCCATTAAAATCCGGAAGACAAAGATGTCTACTCTTCCTCCTTCTTGTCCAATGATAGCTGGAACAATAAGAGGAGATTCTATACATAAAAGACCCTAAAGACCCAGAAAAGACCTACAACTGATAAAGCCATTCAGCTTGATGATGCAAAATGAACACTGGGTCTTTTCTAAACATAAATGATCAACATCTCAAGAAAAACATTAGAGAAATAATCTCATTCACAAAAGCTTCAATGATATCTTAGAATAAATCTAACCAAGGAAGTAAAATCTCATATGATAAACTGAAAAAAAAAAAAAACTGAAGAAAATACTAGGTGGAAAAGCCCCCCACGCTGTATCTTATTATATATACACACACATGTAAGAATAATAAAAATAAAAGAGACTATTAATGTGGAAGTGAAAGCACACATGGAAGGAGCTGGAGAGAGGGAACCTGGGAAAGACTGGAAGACTGGAGATATAAAGGGAGGGAAATGACACAATCATATTTTAATTAAAAATAATTAATTAATTCTCAAATATCAAAAGTTAAAATTAAAAATGTTTTCCTGAAATCCTTTCACCACATCCTCTGAAATCCAGGAACCTCTACACCTTGAGAAGAAAGCCAACAACCTACCTGAGGATCATGTGTCCTACATCTGCTTTATTTTTTTTAACCTTCCTTTCAGTACTCAGTCTAATCCGGACTCTTACCACTCTAGAGCCATGAAGAGCTTGGAAAATTTTATAGATTATAATGTTGGTGACAGCTCTTCTATAACTATCATTTGACCTGCCTCTCTAAAATACACTTGGGGTGAGAATTAAGATTCATGAAACAACTAAGAAATAAAATGTAAAGACTATATGAAAATAAGTTTTGCATGAAAGAAGTAATGAGAATAAGCTGTAACATCCAGGAAATTTCAGTGAAGGAGAGAACTTTTTCTTTTTAGGTTCTAAAACTCAGGGGATATGTGGATGGTTGTTGTTCTTTAGCATCATGCAGAGTTAGCAGATTGGTTTCTTCTCTTGTGCCAGTTCCAAAAATTATATTGTGGTTGTTGACTGCCTAGAGCAGCACCATGATGAGAAGACTGGCAAAAGGACTTCCAGGTTCCACATAAAACAAAGTTATAAGGGTGATACCTACCACAGGCTACAAAGATCTTGCTTGAAGTCTGAAAGCAGGAACTCCCCAATAGGAAATTTGAAGCTGATACTAATAAAATCATACATCTGAATGCCATCTGGTCTCAGAGAAATCAATAGGATGTGTTATTTCAACCACTTAGAAATTCTTCCCATACAGTCATAGCATATGAAATTCTGAATTCAATAATCATGTTTCAGTATTGTCTTCTTTTAGAGATAGGTAAGTGTCACCTTGGAAGATAGAAATTTTTAACTTTTTGTTAAGTCCAAGTCATGTTTAATGGTTTAATAAGTAATTAAACATGGGCTCAGTTTGAAAAATTATATATACAGTGATAGTGTTAAAACACAGCCTGTTCTTTGTCTGAGAACTACAAGAATCTATGTCTATTGGTGCCAATTTCTGGGTCTATATTAGATAGGCCAACTAACGGCCATGTACTGTATTTTTAGGAGAAAAGTTTCCTATTGATACTTCTCTTGTTACCTTTAGCATGACTCTTCTCATAATTAGTTCTACTAAGCAAAATGGAGAAACCTACATACTTTTCAATGTGTCCTTTGTTTGAATGAATCTAAGATTATATTTAAATATATTATGTTTGGTTAACATCACTTTTATCTCCAACAAATTCTCATGTTTTCCTTTAAGAAATCATTTTGCATTCTGTTGTCATAGCAACAAAAGGTGTCAGTAGGTTTTGAAAAAAAAATGACATTTCCCCTGATGTTTATTATTCATGATGCAGATACCATTTTCCCCATCACCTCCATCAACACTAAGGGGTTCCTCCATTTAAATGTAAATTGAAAATAAAAAGATAAAAGGCTCTGCATTTACTAGCCATGAAATACAAAATTCTATCTTGGTCATTTCTTTTCTTTATTCTGTACTTCTAACTCAAAATCCTCCTAATGGAGATTCCTAAAGAATATTTACCATTCCACCAAAATCTTAGACTATCTTCACACACATTTGCCAAAAGAGGAAGATTGTTTATATCAGCAATAGTAAGTTTTCAGTAATGCTTTTATACGTAAATTTATACTTTCAAAGAATTTTCACAAACATGTCAACCAGCTATCTCAGCTGGACCCTCAACAGGCTTAAATGCAAAGATTTCATTTTAATAATCATATTAAAAAAATACATACATGATCATCCCACTTCCAAACTAATAAGATATTCACACTTCCTTCAGAAATAATTTTCTTAAAAAGTTGTTTCTTCCAGAGTCTCTAAGAATTGTGTTAAAGTGTGGATGGGAATTGCAATGAAACTGTAGGTTGCATTTGGTAAAGTACCTGTTTTTATTATGTTAATTCCACAAATCCATGAGCATAGGAGATCTTTCCATCATCTGAGATCTCCAATTTCTGTCTTTAGAGATTTGTCATTTATATCTTTCCCTTTCTTGGTTAGAGTACAACCAAGATATTTTATGTGATTTGTGGCTATTGTAAAGGAGGATGTTTCCCTAATTTCTTTCTTGGTTCATTTATCATTTATATAAAGGAAGGCTACTGATTTCTTTAAATTAATTTTGTATCCAACAATTTTGCTGAAGGTGTTAATCAACTGTAGGAGTTCTTTGGTAGAGGTTTTTGAGTCACATAAACTATCATATCATCCACAAATAGCAATACTTTGACTTCTCCCTTTCCAATTTGCATCCCCTTGATCTCCTTCAGTTGTCATATTGCTCAACAGCTAATGAAATTATCATGTTTCTTTTTTTCAGTTTTTTTTTCATATGGTAGATTACATTGCTAGATTTTCATATATTGTATCATCTCTGCATCCCTAGGATGAAGCTTACTTGATCATGGTGGATGACAATGCTCAGAGATAAGATGGAGCAGAGATTGAGGGCATAGCCAACCAATAACTGGCCCAAGATGAGACACATCCTATGGGAGAGAGCCAACCTGACTCTATTAATAATGCTATGCTATGCTTGAGGACAGGAGCCTAGCATAACTGCCTCCTGAGAGGCTTCATCCAGCAGCTGATAGAAAGAGATATAGAAAGCCACAGCCAAACATTAGGTGAAGCTTGGAGAGTCTCATGAAAGAATTGGAGATAGAATTGAGGGAACCAGAGAGGTCAAGGGTACCACAAGAAGCCCTATAGAACCAACTAATGTGGACCCATCAGGACTCAGAGTCTGAACCACCAACTAAAGAGCATGCAGGAGCTGGACTTAGAACCCCTACACATTTGGAGCAAATTGTAGCATGGTCTTCATATGGTCCCCTAACAATTGGAGTGAAGGCTGTCTCTGATCCTGTTGACTGACTTTGTATCCCCGTCCCTATCTAGACTGCCTTGTTGGGCCTCAGTGGGAGAAGATAAGATCAGTCCTGCTATGATGTGATGTGCTATGGAGGGTTGGTAACCATGTGGGACTTTCTTTTTTCTCAAGAGAATGGGAGGACATAATAGGGGGAACTGGTTTTTTGAAAGTGGGACTGTAAGGAAAAAAAGAAGAGGAGCTGCAACAGGGATGTAATGTGAATAAAAAATGGGCGAAAATGTTTCTTCATTGAACGACCTCTGCATGAGTCCACACAAAATATCTGCTTTCTATGAACCTCATCCATCTACTGTTACCTTAGGCTACTGGTTCAGCATAGGTTTTCTTATTCCTGGAATGTGGAATACAAGGGAAAGTCTCAATCCATTGAACATATCTATGCTATGAAATAATAGAAAAATATATATCAGTGAACTTTTATTTGTTTAGATAGATAGATAGATAGATAGATAGATAGATAGATAGATAGATAATGCATATAACACATTTTTTACTTTTCAACAAATTTATTTATTTTTATTTTATGCATATGTGTATTTGATTGAATGTATGTGTGGACACCATATGTATACCTAGTGTGTGTATATACAAGCCAGAAAAGAACAAGAGATACGCTGAAAATAAAATTACAGCCATACTTTTTAAGCATCATGTGGGTGCTTGGGACTGAACTCACATTCTCTACAATAGCAGCAAGAGGTATTTCCCATTGAACAATGTAGGTAATATATTCTTCAAGTAAGCAAAGAATAACCTTTTTATTTTTCTAAATATTGGAGGTCAATGAAAGCTCTGACAAATCTTTTCAACTTTTTTCATAATCATAATTTTAATGTATATTCACATAAATTAAATAATTTTACAATTATTCAAAGGCTATCTGTAGCATGTTCTATGAATTCTGATGATAACTATATTAAATTCTTGGTTGAGTTTCCTGAATTAGTAATTAAAATTCCAAAACTAATGTTGTTTTTCTTTTCTTCTTTTGTTATTTTTGTTGTTATGATTCTTGTAGGACCTCGAAATTTGCATTGGGAGTATAGATTATTATCTATCCAACAGTGTCAAGATACTGCAGCAATAAGATTACATATTCAAGCAATAAAATCAAACACATATTGGTTTGAGTCTTTTTTTCTGCCACTCAGTAGGCATGTGATCTAGGGAATGTAAATTTAATATGTCTCAGCTTTAATTTCCTCACTAGCAAAATGCACTAGCAAAATGTACTAGCAAAAAAGCACATTTGCAATAATGCTTACGTCATTTATTCTAGGGAACATTAAATAAGATCATTCGTGTTATGTTTTTATGCCAACATCTGGCACATAGTGTTTACTCAGTGTTAGCTAAATTTTATTAATATTTGCCAGAGCTAAACATGGATAGCCCTCTGGAAGGTCATAATTTTAAGCAAGTCTTTGGTCTGAATTGATTAACTGACATTTTCTTCCTTGGTTTTATCAAGAGAGAGGCTTAGGATATAAGGCCAGTTTCAGACCAGTTAATTTGCAATGAATTAGTCTCCCTATACACACACATCTAGATAGAATTAAATTAGTAGAGCATACAAGTCACCTGCTTAAACGTTATTTAAGTTACATGAAGTAGTAATCTTCATCTGTAAAATGTTAAAAAAATAATTATACATTGAAATATATTTTTCTTGCCTCTAATTGAAAATCTTTGACTAAATATTAAAAACAACAAAAAAGCCTTGTTTTTCTCTTTGATAACAAAGGACTATTAATCCACAAGAAAAATTGTAATACTTCTCACCAGAACCATGATATAATCACATAATAATGCTAGAGATTTGGTAGTCCAAAGAACATATTTTAAAGGTTAAAAATCAAAGTGAGGCTCATATAATAACTGTCAGGTCCAATGAGTGGCAAAGGCCTGCAACAACAGCTTCCTTCTTTCCAATGAAACCATGCTATAAAGCAAAGGTCTGTTATACACATCACTAGCTGTCTTAGCTTACATTCTCCTTATAGAAGACTCAAGACCAAAAAAAAAAAAAAAATGTGAAGCAATAGTTCACATGGGAAATGTGCTGGTCAATTTTTTGTCAACTAAACACAAGCTAGGGTCATCTGCCTAAAAAAAAAATATCAGATGAGAAAATGCCTTCACTAGACTGGCCTTTCAACAAGTTTGTAGAGCAGTTTCTTCTTATACCATTTATGTGCGAGTGCCAAACAACTCTCTGTGGTTCCACCCCTGGACAAGTGGTCTTGGGTTGTATACAAAAGTAAGGTGTTCAATCCATGGAGAGAAAGACATTAAGTAGCATACCTTCATGATATCTGCTTAGTTCCTGACTTGAGTTCCTGCCTCTGGTTCCCTCAAGGATATGTAAGAAAATCAAACAATTTCTACCCTCATGTTACCTTATGTTACTGTCTTTATCACAGCAATTAAAGCAAACTATGACAGTAAGTGATTCTAAAAAGTCCAGGTAAATAATTGTGGATACAAGCCAACAAAATATGCACTATTGAATAAACTACCCAGTAACCAAATGCGGGCTCTGTCCTACTGGAGCTCTTTAAAAATTATGTATTTAAAAATCTTATTTAAACCAGTTATATCATTTCTTTTCTGGTTGTCAAGTACTGATTGTGTAATGTTAATTTGAAATACTTTTTTCCATTAATTTATTGTTTTCAATTTACATCTTGATTGTTGAACCTCCCTCCAGGTTCCTCTCACAGAGTCCCCCCATCTCCTCTCCTCTCAGATGGTGGAGGCCCCACTTGATATCTCCTTACCCTGGCACATCAAGTCTATGCAGGCTTAGTTACATTGTCTCCCACTGAGGCCATACTAGGAAGCACAGTTAGGGAATGATTAGGCTGAGAAAACTGCAATGCTTTAGAGATAATGTCAAGAAATAGAAGCAGAGACTATACTTCATATGATGGAAGAACTTTTCACCATAATTATTCCAACTTCAAATGGGTTGGGGAGGGATGCTGTGTGAGACAATATAAATGTTTGGTACACTATTTACCAATATCTAGTTCTTTCCCATTGGAACAGTCCACTGCTATTATGAAACAAAATGAACTATATGAATGAAAATGTGGGTATTGGTGCATTTTGGGATGTGAATTATTAAAAATTATTTAAAAACATGTAAAAGTTTCCTAACTCTCCTCCTCTATTATAGCAATCATGAAGGAGGTCTGAAAATTGTAAGGCCAGAGATCAAGCCACCATGCCTTATAGTCATCATATAGAAAAAGCTTCTATTTGTAGGAATGTTGGCATACACATTAGACTCCTTCTGAATAAGTAAACTATGTTTTGTTAAGCAATTGATACTTGGAATCATGTTTGTTACTGAATGATACATAGTCAATCTTAATTGATAGCTCTGTCTTCTACATATCATGTCTTAAAATCATTCTGTATTGGCATCATAGTGAAATACCTCATGAAATCCTAACTGTCACTTAAAATAATCAGTGTATTAATCTAGGGATTAAAATAAGTGAGCATAGTAAAAATCAAAGTTAATCTGGAAACTGGCTATATATTCTGGTATTAGCATACTCTAACATTACAATAACAGGCCTCACTCAAACTATAGATTAACTGATAAAACACTCATCCATACCAGTACTCAAAAAAATATTAGTGAGCATTTTTCTAACATTGTTAATTTTTCTATAAGATATACTTGTGGGTTTTTTATGTTTAATCAGGATAGGATATAAATTTTTGATTCCATATCCTTAATGAAAATATGCAGCACATCTTTGTCAGTGAAGAATCACATTGTTCAAAGGGAAAATTCATGCCCATGGTCTGAGAACCATGTTTATACAATTTTAAAGAAACACATTCACAGAAATGCTCGGTTCTAATGGCTTAGTGTCATATCTATTACCTTACAGTTATACATAGACTTTGTCAACTCATGTCCTGGTTTCTGGTGTTGTCCTGGTATAGGACTATCCAAATCTCTCCATGTACATTTTACTTACTAGCCAGGTTTTGTTTACCTGTTTCTGGCCTATTTGTTTTTATTGTTTTATTTCTATGCAGCACATGTTTGAATGTAGTAGATATATTCATAATACACAAATAGGATATGTATTGAGAATTTAATTTCATTAAAGCCTGAAGAGGTTTTCCAGGCAGCTACATATTATGCCCTGTCTCAAAAGCTATAGAAAAACTTCTAATTCATATTTGCAAATGTCAAGCCAAATCATCCTAGACTCCCATACCAAAAGATGAATGTGCTAGGATGCATTCACTCCCCCCCTTTTACTCTCAGAAGTAAATTGGTCCATTTATTTCAATCCTTTAGTTACATGAGAATGACCATTCTCATCAGGCATGGTAAAGAAATGATGTTCAATTCACATACCTCTGTCAAAATGATTCAGTACATTTAAGCCTAATGGTGGTATTTAAGTCATGTTCTTTCTTATCCTATAATTAAATTAACTTTAATTAGCTTCTCTCCCACTTCAACCCTACCCCAAGCACTCCTGAGATTGCTGTGCTTTGAATTTACATTTATCCTCTAAAAATCTGAATCATCTCAGAAAAGTACCACTAACATGGTTGTTAAAGTAACACTAAAAGGTACTGTATAATAATATGGTAGGAATCAGGAATAAGGAGAAGGAAGAATCATTAAATCATTTTCATTTAATTATACTTCTCTAATATTATTCATAGAATGCACATTAAATGTGATACAGTTTCCCAGAGGCTTATAGGAAGAAGATATATTAATATTTCTTGGGAAAATGACAATCCAGTATGGGATAAGATTACTGCCCAATTTACAATAGCTAGGAAATGGAGTCAGCTGAGATATCTATCAGCTGATGAAAGGATAACAAAAATGTGTTGCCTTTGCACAATGGAATTCTATTCAGTAGGAAATCAAGATAAATTTTTCATGGAAATGAGTAGAACTGGAAAACATTATGCTAAATGAAGTAAGTCAGGACAAGAAAGGTAAAAACTGCATCTTCTCTCTTATTTGTGGATCATATACTTGAACTGTTAGATAGCTGTTTTTACCTCAATCTCCACTAGAACAAAATAGTAAGACCATATTCCTAACACACCGCATATTTTAGTACACAGAAATACCAAGCTGGAACTGAGATAGAGTATCTTTCCTGCTAGCTGGGATCTGTAGTGGTATAAAGTAATAACATAGGTTGGTGAGGGTTAAAATTTAGCAGCAATCACATTTACCTATAGCACCTATGTGCTATGATATTGCACTGCCTTAAAAGATATTGCCACTGGCATCAGTATTCTGATGTTAACAATCATTTTCTGGTTGAATATGAGGTCTGCTCTATGGAAATAAATTCATATATGCCAGTGTAGAACTGCTCAAACTAATATGGCTAGGGAGGTCACAAACCTTAGGAAGGAGTTTACTACTAATATTTTGCCAAATGAACATGTAATTAAACTGCCTTCTAAATATGCAAGTCCATGATCATAGATTAGCACTGCTCTCAACCTTGACCATACAATCACAGTTGGTACTGGGTAATTATCAGAATTTGAGTTCATAACTATTCAAGGCACTGAGAAAAAGTGATTTCTGCACATTTGACCTCAAGCAGGATATATATTTCACACCAATCCAAGGCCCAGAGAACACTGGAACACTGGGCAGAAAGACTTTAGGATCCAAAGAATGGGGAAAAGAGTTATAAAGTGTTGTGAGTATTGCACTCATAAACACAAAGTATCTATGAATGCCTCCACAGTTCCTGAAAAAGAAAGAGAAGGGTAGGAAGGGAAAGTACATGCGGTGGTGTTGAAGGAGATGAAAAGAAAGAGGGACATGAAGACAGGAGTGTGTGGTGGTTTAAATTAGAGTGATCCCCACAGGCTCCTATGTTGGATTGCTTGCTATTCTGTTGGTGGACCTAATTGGGAAGGATTAGAAGGTGTGGCTCAGCTGGAAGAGGTATGTCAGTGCATGTGGGCTTTGAGGTTTGAAATGTTCACATCACTCCAAGTTAGTGTTCTGCACCCTCCTCTCTCATTCCTCTCCCAGTGTAGAGGAATGGCAGGAGAGGGAAGCAGGAGTGGGTGGGTTAGTGAACAGGGGGAGGGGAGATAGGATTGTGGTGGGGGTGGAGGGGAAATGAGGAAAGGGGATAAAATTTGAAATGTAAGTAAAGAAAATATCTAATAATAATTTTAAAAGTTAAAAAAGTGTACTCCAACAAAATTAACCAGGCAACAGCTTTTCTAATGGATTAGAGGTGAGTGGACATTTGAATGGTCATATTAAACTGAAGGTACAGTCCAAGCACATACAATTTTAACCTGCATGTATTTGATAATATATACTCTGTAGGAAAATAGCTTTTTTTAAATGTGATGTTTTATCTGTTATTTCATCCATTCAATTTATACCATAGGGAGAGTCTGAGATAGGAACATGACCAGTTATTGCATTGGCCAATCTCCTACTTCATTTGGAACTCTCCTAATGTATTACACCATGCCTACTGTTAGTTTATAATTAAAACATATGCATTTTGTTTTGTTGTAATATTTATTATAAACTTACTTCTACATCAGATCATTTACAAGTTCCAAAGCAATCTTTTACTATAGAGCTGAAGAGATGGATTGATGTTTAAGAGAGGCTGCTCTTGAAGTGGACACAGGTTCAGCTCACAGTACCCATATGGCCACTCAGTGACCATTTGCAACTCTAGCTCCAGGGGATTTTAGGTAGTCTACTGGCATCTAAGGCCAATGCATGTACAAAATTTACTTACATACATTGAGGCAAAACACTCATATCCATAAAATTAAAATACACAGATCTTCTAAAATAGTTCTGCATTGAATTTTAGAACAAACTGTAAAACTTGTGGTTGCAATGTACTTTAGTAAGATATAATGGGAGCCTAAATGATACTAGTAGTAGAAAGGGACAGAACAAAATGGTTTGCATATCAGTAATTGAATATAAAATAGTGATTTCCATGATCAATATCTCTTAAATTTGATATTTGTATCATGATTAAAATAACAATATATAGTTTAGGGAAAAAAACAGATTCGGTGAAAATTAAGGAATGTGATGAATCTTGGATAAATAAAATTTGGAGAAGCTAATGAACCATGCAGATTTCTAATACAAAGTTACAAGAATGGACCAGACTGTGAATTTCACTTTTATTTCCTCAGATGGAGGGAGAAGATGAGAGCCATATCCAAGCTGTGAAAACATAGCTTGGGTTGAGCTCAGAATATTTCTTTTTCTGTACTACATACCCTAGTCCCAGGCTTGGAAGACTCTAGATTCTATATAATCAAGCTTCCAACCTGACTGAACTTCTCTCAGCTTCTCACTGAACTGTTCTGCTTGGCTTCGTACTAACTTTGGAAATACCTCCTAATCTATTGGCTCTATCTTGCTGCCAACAGGAGTTTATTACCAGAAACCAGTGGAATTTAGCCACAAAAAGCAGTGCTTATTAGCAGAGAATAGTAAGAGAGAAAAGAAATCAGTGCTTATTAGCACAATATAATAGAAAGACGAACAAGGCCAGAGATCATAGTTTGTGACCTTCAACTGATGCTGTGTCCAACCTCACCTGTACCCAAAAGCTGGGGCTGGACTCTGGCAAGAAATAAAATAAATTCTTTAAATATTACTAAGTGAACTATAATAAATACCCAGAGGAATTTAACGATCCAATAGTTCCTTCTGTCTGAACAACTGAAGACTCAACAGCAATTAAATATTCTATGCATCATAATAGCTGTGCTATATTTTGCAAGTAAGAAAGATAGAACTATCAGTTCAGACACTGAATTGTCTAGACCTTATCTCACAGAACCAAAAGCCTGCCTACATTTTAAGCATGGGCTGGTATGACTGGATAACCTAATTGTAACTGTAACTGGAATATATAAAGTAACTATGTCAAGGGCCTGCTGGACCTTAGGGGAATTAGCTGAGGTGGGACAGAGTCAAAAAATTGATGATGTCTAGTCTTGTAACTTCTCTAATGGTACTGGATGCTATTAGCTGATGACTTAACACTATTTTGCTTGTTTTGTGGCTGAAAACCACTGGTCTTGGCAATTAACGCATGCTGTATCACAGCATGGAAATAAATGAAAGGATTTATTGCTAAAAGCCTCTCTTCTCTGGACAGTCAGTCCTTCACTTGCTAATCTGGTTAACTCTTTTTGAACCAGAGAGAAAAGGGAAAGGTGTCACACACACACACACACACACACACACACACCCTCACACCAGGTGAAGAAAACAACTACATTATTACATTGGATGGATGGATGGATGGATGGATGGATAGATGGATGGATGGATGGATGGCACAGAGCCTCCCATGTCAAACCATCCTCTTTATTTCTTTTCTCTGCCCTTATTTTAGACAAAAGTTCTTAGAAAATTACCTTCTAGATAAAATCTTACAGAAAATAGTAGTTACGGAAGAATATAAAAAATAAGTTCAAAGCAGTGTTTTATTCTATATGCTCATTATAAATTCAAAGCAACAGTTTAATATGGCCTTGTCTAATCGTAGTGCACACCTGTGGCTTCATCCATGAACCTAAATGCATTTCCTTAAACACAAATTTGTCACAAATCTTTTCTCTACTTAGTATAATTATGAAAGGTCACTATATTTCTTAATATGCAGCCTTTACTTATTATTATGAGGAATATGCATATTCTAGTTGTGATTCTAACTTTATTACATCTTTCTAGCGAAACAACTAAAACTATCTCTTAAAACTTTCTTCCTACAATTATTTGAATCAAACCTGGAATTCTATAAAAATCATTAATTCTTCTAAACAGCATTACATCATGAAAGTTCATCTTTATATTGATCTGCAGAAAATCTGCTAATCATGTTGGGCTAATACCCAGGGGTTATTATATTAATTTAATAATGATAGCAAAGGTATATCAGCTGCAAGAAGCAATCCTTGGATGAAGGTGCTTTGTGACCATGTAAAAACAATGTGCTATCTCCACAAAATTCACCTGCTAGCCTTTGCCTATCTCAAATGGTTTGCAACATAACTACAAAACATTGATGAAATTTGTTCCATGATTCTGCATTAGAAGATAATATTAAATGTCTTCCTACTTAAAGTAGTATAAAGATTTACTAAAATCCCCATTAAAATGTATTGATACTTTTTATAGAACTGGAAATGAACTAAAATTACTATGAAGCAACATTAAACCATGAATATCCAAAACAATCTTGAAAAGGTAGAAAAACTTAATAATACCACATTGCTTAATTTCAAGATATATTACAAAGCTTTAGTAATCTTAAAGGGATGGAATTGGCATAAAGGCCTATATACAAAACAATAAACCAGGAGAGAACACATAAACGAACCCACACATATATGGTCAATCAATTACTGACAATAATGCCAAGAATGCATTGTGGAAACAATAGGTTTCTATGGCATTGGAGAGTTGGCTCTTGTGGAGGATCCAGGTTTACTTTCCAGAAACAACATATCTTCTCATGCCTGTTTGTAGCTCTAGTTTTAGGGATGTAATGACCTCTTATGTACTCCTTGGGCATCAGCCATGCATGGCATATAGTCATATACACACAAACACACACACACACACATATAAACAGACACTTATAAACATAAAATTGTAAAAAGAATAGTTTCTTCACAAAAGTTCTTGAATAAAACTAAATGTCACCCACACAGAAAATAGTAGTATATTCTTATCTTACAATATGTACAAAATTACTTCAAAATGAATTATTGACCTAAATATTTTTTCAAAATATGAAAAAAATTCTTAGAAGGAAACCTATTGGAAAAACAGATGCAAAATGTATTTGGCAGTTATGTTTCAGATATAATACCAAACTAAACTGCATAAAAGAAATAAACATTAGAATGAAATGGAAAGTTAAAACATGGGAGAAATTAATTACAAATTATATAACACAGTTACTTCCCAGTGTATATAAACAATTTACAGAAACCACGAGCAAGAAGTTAACAACTCTTTTTGAAAACAAAATACTATCAGTCCCCTTCTGAATATTTATAGAAGAAAGTAGGATCTGAGAGATCTTTGTATTCTTATATTCATAGCAGAACACATAGTGATCATAGTCGATAGGTAAGCCAAATATACATCTATGGATAAGCAATTTTAAAGTTCTATAGCTATATGATGGAATATTGCTTAGCTATTAAAATAATTGAAATTTTGATGTGTACTATACCTTAGATACACACTGTGAACATTAAGATAATTGAAATAAATCAACCAGAGACAGACAATTATTGCATGTTCCATGTACTGGAAATAGACAAATTCGCCAAGTCAGAGTAGAAAACTAGTTTTCAGGGATTGAAAGAAGGAAAATGGGAAATTGCCACTAACCAGTATAAGGTATAGTAATTGTCTTCTAAAAAAGATGTATATAAGGACAACACCAACTGACATGCCAATATTGATAGGGGACTCTCAGAAGGTCTCATTCCTTGGTGAAACACTACAGGAAATTGGTGACATATGCCCTGGAGCTGTATCTATAGGTTGGTGTGTGCTCCCCAAAACGGTTGCAGGGTATAAACCTAGGCTCTCTGCAATAGCAGCAAGGGCTTTTGACCTCTGAGCCATCTCTCCAGGTGTCAGTTAGTTTTATTTATCTTTCCTCAAAACACAAGGAACATTTATAAGAAAGATGGCAAAGATCATAGGCATTTTTGTCTAACTGTACAATTCAACCCTAACTAACCACCTTTAATGCAAAAAATTATTTTAGTTTGAGACAGTCCTAGTTAACTATTTTATATTCCTCTCTTTAATAGGGAAAACCAAATTGGGAAAAACTGAGCATTTTTTCAAACCTTTCATTTTTTTGTTTATTATAAATGGAAAATATAGACTATACACACCTTGCCCCTGAGTCCATAGTTGAGGAAGAAAATTGATTTGGCAGAGAATGAACAAAATTAATCCTTTAAATATGGTAACAATAGTCTATAGATGTTGTAAATGTAACTATAAACTTTCAAGAAGCTAGTCAAGTATCAGATAAGGGACTAGAGGAAAAAGATTTCAGAGGACAGACTCACAAATACAGGATGTAGGTTGGCCTACATGAGATTGGAGCTTCCACAAGCTGAGGCAATGAGAAACACAGTCTGAAAATTGCTACCATATTCTTCCGAGGCCATTTTCAATAAATGAGGAGCCAAGTTTTAGCCTCAGAAGAAAAGTATCAAAATTCATGTAACTGAAGGTAGAGGCACCGTCTGTAATGAGCATGAAAATCAAGACTTCAGAAAGAGTTCAAGTTCTGTAGCTTGGTTTGTTGGCAGAATATCTAATCTATACTTCGTTGCCAAAACACACACCAGTCTGCAGTGGGCTTGGTTTCCATGAAGAAATGAACAAAAATGAGCTCCATAAAATTCTCAAGGAACCATTTTTTGATACTGAAGTTCTACATGGCATTTTTTAAGATGAATATTTTTCCTTCATTTCTCAGATATTTGTAAAATAGACAATTCAGAAAATGAAAAATGAAGAAAGCAGACATAGAATATGAGGATGTGGAAGACATATTTCAAAGGACCACAAGTAGGAAATCAGACAGACGATTCATGATTTCAAGATTTTTCACAGAAAATAATAAAATAGGCAATCTTTAATATAATATAAAATGCCTTGAGAAGGACAGGTGAGCCAGGTACTTGAGATCAAAGACAATTGTGTCCACTCACAGATGGAAAATGAGTAGCATGAAAAATGCAATTTACACATTGGCGTTCCTTGGCCACTTACTTTCCCCTTTCAGAAAACCAGAAACACTCATCCACTTTTTATCCTCAATTGATTCATTCCCTCGTATGTGTTTAGACCTATATAAATTTCAAAGGAAATTTATTATCCTTTGAAATCATAAAGTCTGACATTCTACTTCACAAAATAATTTCCAGTCTTTATATTTTCATTTATTTTATTTTTAATGGTTTCATACATGAGTGATGTATTTAGATCATTTCCACCCAAGAGTCCCCTCAAATTCATGTGTGTGTGTGTGTGTGTGTGTGTGTGTGTGTGTGTGTGTGTGTGTGACTATATATATTAAATTTAAACCTACTAATAGAAATTACTATGTTCATATGCATATGTGTTTAGAAATGACCCCTTGGGATTAAATAACCTGTAACTCAGCGTGTCTCTGGAGAAGATGGTTTCTACTTCTCTTAGAAGTCATTTTATATATATATATATATATATATATATATATATATATATATATTATATAAGTGATCCTGAAGAAATCCAAAACATCATCAGATCCTACTACAAAAGCCTATACTCAACAAAACTGGAAAACCTGGATGAAATGGACAACTTCCTAGACAGATACCAGCTACCAAAGTTAAATCAGGATCAGATTAACAATCTTAATAGTCCCATTTCCCCTAAAGAAATACAAGCAGTCATTAATAGTCTCCCAACCAAAAAAAGCCCAGGACCAGATGGGTTTAGTGCAGAGTTCTACGAGACATTCAAAGAAGACCTAATTCCAACTCTCCTCAAACTATTCCACAAAATAGAAACAGAAGGTACTCTACCCAATTCGTTCTACAAAGCCACAATTACTTTGATACCTAAACCACACAAAGATCCAACAAAGAAAGAGAACTTTAGACCAATATACCTTATGAATATTGATGCAAAAATACTCAATAAAATCCTCACAAACTGAATCCTAGATCATCCATTATGACCAAGAAGGCTTCATCCAAGGGATGCAGGGTTGGTTTAATGTACGGAAATCCATCAACGTAATCTACTATATAAACAAAATTAAAGACAAAAATCACATGATCATCTCCTTAGATGCTGAGAAAGCATTTGACAAAATCCAGCACACATTCATGTTAAAAGTCATGGAAAGATCTGGGATTCAAAGCCCATACCTAAACATAATAAAAGCAATATACAGCAAACTAGTAGCCAACATCAAAGTAAATGGAGAGAAGCTGGAAGCAATCACACTAAAATCAGGGACCAGACAAGGCTGCCCACTTTCTCCCTACCTATTCAATATAGTACTTAAAGACCTAGCCAGAGCAATTCGACAACAAAAGGAGATCAAGGGGATACAAATTGGAAAGAAAGAAGTCAAAATATCACTATTTGCAGATGATATGATAGTATATATAAGTGACCCTAAAGATTCTACCAGAGAACTCCTAAAACTGATAAACAGCTTCATTGTAGTAGCTGGATATAAAATTAACTCAAACAAATCAGTGGCCTTTCTCTACACAAAAGATAAACAGCATGAAAAAGAAATTAGGGAAACAACACCCTTCACAATAGTCACAAATAATATAAAATACCTTGGTATGACTTTAATGAAGGAAGTGAAAGATCTGTATGACAAGAACTTCAAGTCTCTGAAGAAAGAAATTGAAGAAGATCTCAGAAGATGGAAAGATCTCCCATGCTCATGGATTGGCAGGATTAATATACTCAAAATGGCTATCTTGCCGAAAGCAATCTACAGATTCAACGCAATCCCCATCAAAATTCCAACTCAATTCTTCACTGAGATAAAAGGGAAATTTGCAAATTCATCTGGAATAATAAAAAACCTAGGATAGCAAAAACTATCCTCAACAATAAAAGAACTTCTGGTGGAATCACCATGCCTGACCTCAAGCTGTACTACAGGGCAATTGCGATAAAAACTGCATGGTACTGGTATAACAACAGACAGGTAGACCAATGGAATAGAATTGAAGACCCAGATATGAACCCACACATCTTGGGTCAACTTATCTTTGACAAGGGAGCTAAAACTATCCAGTGGAAAAAAGACAGAATTTTCAATAAATGGTGTTGGCACAACTGGTGGTCAATATGCAGAAGAATGCAAATTGATCCATTCCTTTCTCCTTGTACAAAGCTCAAGTCTAAGTGGATCAAAGACCTCCACATTAAACCAGAGACTCTGAAATTCATAGGGGAGAAAGTGGGGAAAACCCTTGAACACAGGGGTAAAATTCCTAAACAGAACACCAATGGCCTGTGCTGTAAGATCACAAATTGGCAAATGGGACCTTATAAAATTGCAAAGCTTCTGTAAAGCAAAAGATACTGTCAATAAGACAAAAAGGCCACCAACCGATTGGGAAAGAATTTTTACCAATGCTAAATCTGATAGGAAGCTAATATCCAATATTTACAAAGAGCTCAAGAAGCTGAACACCAGATATTCAAGTGACCCCATTAAAAAATGGGGTACATCAAGCTGTACTACAGAGCAATCGTAACAAAAACTGCATGGTACTGGTACAGCAACAGACAGGTAGATCAATGGAATAGGATCGAAGACCCAGAAAGGAATCCACACACCTATGCTCACCTGATCTTTGACAAGGGAGCTAAAACTATCCAGTGGAAAAAAGACAGCCTTTTCAACAAATGGTGNATGGAGGTGGAAGCTCACGGTCAGCTATTAGATGGAACACAGGGTTCCCAAGGAAGAAGGAGCTAGAGAAAGTACCCAAGGAGCTGAAGGGGTCTTCAACCCTAAAGGTGGAAGAATAACCATGAACTAACTAGTACCCCCTGGGCTCGTGTCTCTAGCTGCATATATAGAAGAGGATGGCCTAGTTGGCCATCAGTGGTAAGAGAGGCCCCTTGGTTATGCAGACTTTATAAGCCCCAATACAGGGGAACGCCGGGGCCAAGGGGTCGGAGCGGATGAGTAGGGGAGCAGGGCCGGGAGGGGGGAGGGTATAGGGAACTTTCTGGATAACACTTGAAATGTAAATGAAGAAAATATCTAATAAAAGTTGAAAAAAAATCTCAGATTCTGAGTAGTTAGTAGATAAGCCAACCAAAAAGAAAAAATGGGGTACAGAGCTAAACAAAGAACTCTCAACTGAACAATGAATGCCAAAGGGCTGAGAAGCACCTTAAAAAATGTTCAAAATCCTTAATCATCAGAGAAATGCAAATCAAAACAACCCTGAGATTCCACCTCACACCAGTCAGAATGGTTAAGATCAAAAATTCAGGTGACAGCAGATGCTGGCAAGGATGTGGAGAAAGAGGAACACTCCTTCATTGCTGGTGGGATTGCAAGCTGGTACAACCACTCTGGAAATCAGTCAGGCGGTTTCTCAGAAAACTGGACATAGTACTACAGGAAGATCCAGCAGTACCTCTACTGGGCATATACCCAGAAGATATTCCAACTGGTAACAAGGACACATGTTCCACTATGTTCATAGCAGCCTTATTTATAATAGCCAGAAGCTGGAAAGAACCCAGATGTCCCTCAACAAAGGAATGGATACAGAAAATGTGGTACATTTACACAATGGAGTACTACTCAGCTATTAAAAACAATGAATTTATGAAATTCTTGAGTAAATGGATGTATCTGGAGGATATCATCCTGAGTGAGGTAACCCAATCACAAAAGAAGTCACTTAATATGCACTCACTGATAAGCGGATATTAGCCCAAAAACCTAGAATACCCAAGATACAATTTCCAAAACACAAGAAAATCAAGAAAGACCAATGTGTGGATACTTCAATCCTCTCTCTAATAGGGATTAAAATATGCATGGAAGGAGGTGCAGAGACAAAGTTTGGAGCGAAAGGAAAGGATGGACCATCCAGAGAGTGCCCCACCTGGGTGGTCCATCACATAATCAGCCACCAAATGCAGATACTACTGCACACACCAGCAGGATATTGCTGAAAGAACCCTGATATAGCTGTCTCTTTTGAGTCTTTGACAGTCCCTGACAAATACAGAAGTGGATGTTCACAACCATCTATAGGGCAGAACACAGGGTTCCCAAAGTAGGAGTTAGAGAGTACCCAAGAGATGTGGGGGTCTGCAACCCTATAGATGGAACAACAATATGAACTAATCAGAACCCCCAGAGCTCATGACTCTAGCTGCATATGTATTAGAAGATGGCCTAGTTGGCCAATATTCGGGAAGAAAGGCCCTTGCTCTAGCAATGTTTATATGCCCCAGTACAGGGGAATGCCAGGGCCAAATAGTGGGAGTGGGACGGTAGGGGAGCAGGGCAGGGGTGGGTATAGGGGACTTTTGGGATAACACTTGAATTGTAAGTGAAGAATTTCTCTAATTAAAAAAAAAAAAGAAAACTGTTAGAATAAGTTAAAAAAAAAAAAAAGAAAGAAAGAAAGAAACCATTAATTTCCAAAAGCTCTTTATCTATGAGTGGGCCCTTGTAAGATTTCTCCTCTTTACATTGACATGTTAACCACTGTTTTCCTTGTTCATGTGTAGGTGCGTCAGTCACTGGGTGGGGCCCTGTGAATGGTTAAGGAGGTGCCATGGTTCTCTGATAGTATGAGTGTGCAGGTCTGCTGACATTCAGTGTGACCCAAGATGATACGATCCTAGGAAACTAGTAAATTTCATATTGGGACCAGAACAAGGCAGGGATGCCTCTCCTGTCTGTGTGGAGGTCCCCTCCAAGTGCAGGCAGCCTGGCACCTCCTTGTAGTGACAGGAGATGGTTGTCTACCCCAGAGCTTGTATCGAATCCCCATTGTTCCAAAGTCTAGGTAGAAATGCTTGCTGTTGTACAGTGTATTAGATCTGTACTTGATACTGGTCTCCAGAGTCTGTTTCAAGGATTTGTGACTCTTCCTCACTCAGAACCCTGGATCCTGGTTCCTGGTAACCATATCATTAAGATTTCATGGAAATTTCTCCCTTTAATGTATAGGAGACACTATATCACAGTAGATAACCTATATCATTTAGCTCTTATAATGTTTCTCTCCATTCATATTGTTTTCCAAGCCTTATATGTATGTACAAGTTGTATAGCTATATCAATTGACACTGAGGACCCTACAGTGAATTATTTTCTGTTTTTGACCAATTGTAGATGTCTGTAATGCTATCTGCTAAAAAAGGAAGATTCTGTGAAGGATGAGTTCTAGATTATTTGTAGATGTAAGATAGGTTTTCAGAATCCTGAAATTGCTAGAAAAACAAACAAACAAACAAAAAACACACAAAAAAACAAAAAAACAACAACAAAAACACCACAGGCAATACACTACAAGGTATAGGTATGAAATAAAAAAAGAATTTCTAAATAGGACTCCATTTGCCAAAAATATTAATGACAGTAATCAATAGCTGAGACTTCATAAACTAAAATAATCTGGTCAGCTAATGAAACAATCAATTGAATGGAGAGAAGGCCTCCAGAATGGAATTGAATGTTTTTTTTATATCCTTATTATGCAAAGAATATTAAAAAAAAAAGAAAACAATTGCAAAATCAAATGACCAAATGGACATATCGCCATATCGAGAGATCAAAGTGTAACTTAACACTCACCAGAAAAGCTTCTTCTTGCAGTAGATGATAATTAACAACAGTATACATGTGGTGGTTTGAACAGGCTTGGCCCCTATAGACCTATGTGTTTGAATGCTTGACTCACAAGAAGTGGCACTATTAGGAGTTGTGGCCTTGTTGGAAGAAGTGTGTCACTGTTTGGGATGGGCTTTGAGGTCTCTACACTCAAGCTCTAGCCAGTGAGAAAAAAAAAATTTCCTCATAGCTGTCTGATGATGCCAGTCTCTTCCTGGCTGTCTTTGGATTGAGATATAGAACTATCAACCCCTCTTCCATGACCATGTCTACACTGCCATGATTCCTGCCATGATGATAGTGGACTGAACATTTGAAATGATAATCCAGCCTCAATTAAATATTTTCCTTTGTTAGAGTTGCCTTGGTCATGGTGTCTCTTTGCAACAATAAAACCCCAGTGAAGATAATACGCATCTAGTCAATATGTTGATAGGGAGATACTTCAGAGCATTTAGCCTTAAATTTGAAATTCTTACCATATACCTCACCTCAAAGCTTGGGAAACTATGCAGAAAAGAAGGTGGAAAATCTTTTAAGACCTAGAGATGATAGGTGAGTCCAATGAAACAAGGTCTTCCATACACAATAGGACTGATACACTAATGAACTTAAACAGACAGCAACAGCACAAACAAGATATTCACAGGTTCAAACCAGACAAATACCAAGCACTGAAAAATGGCAAGTAGATACAACATCCCACCCCTTACCAAGAAGCTACATGCAATTAACACCAGCTCAGAGATGGACAGTTTTCTCTAGTTTAGTATCAGTGGTATATCAACCACACTTAGGGCAGGGCAGAGCTGATGCCCACAAGTAGCAGACCACTGCCAACCAAAAATAGACTCTCTCTCTCTCTCTCTCTCTCTCTCTCTCTCTCTCTCTCTCTGTGTGTGTGTGTGTGTGTGTGTGTTTGTGTGTGTGTGCATTTTGCTTTGACTTTATTTATTAGGGTATTTTGTCTTATTGATTTTTAAATCTATTCTGATCTTCATTTATTGGTTTTCATTTCTTATTTCTCTAGTTTCTTTTTTTTGATGGAAAAAGAAAGATGGAGAAAGAAAGAACATGAAGTTAGTGTTTAAATGGGAAGGGAAGATCTGGGAGGTATTGAGGAAGCATAAAGAATGTAATTGAAGTGTCTTGTATAAAAAATAAATTAAAAAGAAGTACGAAATCTAAAAAATTAAGAAAAATATAGGCATGCAGGGAGGTGGGGAGGATCTGGGAAGAGTTGGGGGCGGGGAAAGAATATGCTCAGCATATATTGTAAAAAGTTAAAAGCCAGCCGGGCGTGGTGGCGCACGCCTTTAAACCCAGCACTCGGGAGGCAGAGGCAGGCAGATTTCTGAGTTCGAGGCCAGCCTGGTCTACAAAGTGAGTTCCAGGACAGCCAGGGCTAAACAGAGAAACCCTGTCTCAAAAAACCAAAAAAAAAAAAAAAAAAAAAAAGCCAATCAAAGTAAAATGTGCTATAGATCTGAGCAAAAAGTTCACAAAAGATGAAATAAAAATGGCTAAAATGTCTCAAAAACTATTCATATTTAGCAATTAGGAAAATGAAAATTAGTCACCAAAACTGAAAACTAATGCTAGTGAGTATATGGGTAAAAGGAAAATTCCATTCATTGTTACAATTGGAGGCTGGAACTCTGGATACAAGTGTGAAGAATTCTTAAAACATGACTCAGCTACATTACTCTCAGGATATACACAAAGGATTCATCATACTATTCCACAAATACTTGTTCAAGAATGCTCATTGCTACTCGAGTTATAATAGCTTGGAAATGAAAGCAACCTAAACATCCATCAACCAACAAACTAATAATGATTATGAGATTTTATACACATACACGCGCGCGCGCGCGCACACACACACACACACACACACACACACAAAATGGAAGACCATTCAGCTATAAAGAAAAAATGATACCATGAAACTTGAAGGTAAGTGGAAAAAAATAAAAAAAAATTCAAATTGATTCAGGTAACCCAAATTCAAAAAACGAAACATTTACTGTGCCTCTATTTTGAAGTTCCTAGCTCCAAATCTTCAGGGGTACACATATAACATGCAATAACTTCAGAAACCAGGAATGTGAAAAATGACAAGGCAGACGTTGGGGAAGAAAGGACCTTTAGAGAGTGGAGTAGTAGTACACAGGTATTGTGATGGAGAAAATACAAATAAATGCAAAAGAGTGGCAGTATTGTGTGAGAACGGAGGATAGCAATATTGAGAAAATGGGAGGGGATAGAAATAAAAAACATTAAGGATTATTAAAAATTTTAAATGCAACATTTTTGTCTAGTGTGTCTGTGTACATATGTATATACCCTAAATGAGGCTATGCCACTTAGGGTGATAATGTTCTACTTATAGTTGTTTATTATATAACAATAATCCCAGTACCACATATAAGACAACTTTCAAGATATTAGTCAGGGAATTCCAAGAGATGCTCAGATTGGTATAGTCTATTCCCATTGGCTGCCTCCTAGAAGTTGAACATTAGTCCTTGTTGCTGAAGTCACCATGTACTTCAGACATAGGACTGTGAGGAATAAGGCTGAATTTAACCTGAAAGTTGAATCCCTCCCTGAGGACTATCTTTCATAATACCAAAGAGTGCTGTGAAAGTTGCTAAGGCAGGGAACTAATCATTAGTCTTACTGAGATGTGATGCCTAGGAATCACGACAAGCAGCATGGCAAGATATCCCTAAAGGCACAGTACTGACTTTCATATCTTAGGGGTGAACAACAACTGCTTAATTGGCTTTTGGGCCCACTCATTGATAGGGAAACCATGCCTAGCATTAAAATTCTAGACATGTTCCTGGGGTTAGTGAAGTCATGTGTCTTGAAAAAATCAGACTACTGCCACTATCCTAAACTATTTTAATTCCTAACTTAATTATGAGACTTACACCCACAAATAAGTGTAAATCCCACACCTTATCAAAGAATTTTATTTTACTGGCATAGAGAGACCATTACAGAAATGCACAGCTGTCAAAATGCAGAAACAATTGATCATAGTGTACCTCGTCCAAAGTGATAGATCTACAAAACAATCTCAACATATAAAGTTCAAGGAACACTGTGGAAAAGAGAGCAGATATATTGGTAAGACATAATGATGTCTGCAAGGAGACAATGTTGTCTCTATATTATAGGGAGCAACATTCAAAAAAATTAACATGTTAAACTGAACAATACCTAAACACTGATAATGCCAGTTGACATGTTAATGAAGATGATGGAAATAATATTTCCCTTCCCCCACACAGATGAAGAGCTCCAGGAAATTAACAAATATTGCTAGAGGAAAAATAATAGTCTCTTCCAAGGACGAACCACCTAATTGGCTGTTCAATATTGAGTGATCATCTGTAAACACGTGCACACGAGCAACACTAAATTGATTCAGCAGGCTCCTATTACATTTTTTAAATTAGTCAGATGAGTTCATGAGTTGGAGAGCAAATGGGAGGGCATGGGAAGGGTTCGAAGGCAGAGAGAGTGTAATTATACAAATATAGGACACATATATGAAAATCAAAGGATTAAATCATTTAATAACTTTTTCTTTGTCTCACATGTTATGCCATTGATATTTGTCTATACTCAATTGTCTTAACTTTGTATGAAGCAATATCTGGATATCATCTCCACACCCTCCATTTTCCACTCACTTTTTCCCCATGGCATCATTTCTCAAGCTATTGAAATATCTCTAGTAAATAACTTCTATTGGTGCTCACATCAGGTAAATATAGAGGATACCTTTCAGTTCAGTTCTCTTCTTATGTGATTTTTCTTTTGCTTTTTGAGGTTATGTATTTATTGATTTGTTTACATCACAAATGCTACCCTCCCTCCCTGTTCCTCGCTCACGCAGAGTCTTTCCCTACCATCTCCTTCTTCTCTGAGTGGGTGGGTTCCCCTGGGTACCCAGTGCATCAAGTATCTCCAGGATTAAATGTATCCTTTCTCCCTGAGGCCAGACAAGGTAACCCTGTTGGGGAACAGATTCCATAGAAAGGCTACAGCTTTAGAGACAACTCCTGCTCTAGTTGGTGAGCGAACCTATATGGAGACTGAGCTGCACACATCTGCTACATATTTGACTACTAGAATTGACCACTCCAAATATAGATTTCTATCAACTTTTCCCCCTGATTCTTCTGTGGGTTGTCTATTCTGATCCCACAGCCTTTCTTCTTTGATGTCATACATGGACAGGATGTTTACTTATTATTTGACATTTTTATGTCTTACTAATCTTTCTAACTCATCTATCTTGTTGCCAGAGAGTCTCATCTTCCTGAATTATACTACTTTTTACCTACTACTCACTAAAATAAAATAACATTTGAAAAAAACTCCTAAGGCTTTGAACTACTGACCACTGATAGCCTTATCTCTGATTCAAACCTTTCTCTTCTCACTAAAATCCAGTCTCACTTTCTTTCAAGCTTTTTCAAGTACACATGAAGTTCTTGATACATATGATTTATCATTTGTATAGTACATTTTGTTCCTAATGTACTCCTACTTATTCTTTATAACTCAGCTTACAAGTTTTTGCTTCACTGTGGATGCTTCGGTCCTTCAGTTTAAATTATATCTCTTTACAATTTGAGATCTCCTATTTCATGATTGCTCACTTAAGATCTAAATTGCTATGATGATTCTTTACATTCCATGAGGATAGGGACTACCCTTCAACTTCACTTTATTCACTATATCTAGAAGAGTGTTAGTATACTGTGGTTAATCAAAAAAACAAAGAAGGAATTAATTAACCAATAATGATAAATGGTGGTTTGTTGATGTTATTAACAGGTTGATCTTTATCACACCAATTACTAAGAATAATTCTAAAGTTTCTGAGCAATTTAGTAACATATAAAAATACAAGAGATTTACTCATTCAAAAGTAGATTAAAGCTTTTTAATATTTGCAGCCTACCTAGGAAAAATATTTGAAACTTCACTGAAAAGTTGATAAAAAAAACAATAAGATGATTTTATATGGTAATGAACATCAAACTAAATAAATAGATTAAGTATTGTTATTAAGTATTAGTTAGAAATATCTAGTTAGAAACTAGGCCATGGAAAATATTCTTATATCAAGAAAAGTACAAAAAGCCTGAATATAAATAACTTCAAGTTTCAAGTGCCAAAGAAAACTGTGACTCTAACATTCACCTTTTAAACCAAATATAAAGAATGTTGACAATAAATAATGGGAAAAAATATTATAACCTTAAATTCAACCAAATAAACAAAACACACCTTCAAGTAGATAAAGACTATCCAGGGCAGGGAAATTTACACTAGTTGAATGAGAAGACCAAGTATAATACAGGTTCTTCCAGATGGAAAATTATGTTAAAAGGACTCATAAATCCTTGGAGTTCTTTTAATGACAGTTTCACTGAGCTCCCTAAAAACAGAACTGCTGGGAAATAAAAGGTACAATATAGATATCTGTAATCTGTCAACGTTTGTGTATGGGGAAAAAATTATCATTGGATTTAGTGCTGAAAAATTGAGAAAACCTATCACAGATAAGCCTCATTGTTTATGAGACTTCCAGCAATACTCAACCAAGTGAAACAAAGACTACAAAACTGACCACATTCCTCAATCTCCGTACTATAGGTATCATGGAGTCTCTAATTCCTAGATGTAGGTGCTTTTCTATGAAGTATAATAAGTTTTGTATCATTCCTGACCTCCCAATTATGATCATTATAATAATTCTAGATATAGATAAAATGTACTGATATTAGGGTTCATATAGTATACATGATGGAAAATGGTCATGGTTGTCAGTTCTAAAATATAATGATGTAGAAAATGCATGCACACATATTTATACACACGTATATGTAAAACTGAAGCAACATAAACCATATATGGATTACATATAAGCAAAATAAACTAGATAAATGATAGATAGATAGATAGATAGATAGATAGATAGATAGATAGATTATATGAACTTTTAGAATTGGCTGATTTGGTTATAGCAACTGAGTATTGCATTATAGTATATCTACAATATAATCTTGAGAAACTTCTTTGGTGGTAACATAATTTGTACTGTGCAAAATTATCAGAACCATTGATGGTAATGGCAAATCAGTCATTGTCTCTATAACAAAAGTCTATACAACAATGGAGCATTAGTGTCACAAGTCTACAAATATAAAGGCCAGAAAGACTACAATTCTTGTGTGCAAAGAAAGGCAAGATAAAAACAGTACCTTAACTCTATGAGAGAGAAAATGTGAAATCACTCTTTTGCTTTATGTTTCATCTGGGCTGTTAGCTAAATAGTTAGTACCCATACACACTGAAAGTAAATCTTCCTGGCCCATCATTTGATTGTTCATCTCCATTCTATACACCTTTACAGATAATCTTTAAAATAAAGCTTTGGCAGTTATTTAGAATCACCTTAGTCTAGTCAAGTTGATACAAAAATTACCAATCACACTCCCATAGCAGGCAAACCAATCCAACCAAAATGACAACCACTGTCAAATAGTATTTGAGAACATGTAGACGAGTTTTTAAGTGTTATAATAATTAAGCAATGTTATTGTCACTTAGTGATTTTATATCTATATGGTTCCATTAATTCTTTCTGCCCTATGTGATAGCAGCCAAGTAAGCTCTTTTAGAGTACAGATTTCACGCCCAATGAGATAGATAACTACAATTGAACTAAAGACTTAAATAATTGAAAAAAACACATGTATATCAATGATATCTTACTTGATGCTGATTAATTTAAAGTTATGAAAAGTGAATTTACTTTAATGGTTACTAAAACTGATTGAGTAGAAAAGTTTGAATATATTTCTATAACAAATAAGTCAATTGAATAATTATTGTGATAATAACCTCTGGCTAGACATATCATGAATGCTAGGAGAGCGCTTTTTACTATGCCACTGAATGGTCATAGTATGACACCTACTCCTAATGACTTAGCATTATAATTATAGATTAAGAAGTCAGTTAACTGTCATCAGAGATGTTTCTTTATGCAGTAAATGATGATCAACAAAGTCACCCACACCTGATCAAGGTACTGAGAATAATAGTCTTCAGAATGTTCATCTCTACATGGAACATATATATGACATCCTCCCCCAATGGCTCAGAGATCTTTGTGGAAGAAGGCACAGAAACAGTGTAAGAGCCAGTGAATAACTTCTGAGAAATAGTGTCTTCTGGTCACATCAGAGAAATCACAGAAGTTGTGAAAAAACTCAACCAGATCTGCATAACCCCAAAACATATCAAATTCCAGTGCTTATATAAGAGTTGGGCATGAAATTCTAGTCCTAGCTGTGGAGCTATTGTTAATTGTTACATTCTAAGAAAGGGAGAAACAGTTTTCGCTTAACAGTTAAGCTCCTGGTAATTAGTTATGTTACAGTGGAAAGCAATACTTCCAAGACTACTTGGCAACATAAATTACCCTTGATGGGGGAAAAGAAAAAAAAAATAAACAAAACAAAAGATACAAAGTAGTGTCTAAAGGAAAACAGGATGTGGAACAGCAGGGAAGGGTTAGGTGAAAGAGTGTGAATGGGAAAAAACACGTTGTTTAAAATTCTTAAAGAACTAGAATGTATTTTAAGTTTAATTGGAAATCAAGAAAATATTTAATATATGTATAAAAAGTATTACACAATGCTGTTAATGTTAAAACATTCTCAAAATATATGTGATCATCATCTATTGAAAATATACCAAATGCTAATGACTTTCAATCAGCTATAATTTGCACATAGTAATTTATAATATTAAAAAGAGCATGGAAATTCTTCTTTACCCTAATAACATAATGTTCTCTAAGGGATGAATGACAGAAATATCTTTATTTCTATTTTCTTTTTTACATTTCTCTATATTTGTGCATTCCATTATTTTACAACAAAAATATAATCTATTTTAAATTAAATACTTTTTGTTTAAAAAGTAGGTAATTTGGATCCTTTATCTCCAAATTCCATTTCAAATAGTTTTTTACTTTAAAAAATTGTATTGAGATGGTGTGTGTGTGTGTGTGTGTGTGTGTGTGTGTGTGTGTGTGTGCGTGCGCATGTTTGGTGTACTTTCATGTGCCATGGTGTACATAGAGGTGAGAGCACAATTTACCTATGCTTTTCTTGTACTTTGTGGGTCCCAGGGATTGAATTCAGATAATCACGTTTGACAGAAAGTATCATAATTCACTGAGCCATCTTGCTAGCTCTGCAATTCTATAAGGAAATAACTAGACATATTCAAAATACTTATCATATGAGCCTTTAATTTTTTGTTTTGTTTTGTTTGTTTTTATCAAGATGGGGTTTTGCTGTGTGGTCCTAGATGTCCTGGAACTCACTCTGTAGACTAGGCTGGCCTCAAACTCAGAGATCTCCCTGCCTCTGCCTCTGAAGTGCTGGGATTAAAGGCGTGTGCCACCACTGGCCAGCTTTAATTTTTATAATATGTAAATTTAGATGCTTTTAAATATTTAACATTAAAGTTATAATACATAAACATAGAGTAATATGTGGATATTAAAATATTAAGCATAGTTATATAAGAAAATACTGTATGAGTGTAGAGAGAAAGACAACTCAATGATACATTTTTTTGGTCAAGTTAATGGAAAAAGACTTGCCATTTAATACAATTTGAGAAGGACACAAATACTGTTCATTATAATAAGGTTATGGTTATGCTGGTAAGCAATCAATTAATGACTTATGAAGAATCAATGGATGGTTTGGTCGAAAAAAAGAAATTCTGCTGCATGAGATGTGCTATTGTTTATTCACTTTGTTTTTCCAAAGAATGCAAAAATATAAAGTAGCAGACAGAAACCCAGAGTGGAAGATCACCCTGACATTCTTACTCCCCCATCTTTACCTCTAATTATAGGACTCAGAGCTTCCCACTCTTTCTCTACTAGGCAGGAAAAGCAGTTGAACTGTCAAACTGCAGGAGGGAGGGGATAAAGAATGGAGGAGAAGAAAGAGAAGGAGAAAGCAGAAAATGAATGGGGGAAGGGGAGACATAATTGGTATTGGCTTGAGATTTGCAAATATTTGAAGGTATAGAAAGGAGAAGGAAAATAATATTTAAGAAGAAAGAGGTGATGTTTTTAAAACTTTCTGTGATATAAAGAACAGAAAAGATAGAACTGGGGCTGGAATTCTGTGAAACAGCAGTGCTTCAATGTCAAGGACTAGAAAAAGAAAAAGGAAAGAAATGGAAAAAAAGAAAATAAAATAAAATGCAGAGAGGGCAACCTTTCACACATCTAGCAGAGAAACTGTTGAAAAGACATTTTGAAAAAGAGGTCTGCACATGTGTAAGAGAAAGACCTTAACCAGCAGCCCACTAGCCAATTTTAAAAACAATGTACTTCACCATAACACTGTATGTTTTAGATTTACAGGCAGAAGATTGGAGCAAATAACAAACCTTTACCATGTGTCTTCCAAAGGAGAAAAAGGAATTGGATTCTGGAGACTGGCATAGATATGCCAAAGAAGCTATAATTTGGCCAGAGAATTTGTTTTTCAACCTCTCTTTCTCTTGGAGTATATGTGCACATAAACAAGTATTCAATTTCCATTTATACTAATGGTAAAAATGGAGATGCTCTAAAATAGCAGTGATTTCTGAGATTTCGAGATGAGGATGATCCTTGTTTCCTTGTTTTATTAGTTATATTTTTGTTGCTGTGATAAAATCTAATCATCAAGGCAACCTATAAAAAAGACTTCATTTGAGCCTATAATGGTGAGACATAGCATCAGTTAACCAGAGCAGGAAGTTAAGAGGTCATATCATTAGCTTCGTGGAGAAAATAAAAAGAATAAACTTGAAGTGAGGTGAGATTACATACATTCAAATCCCTCGCCTAGTGATATAATTTTTCTAGGAAAATCATGCATCTAAAAAGTTCTGTAACTTCTCCAAATGGCACCATGGACTGGAGGTTACGAGTCCAAAATACTTGAGCCTCTGGAAGGCATGTTTATTCAAATCACTGCACCTATGTAGCATGAAATCTCTAAAAATACTTTATCACTTTTTAAATTTCTAGGCTATTTATTTTATCCTGTTATATATTACACTATATATTACAACTTAAATTATACTGCAAAATATAAATAAAAACAACAACCAAATATCATCTCTCTTTAATTAGCAGAATATTTAAAAACTACTGGCAAAAATGAAGAGAAAGATGATCTCTCACACTGTTGTTAAGAATATAAATTGGTTTTGCCATTATGAAAAACATATGAATGACTCACTTCTGAATACATAGCCAAAGGAAATGAAATCAGTATGATTAGTAGAAATCTGCACTCGTATTTATTGAAGTATTACTCACAATAGCTAAAATATGGATTTGATCTAAGTGCCCAAAATATAGACTATTATTCAGCCATAAAAGAATGCAGTTCTGGGATTCTAAATAATATGAATGAAAGATGCATAGAGAGACAAACAGAAAGATAAACACTTTGTGTTCTTCTTTGTACCTGGAAGCTTGTTTGAGAAGTACGGGGGGGGGGGGGGGGAGGGAATTGCATTTATCAGTACCTAGGAAGGGGAAAGTGGAAGAAGAGACATAGAGAAGACTGTTATTGGATATGAATGCTTTTATGTAAGAGGAATAGTTATCTTTAACAGAGTAGGAAAACTATAGCTAAAACAATTAAGGGAATATTTCAAAAATTGCTAGGAGAGTGCATTTTGAATGTCTTCAAATCAAGGGAAGGAGTGCACCTGAGGTGATGTATATTCCAATTACCCTGATCATATCACCTCACAACATACACACATAAATGTGCATGTTTACCGAATGTCTTAAAATCTGTGATCACGTACATTAGTTTCTAATGTTGAGCTTTTCAGTATTTTTCTGTATACAAATGTGTATGTTTCTGTGTCTATATGTATTTTGTTTGTTTATTTGTTTGTTTCATGAGTAAAGCATTGAGAAGTTAGCTGTGTTCCATCACATGAATGGTCCACAAAAATCACATCTTTGTTTCTTAAGATAAGCAGCAGGGTTTCAGGAAAAAGTTCTCTTTTAGAGTATTGATTCCCAGCTGTTGAACTGATTTCTAGTTTCCAGTTGGGAAAATGACCACTTGGGAATTCCTCTTGTGGAAACGTCTTAGCATGGGGTTCTGGTCGAAGTGTTTTGTGACCTGTTGGTTTGGCTCTCTTTCTTCTGTCGGTGTTTTAGTCCATTGTGGGTTTTTTTTGGTTTTACTTTACTAATATTCTTTAAATACAAAATACAAAATCTAATTATGATGATGAAGCTTTTAGATGCCTGTTGTATTCTAAAGTGAAGGGTTTTGAGTGGGTGAAGAAGTGGGAAAGAGTTGGAGAAGGAGAAACAGTAATAAGAATGAATAAGAAATGAAAAAAAAATATTTTCAAGACTGGAGATATGGCTTAGTGATTAAGAGCACTGGCTGATCTTCCAGAGAACTGTCACCCTTACACAAATATACATAAAGGAAAACATCAAGGAATATAAACAAATAATTTAAAAAATGAAGGGAGGAAGGAATATAAGGAAGAATGGAAGGAGGGAAAAAGAGAGTAAGAGAGAGAGACAGAGACACAGAGAACAAAAATTCCATTTTCAAAAACCCTGGGACAACACAAATACAGACAAAACAAAACCCAACAGACAAAACTAATAACAGCCCAGAATGTCAAAGAATAATTTTTTTCTTATGTTTCAGGATAATATTGCAAAGTTCTTGGCTAAAAGTATCTGAAAAATAAAGCAACTTAGGTTTGTTAGAGTAGGGTACTTGAGAGAGAAAATGAGTAGTTCAGAATTCCAAAAATTTAGTTTCTGAAACACTTAGTAGAATTTATGTAATACAGGATCAGGTTTCCTGCAACAAAGAATCTCTTCTGAACTGGGAGGATACTTTGAAAAGGATTGAGAATTAAAAGCAAGGACTACAGCTGCAGCCAAATTACCTGCTTTCCTCCAGGTCAAAACACTGAAGCAAAATAGAGGCAAAGATTTCAGATAGCCTAAGAATTAAAAATGTGCCCTACTTTTGATTTGTATGTTTTAGAGGTATCAGATTCTAAGGTTGTCTCTAGTGACCATAAAACCAGCTGCATAACATGTTTGGTAAAGATTTCCCTAGGCTTCCAACTTATGTGCAGAAAATATCAAAACTCCCCAGTTGTCAGAATGGTGGAAGGAAAATCACTAAGAACTGAAATCCAGTATACCTGCCCATGTGCCATCATAGCCCAAGTAAAAGGTTAGGTATCAGATGCAAAATTATTAAAGAAGTTCCCCACCTCTCCACTCCAAGTCATTTCTAGATATTGTCCATATAAATCTACTATACATCAGTACTGAATGCAGGCAGGTAAGCAAGCAAGTTATGTGTTATGTACATCTCAGCAGAGGTCAGGAGGTGTAGAAGAATATTGATAAACAGATTCAAAGGAAATTAGAATACAAACAAGGAAGGAAAAGGGAAGAGTTAAGTGCATAGAATTATAAGGAACTGAATTCACAACTAAAACCTCTCACAATATCTTACACAGGACTAAAAGCACTGTACTAAGTTAAAATCTAGGCTGACAGGTGTTGGCAATTGAACTCAGGTTACCTGGAAGAACAGTATGTGCTTTCATCTGCTGGGCAATCCCTTCATCCCTACATTTGTTGTATTTTAATATTTGGTTCACAATCAAAGAAATAAGTGCAAATATGATAATACACTTTAAAAGTTCTAAAATATTTAAAAGTAGAGAGTATAACAGGTACAAAATCAAATGTGCAGCACCACAGTGTTCTTTATTTCTCTGAAACTGAAATTCACCTAACCTAAGAAATAGTGCAAACTTCATTTCAAATAAAAGTTTGACACTTGATAAGTATTTTGATAAACGTACAAGGAAAGTGCTGTGGGAGCAAACATAAGAGAGTCATTCGGTCCTCTGAAGCGTTCATAAATCTCTTTAAAGTTGAATCTGCAAACGTAAACATATGAAATGATGACAGTGAGCGATGATATTTCTTGTTTGTTTGACAAATCCTCACAATAGTCATGTAACAGAAGTCAAGGTAAAGAGGATGGAGTAGGATTCATCTTTCTCCTTTGGAATATATGTTGTATTATTAAGAACAGAGAAGAATAAAAAATATTGTCACTGATGGACTCAATCCAGGGACTATATATTCTCAGAAGTACTGCTAGCCTGGACCACAGACATTTTTATTTTCATTTACAGTCTCCTTAAACAAAAATAAATAAACTGAAATATAGCACGAACTTTCCAGTCTAACACTGGATATACAATACAAATTCGAAAATACGTATCACTGGGACTAGCTGGAGACCTGGGACAGAGGAGGCTCTGAGGAGTCTATGGGGGTGACCCTAGCTGAGATTCCTACAAACCAGGGACATGGAGACACAAGTGGCCACCTCCCTTATCCAGGTGATTCTTCTAGTTGAGGAAGGCTACATCAGCTCACCCATAAAACCTTCAACCCAAAATACACAGGGATAAAGATGGGGTAGAAATGGAGGGAACAGCCAACCAATGGCCCATCCAGTGTGAGAGAGCCAACTCCTGATACTATTAATGAAGCTCTTATATGCTTGTAGACCGGAGCCTAGCATGGCTATTTTCTGAGAGGCTTCATACAGCCATAGATGGAGGCAGATGCAGAGATCACACAGCCAAACATCAGGCTGAATTAGGCAAGTATTGTGGAAGAGTTGGGGGAAGGATTGAGGAACCCAGAGGGATCAAATTCACCACAGGAAGACCTGGAGAGTCAAATACAGTGGCCACAATGGGGCTCACAGATGCAGAACCACCAACCAGGGGGCATGCAGGTGCTGGACTTAAGCCCCTGTACATTTGTAGCATATGTGTAGCTTGGTCTTCATGTGTGTCCCTAACAATTGGAACAGGCACTATCTCTGACTCTATTGCCTGCAATAAGGTCTGTTTCTTCTAACTGGACTTCCTGGCTGGGCCTCAGTGGGAAAGGGTGTGCTTAGTCCTGCTGCAACTGGATGTCCGAAGGCGAGGTGGTACCAAATGGGAGATTTCCCTTCTCTGAGCAGAAAAGGAGGGGGCAATTGGGGGAAGAGTTTGTAAGGGTAAGATTGAGAGGAGGGGCCTGCTTTCGGAACGTAAGGTGAATAAATAAATATAGTATTGAAGAACAACAACAGCAACCAATAAAAAAAAAATAAAGAATAGAACCCCAGAATGCAGGGTGCTTCCTTGAAATGAAATTGAAGACCTAGACCTTATTATATGTGACACACTGGGAAAAGGACTTACCCTCCTGGGGCTTTAGATTTCTCATCTGTAAAATGGGAACACTAATAATAGCTTTTTATTAGTATTAAGAATTAAATTAGCTGAAACTTACAATGCACAGAGAATAGAGCTAAATAAACATTGGTTTATGTGCAGCATGATTATATTCTCTTCTTGTCCTTGCAGCATTTGTGATGATGCATTTTGATTAAGAGAACTTCCATCATGGTACTTTCTAAAAGTGATTTGGAACAGACACCTTATATGTTCCAAGTATATGAATCTTTCACATCACCATATACATTTCTGAGTTGTTTCGATTCTGGAAATAACAAAGGTCACAGAGATAACCCCTGTACTTAAGGGGATGAGTGACCATTAAGTGAAACTAGAACATATTGTAACTGTGAGCTTTTCCCACCTGTGTTCCAGTTCCTGGATAATGACTCAGATGCTTGTTACTTCTTTAAAAATGCATAGGCCATAAGCTAAGATTGTTCCCACTAGCACATAACTTATTTAACCCATTTATACTATTTTATCTGTGCCATATGGGTAGTTACCTCTCCTCAGCTTTAATCATCTGATTTCTTCACAGTCCAAATGAGTAGTCTCATGGCTGACTCTTTCCCTCTGCTTGAGGTCCCACCTTTGAATTCTGCCTCTGCTCTTTGGCCATCAGAATTTTATTGACAGGTGAATCTTCATCACATGACACGAGAGATCATCCCTACAGTGTACATTATTAGTAATTGTAGAAGATTATTCAAGTTGCTGAATGCTGGAGAGCTGAGACCTGTTGGAGAAAGCAGTGACCATACTGACTTGTGGTACACCAAGAATGAACCTAGTAATGACTGTAGCTAATTCTTGAAGGAAGAACAAGATCTATAATGGCCTGAGAATTAGATATAGGAGTGCATTCTGAACCAAACTCTGGATGTCTGAGCAATTACACAAAGACTGAAGAGAAATAAGGAATCAACTTGTTACTATGTTAGAGTTGGTAGGACACAAGGCAGATGTGAAATGGATTATAGAAAGAAGAGAATTCTAGGTAAACTGTTATAAGTATTATGCTGGAAGCAGTTATTGACTAAATAAAGGTTTCAGTGCTGGAAAAGACTATGAGGCCAAGTGTCAATCTGTTTTTTCAAAAAAAAAAAAGATTTTATGAAGGTTAATTTGTTAGTCGGGTGGAGGATGGATAGAACACGAAGATAACAGAGCACCAGCAAAACATGGACACCAGCTCAGATACTGATGTAATCAACAATTTGAAATGACATTGACCTAGGTCTGGGTCAGTGCAAGAGCATGTATCTGAAACAGATGAAAAGTGAGTTAAAATTATTGCTGAGCAAATGATGTCTCTCACAGTCTTATCTATCTAACTTCTATCCATATATCAAAATGAACAAGAGGTACTTCAAGATCTTAATTTCCAATGGTTGTTTATGAATTTATCTATACTGTAGTACATCAAAGTACACTATTAAAATGAGGTTCTTGGGCTGGAGAGATGGCTCAGCCATTAAAGGCTAGGCTCACAACCAAAAATATAAAATGAGGTTCTTTTCCAGATTCTAGTGTCAGTCTCATTTTTGTTCTTCATATTTTTTTTTCAAAATTACAAAATTGAACTATAGATCAACTTGAATAGGTGAATTTGGTGAAAGAATACAGAAGCAGTTATTGAATTTAGGGGATTAATAGAATTTCTAGAGGAAGCATTAACTTGGAGCAAAACTGGAAAATCCAAGAAATAAGACTTTAAATATCTCTCAGTCTCTCTCTACCTCTGTCTCATTATCTCTGTGTCTTTATCTATCTCTATATGTCCCTGTCTATATGTTTGTCTGTATCTCTCTCTGTCTCTCTCTTACACACACACACACACACACACACACACACACACACACACACACACACAAACAGATACTTCCTACATCTCTCTTTTCACAAATAAAATTATTTAGGAGACTAACAAAGCTCCACATTTTAATAATTTAATGTGGATTCTTCATTAACCATGAAGAATAGAAACACAGGAGCAGTTTGACTTAAACCATGAAGGCAAACAGAGCATCTGAGTTGTCTGATAGGAGCAACATGAAATGGAGATGTGTTAGGACACATGAGGTGGCATACATAAACAGCAGAGGAGGTTCTAGAAGAATAAAACATCGTATAATCAGATTGAAGCATCCATGACTACCCAATTTGGGTTTATTATCCTACTGCTCTTAAAAGCATACCACTAAAGGAAAGGTAACAGGGACCTAGTCCTGTTATCTTTAACAGAGTACTTCTTTCTGTGTTATACAATTATATTCCCACCTCAATAGGCCTAAGGACAATACACGTCTTAGAGACTGTATTTTGAACAGTTAAAAGCTTTTGAAAGTTGACTCTTATCCATGGAAATGGATGGATTTTAGAGTTAAAGAACTAATGAAATGTGACAATTTCCCATTGGCAAAGTATGGCCTTTTCAGAGAATAGCTCAAGAGGTATCAGTTCACTTTCATCTAGAGAGAACCATGAAATGGGTTGGCTATAGTCAAATTCTGTGGCTATAATGTAACATAGAAATATGCTTCAAATGACTCATCACCATGCATCCTTAAGGCATTTTCTTGATCAGGATGGGACATAGGCTGATGGTCAACAAGCATTTTTTTTTTTAAAAATTAACTTGAATTCCATTTACATCCATGGTGATAAATTCGCCTGATTAAGTCATATTTCAACCAAAGACACCCAGGTGTAATATTACTGGTTTATTTTTACTCTGTGATCAGAAAGTAAAGCAAGCAAACCTGACTGAAATAATCATACACGCTGGGGGAATTGAAATTTCAGGGAATGTAGATTAAGACACACCTAGATTTGAATTTAGCCTTAATACTAGTTCTGAAAATTTGAGCATTTATTTAAATTTCACTAATTTCCAGTGTTTTATCTTTAAAACTATGATTATAATAAAGCCTTCTTAAAATTTTTACTAAGATAATACACTACAATCCATATAAGTGTCAGAAAACAACATTGCCTTAGGCAGTTAAGAGTGTTAACCAAGTAAAGTATATTATTATATAGAGACTGGTGTGACAGATCAAATTTTACCCTCTCTCCAAATTTTTCCATACCATAAATTGTAAAAATTGTTTACCTTAACATGGAAAAATGTATGTTCCCAGTGGATAAGTTAAAGATACAATGCTGGCTAGTATTATGTCAACTTGTCACAATCTAGAGTTCTCTGAGAGGAGGAGATGCAAGTTGAGAAAATTCCTCTACAAGATGAAGCTGTAGGCAGACAAGATTGTAGGGCATTTCCTAGTGATTGGTGTGAGAGGGCCCAACTCACTGTGGGTAGTGCAATCCCTGAGCTGTTGGTCTTGTGTACTATACGAAACTAAACTAAGCAAGCTATGAGGAACAAGCCAGTTGGCAAAATTCTTCATTAGCCACTGTATCAGCTCCTGCTTCCAGGTTCCAGCCCTGCTTGAATTCCTGTCCTGACTTTCTCCAATGATGGACTATGATCTGGACATATAAGGCAAATAAACTCGTTCTTCTCCAAATACCTTTTGGTCATAATGTTACATCACGGTACTATTAACCCTAATTAAGACAAATTCTGAGGTTGATAAATTATCAAGTGCTTTTCAGGTAGGCATCATGAAACTATAAGGGTCTGTAAAAGATGGATGAAAAGAACAGAGGCTTGGAGGAAAATCTATGATGACAGAAAATGAAGCAATGTAGTTGAAAGATGAAAGAGGGATTCATAAATCAGAAGACACCAGTAACGTAACCTCCAGAAGTTGAAAATGTAGGGAAGCAGATACTCCTATGGAGTCTCCAAATGTAATATATAGCACTATGAATACTTTGACTTAAAGATGTCTTGCCTCCAAAACTGTAAAATAATATATTAGTTCTGTTTCAAGCCACTAAGATTGTAGCAATTTTTTTATAGAAGCAGTCAAAATTAAATAAATCTGAATGTGGTACAAAGGACACTTCATGCTGTCATCATCCTCTAGAAATATCAGTTTTTGTACTGATGTCAACAAATTCTGTACCACTTGATACCATTCAAAAGAAGCAGAAATTTCCCAAAATTCCTCCTCTAAATTATATTCAGAGTGTTACTCATGAGCATAAGCCTATGATATCACTGATAACATTTCTAAACCCATCATCTTAGAACACCTAATATTCACCAAAAGATGTTTGCTTTGATAATTGCAGCTTTCTAGACAATACTCATTCTGGGTCTTCAAGAGGTAGCAAAAAATATAATCATCATCTTCTTAAAATTTCAGAGGAAAATGGTATACTCATTTGATTATGCTTAAGGGGAGGGTTCTAACTGAATGGATTACTCATGCATAATGTCTTAGATACTTGCTTGTTGATATGATAAAAATAATATCCACCAAAAGCCTTAGATATGAATATGACATTCTTAAAAGAATAAATAAAAGTGGCTAAGAAATATATAAAAAATACTTTTTACCTCCTTATCAAACAATGAAATGCAAATTAAAACTACTTTGATCTGTTATTTTACCATGGTCAGAATAATTAATATTAAGAAAACATATAACAAATGATGGCGAGGATATTGGGAAAAAAGAACATTTTTGTTAGAAGTAAAAATTGTATGCCACCATGAAAATCAATGTACATAATCCTCAAAACACTAAAAAAAAATGACACAACTAGACCACTCCTGGTCATATACCCAAAGGACTCTATATTTTATGGAGAGATACATTCCTGGGCTTGTTCATTGTCATCATATCAACACAACTAGGAAACAGAAGCAGAGTAGACTTTCATCAACCAATTAATGGATAATGAAATTTGGTACATAATCTCAATAGAATTCTATACAGCTATGAGATAGTATCTTCTAAACATGACAGATATTTTGCATCTATAAACTCTTAACAATGCAGTCTTCCACTCAGAACCTAGAAAAGAACAGACAACCTGCCAACATATACATAGGCACTTCACAAGAGAACATACAATAACTAGATGAAGAGCAAGAGGGAGACAATGGCTGTTGAAGGAGAATAAGTTTTCTTTAGTGATGAGTCTGTGGTATATTATCCAAACCCAAATGGTCAGTCTTAAACAACACTAAGTTGAAGTTATTAGATTTTATGTGTGCATGTGTGAGTGTGTATTATGTGTGTGCACACACATGCACATGCATGTATGCATGTAACACAATACAATGTTTCTTAGAGACTGGAGGGATCATGGGTGAAATTATAAATGACCAGGGATGAAAATTATGTAAATACAGTTCATGAATTTCTTTAAATATTAAAACTGAAACTTAAAAATTTTTTAAATATAGAACTTTACAATAAAAATTTTAAAAATATTTAATGGAAAAAAAATGTTATTTGGGGTTACAATGCAAATACGTTTTATTCACCAGGCATAATTTTTATCTCAGAGGCATACTGCTGAATAAACTCACCCTTTCTAGTTCTTTCTGAACTCTGGATGACTGAATCAACTCAGCTGTTCTGGCCTAAACTTCTCTCGAAGCTGATTGCTTCAATCTGTCTTCTCTCAGCTTCTCAAAGAATGGTTCTGCTTGGCCTCCAACTCTGGCAATTTGTCCTAATCTTCTGTCTCCTTCTTATGCTCTGGCTTCAACTGCCTTTGGTGACCTGCACTGAAGTGCTTAAATTCAACACAACTGCATCAACTGAATGGAAAAAAAAAAATAAAATGAGCTAAGCTCCAACTGCACTGCACTAACTGCACAAACGGAATGGAACAGAACAGAAATGCACAAACTCAACTGCATTCAACTGGACTGCACTGAACTGTACTGACTCTCTCCCTGCACTGCTCTTAAGTAGCATCTCTCTTCTGTTTGTTCTCTTGAAAGTTGGACAGATACATCTCTTTCCTGTCTGTTCTCATGAGACTGGGGCATATCCTATCTCTGATTCAGTCTGTCACATTTTCTCTGATTTGTCACTTTGCCCCTCAATTAGACATCACTTCCAAACATGGCTGCTTCCTTCTACAAAATAACCTCACCTCCACTTTTGGGGATTAAAGGTGTGTACTAAGGGTGTATCTGTATTTCAGCCAGTTCACAGAGACCTAGAAGGTCTTTGGATGTCATCCCTTGCCAGAGCAGCCATGTTGCTGGATTAAAATTCATCTACCTTACAGTCTGAAAGGGATATAGTGCATGCAGTTATGGAAAGAGTAGCAGGCACAGAAGGCCTGGTATCAGGATCAGGAGACTGAAAGATCGTTGTATCCATACTCAGGATACAGAGTGAGTCTAGGCTATAAAATCTAGGTCGGATGCTAGTGACCACTTCCTTTGGTGAGACACTACATCCTAAAGATTCTACAGCCTTCCTAAACACCACCAATAGGTAGGAAATAAGTGTTCAAATATGTGAAATTACAGAGAATATTTCACATTCCAAACACGAGGAGCAAGTGCCTTTTGTTACCCACTCAGTGGAATCAAAATGCATTTGGTGCTGAGGTTGCATGGGCAACAATCCAAGCCTGCAAATGAAGTGAAGTTTTACTGTTTTGGTATAAGACAAAGAGACCAGAACTCTGAGCTACCAGTAAACTATGCTTCAGTAAATTACTTACCATAGGCGTAGGTTTTATACATGAGATGTGATTGACTGTCCCTTTTTACTACATTGGGGAAGAACTACTTTCAATTTTAGAGAACTGCTCAAGCATTTTTTTTTTCAGTACCGAATTGAAGCTGAGTTATTTTTTTTTAAAGGAATACCTTCCAATGCAATTTGTTTTAACTTTTCAAAGGATGGCTGAGAATCCTATCTCTTCCTTCATTATTTGCAGCTCTAAAATATAGCATGCCATGTAAAAATCATACTCCAGATACAATATTCATATTATACCAGTGTCAATATATTCAGCTTTATTTTTAAAAAGTATATCTATCCATTATGAATAAAAGTTTAATCTTCATGTTATTAGGAAAATATAATGGACATGCTCTGAGAGTCTCCTTTGTATTTACTGTTTTGGTATAAGACAAAGAGACCAGAACTCTGAGCTACCACTCAACTATGCTTTAGTGTAAATTACTTACGATAGGCGTAGGTTTTATTCATGAGATGCGATTGACTGTCCCTTTTTAATACATTGGGGAAGTACTACTTTATATTTAATTCCAGATGCCCAGTGTCTGTGAAACATGTTTCTATACAAATAATAGAGTTAAGTACTAATTATTTTCTTACAGTAAATGACCGATATTTAAAGTTAACATAAAATCGCATGGTTCAGTACAATGTATTCCTACATTTATTGGGCACCTTTTTACTAGGTATATGGTGATGGGACTATAGAGGTAAAGCAAGACATATTCTCACCTATTGGAGCTTTAAGTCTAACACATAGGGCACGTGTATCACATGATTGATAAATAAATTTACCCGCTCATTAATAGATTGAAAGTTAACATTTACCCCCTTTCTGTGAGAGAGTGTGTTTGTGTGTGTTTTCATGTGTATGTGTGTTCCTGTGATGTTTAGAACTAGGCTCAGAAGGAAAGATATGGTGACGTAAGGAATTTTCTATACTCAGGTACCTACACTTGTAGAAGTGATGAGTTTCATTGTAATATTCATTTATTATCTATATATATGGTAGTCTGGATGAGAATAGTATCCAAAGGCTCATTCATATGCTTGAATGCTTGATCCCCAGTTGCTAGAGCATTTGGGGAAGGATTAGAAGGAATGTCCTTGTTAGAGGAGGTATGTCACTGGGTGCAAGACTTGAGATTTCAAAATCTGTTATTCAAAGTTAGTCTCATTTTTATTCTGTAGATCTCAACTACTTTTCCACCACAGTGCCTGGCCATGTGCTTCCTGCTCTTCAATGTGATAGACATGGAATCTAACCCTCTGAATTCATGAGCTATAAACACTTACTTTAATAAGTCTGCTTGGTTGTAGTGTTTTAACACATCAGTATAGAAGTAACTAAGAGAGGAGTTGGCACCACGAGTGGGCTATTTCTTAGGCTTGACTTAAGTGCTCTTTATTGCATGAATGTGGAAGACTTTGGGACTCTATACTAAGAAAGCAGTTAAAAATTGCAAGGATTAATAGGCCGTCGTACTAGAAACTTGGAAGACAATAGTGCTGAGAACAATCTGGGATATTGAGACCCAACACAAGAACATTTACTAGGGAATATTGGAACCTGGGCTAGACCGTTCTTGTCATATTTTGGCAAATAATGTGGCTGCTTTTTGTGCTTGTCTTAAGAATTTACTTGATGCCACATTGAAGCGTTTTGGGCCAATTTTGCTGGCAGAGGAGATTTCAAGGCAGCCTAATATTGCCTGTGTTGTTTGGGTATTAATAGCATTGGGTAGCAATCTCTCTTATTCAAATACACAATGAAAAACACCAAGTAGGGTAAAAAAGAAATATAAAATATATACCTTTCTGGGTCTTCAATTCTATTCCATTGATCTATCTGTCTGTTGCTGTACCAGTACCATGCACTTTTTACCACAATTGCTCTGTAGTACAGCTTAATGTCAGGCATGGTGATTCCCCCAGAGGTTCTTTTATTGTTGAGAATGTTTTTTGCTACCCTAGGTTTTTTATTATTCCAGATGAATTGGCAAATTGCCCTTTCTATCTCAGTGAAGAATTGAGTTGGAATTTTGATGGGGATTGCGTTGAATCTGTAGATTGCTTTTGGGAGGATAGCCATTTTGACTATATTAATTCTGCCAATCCGTGAGCATGGGAGATCTTTCCATCTTCTGAGATCTTCTTCAATTTCTTTCTTCAGAGACTTGAAGTTCTTGTCATAGAGATTTTTCACTTCCTTAGTTAGAGTCACACCAAGATATTTTATAGTATTTATGACTATTGTGAAGGGTGTTGTTTCTCTAATTTCTTTCTCAGCCCTCTTATCCTTTATGTAGAGAAAGGCCATTGATTTGTTTGAGTTAATTTTATATCCAGCTACTGCACTGAAGCTGTTTATCAGGTTTAAGAGTTCTCTGGTATAATTTTTGGGGTCCCGAATATATACTATCATATCACCTGCAAACAGTGATATTTTAACTTCTTCCTTTCCAATTTGTATCCCCTTGATCTCCTTTTGTTTTCGAATTGCTCTGGCTAGGACTTCAAGTACTATATTGAATAGGTAGGGAGAAAGTGGGCAGCCTTGTCTAGTCCCTGATATTAATGGGATTGCTTTGAGTTTCTCTCCATTCACTTTTATGTTGGTTACTGTTTTGCTGTATGTTGCTTTTATTATGTTTAGGTATGGGCTTGAATTCCTGATCTTTCCAAGACTTTTATCATGAAAGGGTGTTGGATTTTGTCAAATGCTTTCTCAGCATCTAACAAGATGATCATGTGGTTTTTGTCCTTGAGTTTGTTTATATAGTGGATTACCTTGATGGATTTCCAAGGGAGATAAAACCATCCAGTGGAAAAAGGACAGCATTTTTAACAAATGGTGCTGGCACAACTGGTAGTTATCATGTAAAAGAATGCAAATTGACCCATTCTTATCCCCTTGTACAAAGCTTAAGTCTAAGTGGATCAAAGACCACCACATAAAACCAGAGACACTGAAATTTATAGAGGAGAAAGTGGGGAAAACCCTCGAAGTTGTGGGCACAGGGGAAAGATTCCTAAACAGAACAGCAATGGCCTCTGGGGTCAGATCAAGAATTGACAAATGGGACCTTATGAAATTGCAAAGCTTCTGTAAGGCAAAAGACACAGTCAGCAAGACAAAAAGGCCACCAACAGATTGGGAAAGGATTTTTACCAATCCTAAATCTGATAGGGGATTAATATCCAACATCTACAAAGAACTAAAGAAGCTAGACTCCAGAAAAATGAATAACCCCATTAAAAATGGGGTACAGAGCTAAACAAAGAATTCTCAATTGAGGAATTCCGAATGGCTGAGAAACATCTGAAAAAAATGTTCAACATCCTTAATCATCAGGGAAATGCAAATCAAAACAACCCTGAGATTCTACCTCACACCAGTCAGAATGGCTAAGATAAAAAATTCAGGGGACAGCAGATGCTGGCGAGGATGTGGAGAAAGAGGAACACTCCTTCATTGCTGGAGGGATTGCAAGCTTGTACAACCACTCTGGAAGTCAGTCTGCCCTTATCTCAGAAAATTGGACATAGTACTACCAGAGGATCCAGCAATACCTCTCCTGGGCATATACCCAGAAAATGTTCCAACTGGTAAAAAGGACACATGCTCCACTATGTTCATAGTTTAGGAGTTCTCTGGTGGAATTTTTGGGGTCCGGAATATATACTATCATATCATATACTATATTTATACTAGCCAGAAGCTGGAAAGAACCCAGATGTCCCTCAACAGAGGAATGGATACAGAAATGTGGTACATTTACACAATGGTATACTATTCTGCTATTGAAAAAATGAATTTATGAAATTCTTGGGCAAATGGATGAATATCGAGGACATAATTCTTAGTGAGGTAACCCAATCACAAAAGAAGTCATTGCATATGCTCTCACTGATGAATGGATATTAGCCCAGAAACTTAGAATACCGGAGATACAATCTGCAAAACACAAGAAAATCGAGAAGGAAGATCAGCATGTGGATTCTTCATTCCTCCTTCGAATAGGAAACAAAATACCCATGAAAGGAGTTACAGAGACAAAGTTTAGAGCTAAGATGAAAGGATGGACCATACAGAGACTAACCCACCGGGGATCCATCCCATAATCAGTCACTAAACTCAGACACTATTGCATAGGACAGCAAGTGTTTACTGAAGGGACCCTGATATAGCTGACTCCCACAGAAGTAGATGCTCATAGTCATCCATAAGAGGGAGCACGGGGCCCACATTGGAGAAGCTAGAGATAGAACCCCAGGAGCTGAAGGGGTCTGCAACCCTAGAAGAGGAACAACAATATGAACTAAGCAGAACCCCCAGAACTCGTGTCTCTAGCTCCATGTATAGCAGAAGATGGCCTAGTCAGCCATCATTGGGAGGAGAGGCCCCTTGGTAGTGCAATCTTTATATGCCCCAATACAGGGGAACGCCAGGGCCAAGAAGTGGGAGTGGGTGGGCAGGGGAGCGGGGAAAGGAGAGGGGGGAGGGGACTTTTGGGATAGCAATTGAAATGTAAATTAAGAAAAGATCTAATAAAAAAGTAACTAAAATACATCTTTTTAGTTTTGTATTTATTTTTATTTTGTAAGTTTAACTGAATGTATGTCTGTCAACCATGTACATGCAGTGTCAGCAGAGGCCAGGAGAGGGAAATAAATCCTCTAAGACTGGAATTATAGATGGCTGTAAGTAATCATGTAGGTACCAGGAATTGAATGTTGGTCCATTAGAAGAGCAGCCAATGCTATTAACTGCCTAGTCATCTCTCCAGTTTGTACTAGATTACTCTTATGTGTAGAAAATAGACTCAGACTTTTTCAAGCAGAACTAGGAATAAAGTGGTATCTAAAGATCTTTAACAAAACCTAATTATCTAGGGCAAAGTAAAGACTAGTGTGCAAAAGAGCATGGTATATGAAATAATATAGGTTGGATTTGAATTTCAGTTTTGTCATGTCACTTTGGAAACTAACCTTAAACTTCAATTTATTATTTAAAATGATGATCATAATGCTGACCCATATATAAGAAATGAGTAAATTACACATCAACATGCCCATCACAAAACTGCAAAATAATGTTTATACGGCTACCAGAAATTGTTACATATGCTAGTAGTTTTCTGGTACTGTAAGAAAATAATGAAGATGATCAGCTTAAAAAGAGAGGCATTTCTTATGATCATGGTTTCTAGAGTCTACGTTAATGTCTCATTGACTCTCTTGTTTGGGGTCTCTGGTGGCACTGTATATCAATAGAAGAAGCTCATAGCAGAAAAGGCCCATTCACATGTCCTCTAATAACAAAGAGCTAAGCTATGAATATCTCTCATTAAAGGCATGCATCCAGATGTCTAATTTACTTCTACTATATCCTTCCTACTAAAGGTCTGACTACCTCCAAATAGAATCATGATCTGAGACTGAACATTTAAAACTTGGGCCTTGGTTGAGGCTATAGTTCCTCGTATCTATTAGGGCTTAGAGTCAAGTCATAGGGTCCTAAACATGTGCCTTTAGAGGACATTTCTCATTCAAACTATGATGCTGTTATGTCTACTTAGTGTCATTTTTTTTCAGATTTCTCAAATTTCACTTCATTAAGACTTTACTATATCCTGGCTATAGCATATCTCATGGATTTTAATGTAACCATAAGAAAAACATTGTCACAGAGGAACAAAATGTGACATTGGTTCTCCTTTCTGATCCATATTCCTACTCTGTCCCTCTTTTGTTTTAAGCACCATTACAATCACGTGTGTGCACATAGGGAAACTAAGCTAGTTTGGGTTGATGTCATGTGGTAGATTTATAGTTTCTGCTCAAGATAATTTTTTCGAGAAGGATCCTGAAATTGCATTGGAAATCAACACATATTACTCCATGATTGATTAGTACTGTTCCCTGAGAGCCATGATTAGTAAGTAAATGCAAGAACACTATCCTATACTGTCAAAAAGGATAGGTCATTAACACTTCAGTGATTTCATGTCTGTCTTTTAGTTTTAAGATTGACAATACACACATGACTTTTAATTTTTTTTTTAGTGTGGATTTTTTACTAAATACTTTTTTGCTTTAGGAAGCAAGTAAGAGAGAGGTTTAGTTGTATAGGTACTATTGCCTTTCTAAATTTATATCCTATGATATAATGCCTTTACTCTCACATAAATTGGGCCTTAATTTTGTTAATCCTCAAAATTTTTGCTATAGTCAAATGTAACAAAGTAAACTTTATTTTATAAAAATTACACTAACACTTTATCAGTGACAACACTGGATATTCATATAAGAGAAGAAGAATCAGCAACTTAAAGGCACAAAGAATTACTGATATATGCCACAATGTTCTTATGTCTAACAGTTTATTGAATGAGGGAGTAAGTGAAATGAAAGGGGTGTATAGTATATGATTTTATTGATTATATGAATTTGTAAAACATGCAAAACTACTTTATGTAGCAGTTCCCCAATTTGATTGTGCAATGAGATCATCTGGAGAGCTTGTTAAACCAGTTTTCTGAGCTCCATTCCCAGGGATGCTCATTCAGTTAAAATAGGGTAAAGCCTGAAATTTTGGAAGTCTAATGAGTTCCCAAGTGGTGGTAATGCAGTTGGTTCAAGATCCACACTTGAGAACCAGTGATATAAAGTATTAAAACTCTGAATGGTGGTTGCTTCTAATGTGTATTTATGCATGTGTAGAAGGGTTGTTGTTAATGAAGCAGTGGTATATAGGAACTTTCTGGAATGGTGAAAATATTCTATATCTTGACCTGCATGATGGTCTTAAAGACAAAGACATAAGTTAAAAACTATTCAACTGTACCCTTCAAATGTGTGACTTCAACTATATTTAAATTTGGGCATTAATTACAGAGAATACCATGGACTTCCAAATAGGAGAAACCAAGTTCAAACACCCACTACTGCCACCTATTCATCAATTCTGTGACATTTGGCAAGTTATGCTGCCTAGCCAAGTCTGACCATCTTCCAGTATAATATAAGGTCCTATTGGTATTACCTCATAAGACTATTAAAATTCAACAATGTGATCCTTGTAACATGATGTACACACTACTTGTCACAGAGTGAATATTCTTTCAGTGATTCCTATTATTTTGAGATGTGAATTTAAATTCTAGGACTCATATAGTTACTCCTCCCATTCTCACATACTCTTTCCATTTCTTCTCTTGATTTCCAGGCCTCTTATTTGTCTTCCAAGAGACTCCAGTCTCTCATTGCTTAACATTAACTAGTAGAGTTCTTGCTGAAACAAAACTTTAATATCACCAGTAAGACCTGACCTGGAACTGCTTGTCTTGCCTAATGGAATCGCATGGCCATATCAATCAATACAGCTGTACCTTGCTGCTTTCTATGGATGCAGACTATTTGGTGGGTGCTATTTAGAGTTCTTAGGCTGTGTAAAACACTCATGAGGCTCAATTCAGTTTAGGAAACTACATTTTTAATATGACTTGTCACACTGATGAAATAATCCTGGCAGTGGTTAGCTTCAAGGAGACCAAACATAAACAAATGTCCACAAGTCACAGAATCAAGATCTTTGTCCCTGTTTGTCATTCTGCTTCCCAATACATTTATTTCTCACTATTAAGCTCCCCCAAACATTCACGTTCTCAAATGCATTTTATTAGAGACATTTATCTGATTAACTCCTTACCACCCCCTCTCACATCATGACAGTACAGTGCCTTTGGTATGATTGAAGAATACTGCCCAACCCCTTTCTCTGTGTCAAGCACTGAGCCACCTGATCTAGATACAGATCTATATACTTCAAAACTCTGTGAATAGAGTAAGAAGACCATGAGAATAGATGATTATAGACAATGAAGTTTGTATCAAGGTAATATTAAAGAGGTAATGTGGTGGTTTGAATAGGAATTGCCCCCATAGACAAGTGTGTGTAAATGTCTAAACTGTATTATTCAAATTTGTAACTTATACTATATTTAAATTGTAGCATTAATTATAGAAAAGAACAGGGACTTCTAAATAGAAGAAACAAAGTTAAAAGTCCCATCCATTTATTATCAATTCTGTGACATTTGGCAACTTATGTTGCCTAGCCAAGTCTTATAATCTTAAAGCCATCAGATCAGGTAATGAGACTATTAGGAGGTGTAGCCTTGTTGGAGTAGGTGTGGCATCTGGAGGCTGGAGTTTAGGTCTTATAAGCTCAAGTCTGGCCCATGTGGTTAGGTCTCTTGCTGGCTTTGGATCAAGATGTAGATCTATCAGTTCCTTCTCCAGCACCATGTCTGCCTGCATGCCATTATGCTTCTTGCTATGACAATGATGGACAAAATTTGAAACTGTAAGCCAGCCCAAATTATAATTTCCTTTATAAGAGTTGCCATGGTTTTAGTGTCTCTTCTCAGCAATAGAAATTCAATCTAGGATAAGTACATTTAAGACTATGTTGATAGACAAGGTATAAGGGGAAATTTTTTAAATATATATTTTCTAGTACTAGTCGAAATTTTTTTACTGAGTAAGGAAATTCAGGAGCAGAAAGACAAATGCAACATTCTCTCTCATTTAAGGAACTCTATCATCAAAGATTTACTTTCTGTGTGTTTAACTTGGAGTACAAGCAGGGGCCAGAAAGTGACCTTTGTGGTGGGGGAGCATTAAGGGAGGCAGGCTAGTATAAGACAGGTTTTTAAAAAGAAGAGAGGTAATATACTAAGGGCATTAAGTTTAAACAGGTAGGGAAATCAGAGTGTGTGGAAAATCTGGGGTTAAGAGTAAGGGTTAAGGGTAACTCAAAGAAAGGAGGTATAAAACATCATACAGAGGGCTACTTACCATTGCCCCTGGTTACCTGTCATGCATAGTACTACATATTTTGCCTGAAGAGCATAGAGATATCTTTCCAATTCCATTTTAAATTATGTTGAGAAAAATAGTCTTCTGTATAACTACCATAGGGCAGAACGTTCTCTTGTTATTTATTTTTTAATTCGGAAGGGAAATGTTTATTTGGATTATATATCCACGTTACAGTCCACCATTGAAGTGATTGGAAGCAGGAATTGAGAGAGATGGTAGAACCATGGGGGGACACTACTTACTGGATTGCTTCCAGCGTTTACTCACCTACCTTTCTTTCTTTTCTTTCTTCCTTTTTATTGTTGTCTTTTGTTTTATTTTGAATTTTTGTTTTGTTTGGTGTGGGGAATCATTTAGGAGTTATATACAACATGAAAAATGAAGAAACATCCAGGAATAATAAACAGATGACATTATTCTAACAGAAAACTTAGAAATTGCTGAAACTTACAATAGACTATGACATTACTAGAATTGGGGAATTGCATAGAATTCTATATTTTTTTATAAAAAAAATATTGGTTATTTTATTTATTTACATTTCAAATTTATCCCCCTTCCCAGTTTCCCATCCACAATCCCTCTATCCCATCACCCCTGCTTCTATGAGGGTGTTCCCCCCCATCCTCCAACCCACTCCCACCTTACCACTCTAGCATTCCGCTATGCTGAGGAACAAAGTGTTCACAGGACCAAGGCCCTCTCCTCCAATTGATGCCAGATAAGGCCATCCTCTGCTACAAGTGCAGCTGGAGCCATGGGTCTCTCTATGTGTACTCTTTGATTGGTGGTTTAGTCCCTGGGAGCTCTAGGGGTCTGGTTGGTTGATATTGTAGTTCTTCCTATGGGGTTGAAAACCTTTAGCTCCCTCAGTCCTTCCCCTAACTCCTCCATTGTGCTCAGTCCAATGGATGGCTGTGAGAATCCACTTCTGTATTTGCCAGGCTCTGGCAGAGCCTCTCAGGAGACAGCTATATCAGGCTCCTGTCAGCAAGCACTTCTTGGCATCAGCAATAATGTCTGGGTTTGGTGTCTGCATATGAGATGGATCCCCAGTTGGGGTAATCTCTGGATGGGCTTTCCTTTAGTCTGCTCCACTCTTTATACCTGTATTTTCTTTAGACAGGAGAAATTCTGGGTTGATATTTTTTGATATGGGTTGGGAGACATCCCTCAACCAGGGGATATGCCTAATGTCTGGATATGTTCTCTAAAGGTTCTCTCTCCCCTTTGTGGGGTGTTTCAGCTAAATCATCGATGTTGGTGCTTGAGAGCCTCTTGATTTCCTGGGATCTGGGACTTTCCCCCAGTTCCCCATCCGCCATTGCTGCACACCTCTGTTCAATTTCCTGACCCTCTGTACATCACCCACCCCATACTTTCTTCCTCCCAAGTCCCTTCCACCATCTAGCTCCCATGATAATTTTGTTCCCTCTTCAAAGTAGGACTGAAGCATCCACACTTTGGTCTTCCTTCTTCTTGAGCTTCATGTGTTCTGTGAATTGTATCTTGGGTATTCAGAGTTTCTGGGCTAATATCCATTTATCAGTGAGTGCATACAATGTGTGTTCTTTTGTAGTTGGGTTACCTCACTCAGGATGATATATTCTAGTTCCATCCATTTGCCTATGAATTTCATGAAGTCATTGTTTTTAATGGCTGAGTAGTACTCCATTGTGTAAATGTAACACATTTTCTGAGTCCGTTCCTCTGTTGAGAGACATCTGGGTTGTTTCCAACTTCTGGCTATTGTAAATAAGGTTGCTATGAACATAGTGAAGCATGTGTGCTTGTTATATGTTGGAGCAACTTTGGTTATATGCCCAGGAGTGGTATTGCTGGATCTTCTGATAGTATACGTCCAAATTTCTGAGGAACCACCAGACTGATTTCCAGAGTGGTTGTACCAGCTTGCAATCTCACCAGAAATAGAGGAGTGTTCCTCTTCTTCCACATCCTTGCCAGCATCTGCTGTCATCTGAGTTTTTAATCTTAGCCATTCTGACTGGTGTGAGGTAGAAACTCAGGGTCATTTTGATTTGCATTTCCCTGATGAGTAAGGATGTTGAACATTTCTTTAGGCACTTATCAGCCATGAGAGATTCCTCAGTTGAGAATTATTTGTTTAGTTTGGTTTATTTATTTTATTGATTTAGATTGTTTAATTTGGTTCTCTGGATTCTAACTTCTTGAGTTCTTTGTATATATTGGATATTAGCCCTCTATTGGATGTAGGGTTGGTAAAGATCTTTTCCCAATCTGTAGGTTGCCATTTTGTCCTATTGACAGTTTCCTTTGCCTTACAGAAGCTTTTCAATTTTATAAGATCCCATTTGTCTATAGTTAATCTTAGAACCTGGGTCATTGGTGTTCTGTTTAAGAAACTTTCCCCTGTGCCCATGTGTTCAAGGCTATTCCACAATTTTTCTTCTAATAGATTCAGTGTATCTGGTTTTGTGTGGAAGTTTCTGAGAAATTGCCAAGTTGATTTCAAAGTGGTTGTAGAAGTTTGCAGTCCCACAAACATTGGGGGACAGTTCCTCTTGCTCCACATCCTTATTAGCAGTGCTATCTTTTTAGTTTTTTATCTTAGCCATTCTCATTGGTGTAAGAATTGTTTTGATCTCAGATTTGTTTTGATGTGCATTTCCCTAATGACTAAGGATTTTGAAATTTCTTTAAGTGCTTCTAGAGCATTCGAGAGTCCTCTGTTGAGAATTCTCTGTTTAGGTCTGTGCCCCATTTTTGAATTAAATTATTTGGATCAGTGGTGTCTACCTTCTTTACTTCTTTATCAGTTTTGGATATTAGCCCTTTATCTGATGTAGGCTTGGTGAGGGTCCTTTCCTAATCTGTAGGCTACTGTTTTGTCCTACTGACAGTGTCCTTTGCCTTACAGAAGCTTTTCTGTTTAATGAGGTCTTACTTATCAAGTGTTGATCTTAGAAACTGAGCCATTGGTGTTCTGTTTAGGAAGTTGTTTTCTGTACCACTCTATTCAAGGCTATTTCCTACTTTCTCTTGTATGAGAGTTTTGGGAAGGGTGATAAATATCTATTTCTTTGCATTCTTCCACATTTAGATATCCAGTTAGATAAACATCATTTGTTGAAAAGGTTTTCATTTTTCCATTGTATGGTTTTAGCCTCTTTATCAAAAATCAATTGTTCACAGGTGCATGGATTTATTTCTATATCCTTGGTTTGATTCTATTGATTAGCCTGTCTGTTTCTGAACTAATACCATGCAGTTTTTATCTCTATTGCTCTGTAGTACAGCTTGAGGTCAGGGATGGTGATTCCTCCCAAAGAATTTTATTGTTCAGGATTGTTTTGGCTATCTTGGGGGTATTTTGTTTTTACATATGAAGTTGAGAATTGCTCTTTAAAGGTCTATGAAAATTTGTGTTGGAATTTTGATTTGGCTTGCATTGAATCTGTAGATTGATTTTGTAAGACAGCCATTTTCACTATGTCAATATTACTGATACATGAGTATGAGAGTCCTTTCCATCTTCTGATATATTCTTCAATTTAATTCTTTAGGGACTTGAATTTCTTGTGATATGGATATTTCATTTGATTCATTAGAGCTACACCAAGATATTTTTATTATCTGTAGCTATTGTAAAGGGTGTTGTTTCCCTAATTTCTTTTAAGGTACATTAATCATTTGTATAAAGGAGGGCTACTGATTTCTGTGATTTAATTTTGTATCCATCCAACTTTGCTGAAGGTGTTTATAGGCTCTAGTAGTTCTCTGGTCAAATGTGTGGGGTCCCTTATGAATACAATTATATTAACAGCAAGATACTTTTACTTCTTCCTTTCCAATTGTATTCCCTTGATTTTCTTTAGTTCTCTTACTGCTCTGGCTAGAAATTCAAGTATTATTATAATGAATAGATAGGGAGAGGGTAGGCAGCCTTGTCTTGTCGCTGATTTTAGTAGAAATGCTTTGAATTTCACTCTATTTAGTTTGATGTTGGCTACTGTCTTGCTGTATATTACATTAAGCATGTTAAGGAATATGCCTTGTATTCTTGATCTCTATAATACTTTTAACATGAAGGAATATTGGATTTGTCAACAGCCTTTTCAGCATCTAATGACATGATCTTGTGGGGTTTTTTTTCAGACTGTTTATATGGTGGATTATGTGGATGCATTTTCATATATTGAACTATCCGTGCATCCCAGGGATGAAGCCTAATTGATCATGTTGGATGATGTTTTTGATGTGTTACTGGATTAATTTTGTGAATATTTCATTGACTATTTTTACATTGGTGCTCATAAGGAAAATTGGTCTAAATTTTTCTTTCTTTGTTGTCTGTATGGTTTATGTATCAGTGTGACTATGGCTTCATAGAATGAGTTTGGCAATGTGCTTTCTGTTTTTATTTTATAGAATAGTTTGCAGAATATTGGTTTTAACTCTTAATTAAAAATCTGATAGAACTGTGTACTAAAACCATCTTTCCCTGGGCTTTTTTTTTTTTTTTTTTTTTTGGTTGGGAGAATTTTGATGAGTGCTTCTATTTTTTTAGTGGTTATGGGGTTGTTTAAATAGTTTACCTGATTTTGATTTAACTTTGGTAAATGGTATCTGTTTGGAAAATAGTCCATTTCATTAAGATTTTTCAATTTTGTGGAATAGAGGCTTCTGACATAAGACTTAATGATTCTTTGAATTTCCTCATTGTCTATTGTTATGTCTCCCTCTTAATTTCTGACTTTGTTCATTTGGATGCTGTCTCTCTGTCTTTTGGTTTGTTTGGCTAGAGGTTTGTCTATCATCAAACAGCCATCTTTTAGTCTTCTTGATTCTTTGTATTGTTTTCTTTGTTTCTAACTTATTGATTTCAGCCCTATTTTCATTATTTTCTGTCTTCTACTTCTCTTTGGTATGTTTGCTTCTTTTTCCTAGAGTTTTCTGATGTACTTTTAAGTTGCCTCTATGAGACGTTTCTAATTTCTTTATGGAAGTACTTGGTGCTATAAACTTTCATCTTAACACTGCTTTCATTGTGTCCCATATACTTGGGTATTGAATTCTAGAAAATCTTTAATTTCTTTCTTTATTTCTTCCCTTACCCAGAGATCACTGTGTAGAGAGTTTCTCAGTTTCCATAAGTGTGTAGGCTTTCTGGTGTTTCTGCTGTAGTTGAAGTTCTTTGGGGGGGGGGGGTGAGACAGGATTTCTCTGTGTAGTCATGACTGTCCTGGAACTCACTTTGTAGACCAGGCTGGCCTCGAACTCAGAAATCCAACTGCCTCTGCCTCCCTAGGATTAAAGGCATGCGCCACCACTGCCCAGTTGAAGTCAATTTTTAACTCATGGTAGTAGGTAAGATACAAGGCATTATTTCAGGCTAGGATGGTTGTTCATAATTCAGTGTGTGTGTATACACATACATATATATATATATATGGTTGTGTGTATGTATATACAAATATATATGGGTGTGTATATGTATATATGTGTATACATATATGTATGCAACAGAGTTGAATATAGGCTCCTTTCTGACACTCCTTTTAGAGTACTTCTATTTTCATGACTCAATTCCTAGCCTAATAACATAGGTTAATTTGAAGTTGCTGTTATGAAATTCCTGTCAAAAGCTATTTAAGGAAAGAGTTTATTCTGGCTTATAATTTTCAGAAATGATTCCACAATAATGAAGAAATCATGAAAGTAGGAAACACAGGTCACCTGCCTACCGTGCATTTGAAGTTGGAAAGAAAGAGAAAATAGGAAGTGGTCTGAGTTGCACACCCTCAAAATGTATCCACTTCTTTTCCTTGATCTATTTCCTCCATCATTCACAAATGATGCCACCTGCTGGACATGTTTGAACACATATAATTATGGGGGCCATTTCCTAGCCAAATCACAATAACTTATCTGGATACAGCATAGAAGCCACAAGAGCATAGATGCAACTATTCAACACAGAAGTAGTTTGTATACAGATCCATGATACACAGCTTAGAATGGTATAAAAACTGGAGTCCTGTTCTGCTCTTCACCATTGAAAGGAACAGAATCAGGGAGCTGGAAAGCTGGAAATAAGGTGAATTAATATATGTTGCTTTTAAAGATTGATTTTTGTGCTTATTAGTGAGGAAAAAAGCAACTTCATTTTTCTTGCAAAGGTTTGCAATTGATCAGACAGAGTGAAGACTCATCATTTTCTCAGTGATTTTATTAAAATGAATAAAAGGCACTTTGTGTTTCACAAGATCATTATGCAATTGCACAGAACAGCTTTCCACCCCTCTGTTTTATAAAGCATTGTTTTATTTTATCTTGGAGGCAGGCCAGTTATGCAACCTTAACCCTGGCCTTCATAATCGATCATGTCACAGAAGTACTAACTCATTGTCTTCCCTGCAAGCACATGAAATGCCATTCCCACGAACTGGGGCCTGTCTTTAGGATTCTATTAGAAGTCTCATCATTCATCTTCTGGTCATAATAATGATACACTTTTAAAAGGAGTGACGATGAGGATCAAACACTTCTCCTTCATTGCTGATGTTGAGCAAGAATAATAGAAAAAAAGCCAACCCCCTCCCAATTCCACTAATAATTTATATGGAGAGTAAATGATAACCAATGGAGAAAATATGAACAAAAGCATCAGAAAATGAATTGTTGTAGGGGATATATATGTGTTTATTTAGAGAAAGAGTGATGAGGAGAGGGACACAAGACAAGGAGAATTCTGTGTTAAGGTGAAATATTTTACTTCAAAGGAAAAATAACCTCTTTTCATACATGTGGTATTTTGGCCACCAAAATAGCGTAACCTTGAACAAGTTGATTCAATTTTCTAGGCTTAAGTTTCTTTATCTGTAAATAGAGATGAGTGGAGTACTTCCAAAAACTCTTCCAGCTGTGATGTTTCATAAAACTTTAGATGAGAGTTCTTCCACAGTCTGTAGGAGATGACTGAGTCATAATGGTTAGAATACCTCTCCATACCTACAAATGACTTCACTGCAGTGTGGCCCACTAGAACCACTTTGGTTAGCATGGTTACATTTAATGCTGCTGCAATGCAGAAGCCTAACACTGGGTTCCAGATGAGATTCTATATTTTATTTTTAATGCTTCAGCTACAGGCCATTATACAAACCCTGTCTGCATTCTCATTGAGAATAGTCTTCAGTACAAGCAGAATTGGGCAATTCATCATTAAGGCTACAGGAGCATTTTCTTAAATGCTACTTGTAGAATTCACTCTTTCTGGAACTTATGTAAATGCCTTTGCAATGTATGTTTCACTTTTTTATCCCTGTGTGTGTGAGTGTGCATGTTCACGTGCATGTATGTGTGTGTGTGTGCATGCATGTATGTGTGTGTGTGTGTGTGTGTGTGTGTGTGTTTAGCAAAGATATTGAGACAGAGAAAGACACACATAACAATACTAGGTCTCAAAATATCAGGGCATGCCTGTGACTTACAGCAGTCCAAAGCAGAGTATAGATTTTCTAAGAGTTTGAGCTCACCCTGTGCTGTATATGGAAACCTTGGTTCAAATAAAACAAAACAACATTTACAAGGAAATACATACTCAAACATAGAGACAGATAACCTGTGTGTTTTCTAAATTCCTTGAAAGTTTAGACTATGTGTTGACTATTTCATCTAAGTAGCTATAGGGATCTTTGCTTTAGTGGAATTTTTGACTTCAGGTACCAAATTGGTAGCAAGATGTATCAGATTTAACAACTCATTGTGCCATTGTGATATTAAATTTTCCCATCTGTAAAATGACGATGCCAGTAGCTTCTTTCTCACTAGTATATGGAAGAGTTATATGTGAAGATTAGTATATATGAGGACTATTCCTAAAGCACCTAGAATGCTTCCTGATACACTGGAAGAACTTAATGAAGTTAGCTACTATTATGACCACTTATCTGAAAGCTCAGAAAATCCAAACAACCTACAGGCTATAACTGTCTGCCAACCTATCACATGTATTTGCTTTATTAACTTCTTTAAGAGCCTAAAATAGCAAAGTATGTTTATCTAAATAATTTAAATAATACAGATTCCTAAAACATAAAGAGAGAAAAAAAGAAAAAAAGCCGACCCCCTCCCAATTCCACTAATAATTTATATGGAGAGTAAATGATAACCAATGGAGAAAAATATGAACAAAAGCATCAGAAAATGAATTGTTGTAGGGGATATATATGTGTTTATTTAGAGAAAGAAGATGAGGAGAGGAACACAAGACAAGGAGAATTCTGTGTTAAGGTGAAATATTTTACTTCAAAGGAAAAATAACCTCTTTTCATACATGTGGTATTTTGGCCACCAAAATAGCGTAACCTTGAACAAGTTGATTCAATTTTCTAGGCTTCAGTTTCTTTATCTGAACCCACAGCATCTTCACCCTCAGTCTCTACAGGTAACTCATGATGTACTAGATGGTTGTCTATGTAAATTTAAGTATATAAAGTTTGGGATCCTTTTAAATTTCCAAATAAAATTTGTATTGTGATATAAATACTACTGTAACTTACTTTACTATATTAGTAACAATTTATGGGAATACTACTATGTCCCTGAACCAAATAAAACCTCATTTCTAAATTACTATATGGTATTTTATCTCATGAGTGTGTTGTAACATTTAGCCACTATTTACTTGATAAGGCAATTATATTAATTTCAATAACCACCTTTTGTATATGGCTCCAACTACACATGGATGTATTTATCTGGAGCGTATTCAATCAGGTACATTATTCACACTGATATTACTAGTTCATTTTAATATTTGTATTGGGACTTCCAAGCCATCTTCCTAATGGTTATGCAAATTTCTGCTTCCATAAAGTAAATAATAATGATATAGTAAATAAAAATACATTGTTCAACATCATCTTCAACACTGAGTGATTATCTTTTTCTTTGAAAGAGTATAATGATATTATGATGGTATGGAATGGAGGTTTTCCCACAATTATTACTAGAAATCAATGTTTGAAAATCTCACCTTCACCAGCAGTGACATCTTTATGCACAGACCTGGTTCCATATGTATAAATAGAAGGGTCTTTTGTTGTCCAAAATACTCTCAGCAACTGCCATTAATGGTACTATGAAAAAGTTAGAGAAAGTTGCTCCCTGAGACAATATACAAAATCTACTTGCAGGTATTACATCATCATTGCCTACAAAATTACATCATGGTTTCACTGCTACAGTGGTAAGCATTACTGACCTGTTTGAACTTCAGTTTCTCATCAATGAACACTATTCCTAAGTATTAAATTATCACTGCCAATTGATAAAGAACAAAGTCCTTCACTTTCGTGTTGGTGAAAATTTAATTTTCATGTCTTCAATCATGACTTTTTTTTTACTACATATACGCTCATAACTTTTAATTTGTTAGGGTTTCCAAACAGCCTTTGCTATTTCACAAACCATTGCTTTTTTTCATAGTGCTAACCAAGAGTAACTTTACTATAAATCTATGTAATGAACTCATATGCATATTTCTGGGTTTACCTTAAATTTGCCACTTTTATGAAGCCTTTGAAATATGTAATATTCTTCAGTGTCTTTATGGTCTAGAACTCAGAAGACATTACATATCTACTCTATACAAGCCACTTAGACAATATTTATAACTGCATCTTATGAACCAAAAAATTTGTAAAAGTATGGGAACATTGTATTTTATATAACCAAGTACAAATGACACTTACACTAAGCTTATCAATTTTCCTTAAGGTCATGCACCCCTAAACTTTATTTAAAAATTAAAAATTATGGTACAGTTGTCCTCTCCATCTTTTCAGATTAAAAGCACCTTTTTTCTCTTTGATTCTTCTCTCCCCATATAGGTAGTCTACATCTACTTAGTCTCTATATTTAGAAGCCTGTATCTTCTTGTCCTCGCAAAAGCATCCCTTGCCCCACTCCTTGCCCCCTTTTAAAAGCCTCTTAAATAATTTTGTCCCCTGTTAATATATTCTTCAGGCTATATGCAGAATAGTTTTCTAAAACACCCAAATGTCTCAAAACGAAACCCTAAATAGTGATCCCATCATCACTAGGTCATGTAAATTGCCATTCACACTCATTTCAAAGTGCATTTCTAGTTTGTATTTTGATATGATCCTATGAAACATTCATGCCAGATAAGTTAAATCATTTATGGGTATTCTTGGGTCACATACATGATTTCTTTCAACTGTTTCTCTACATATGTTGTTATATTTTTGCTACTTTCCTGTGTTTTTAAATTTAGCTGTTGCTGATCTTTCAATTACCTAGCCTATATTAATTATTCATCTTGGGACATTTCAAGTTCCTCTTATATATCATAAAGCTGAGCTCCTTCAGCAATAATCATTCCTCTGGTTTGTCAACCATGCTTGCAAATACTTGTATCACGCCACTTATCTAGTTACAAAACTGTATTACAAAATACATTATGAGGTCTCAAGGATAATGATCTACTCTCATTCATGCACATCATCAACAACATAGACCATAGAGCCTGACATCTCAAAATGTCCAAAACTATCCAAAAATGTTTGAAAACACTGGCACAGTGCCTCTTAACTGTACTTTCCACAGTTCTCACTGCAGAACTAGGCAGGTGAAGTTCAGTAAATGCTTGCTGAAGAAGGCATTTTCCTGGTGGATTCCAAGAAGCTTCTGTACCAAATTCTCCTTCACAGCAAATAAAATTATGGCACATCTTCAAAGTATTTGTTTTGTCAGGACTCTCTGTCAAACTCTCAATGTTGGTTTGTTTGGGTTTTAGTAGCTGAAGCAGTGACTATGTGCACCAAACAGAAACTTAGAATACCCAAGATACAATTTGCAAAACACAAGAAAATCAAGAAGGAAGACCAGCGCGTGGATCCTTCATTCCTCCTGTGAATAGGAAACAAAATACCCATAAAAGGAGTTACAGAGACAAAGTTTAGAGCTAAGATGAAAGGATGGACCATACAGAGACTACCCCACCAGGGGGGATCCATCCCATAATCAGTCAGTAAACTCAGACACTATTGCATATGACAGCTAGTGCCTACTTAAAGGAACCTGATATAGCTGTCTTGTGTAGAAGTGGATGCTCATAATCATCTATATGATGGAACACAGGGCCCACAATGGAGAAGCTATAGATAGAAACCTAGGAGCTGAAGGGGTTTGCAACCCTAGAAGAGGAACAACAATATGAACTAACCAGAACCCCCAGAACATGTGTCTCTAGCTCTACATGTAGCAGAAGATGGCCTAGTCGGCCATCATTGGGTGGAGAGGCCCCTTGGTATTGTAATCTTTATATACCCCAATACAGGGGAATGCCAGGACCAAGAAGTGGGAGTGGGTGGGCAGGGTAAGAGGGCGCGGGGGGGGGGGGACTTTCAGGATAACATTTGAAATGTAAATTAAGAAAATATCTATTAAAAAAAAAGAAATATCATTTGAATTAAGCCAAGCAACAGTGAAAAAGCAAACAAGTTAGTTGTTATGTTTGGACTTGGTATGTCCATGTTCACCCGAGAAACCATTATAAAACCTGATGATTAACCTGTAGTTTCTACTTGTCATGAACAACAGTCAGTTTTTCCCTAATAATAATCCATTATTATTACTATCTGTATGTGGCATTTTCACATCTATTCAGTTGTTTGATTTAGACAATACTAAGGAAATTGACAGGGTAGGGAGATTTTGCCACATATAGATTTCCCTAATTATTAAATAAATTATGAGTTTTGTATTGAGAAAAATAACCCTGAATGAATTTTTCAGCATTATTCTGACTTCAGATATTTTAACATTAGGAAGTATTTGATCTTACTTTTTTTTCTTTTTTTCTTTTTTGAAACAAGGTTTCTGTGTGAAGTCATGACTGTCCTGAAACTAGCTCTATAGATCGGGCTGGCCTCGAACTCAGAGGTCCAACTGTCTCTGCCTCACAAGTGCTGGGGTTAAAGGTGTGTACAACCACTGCCCAGCAAAATATGTTATCTTGATCTTTCCTCTGAGCCCAGCGGACACAGCTAGGGACACCCCAGGACTTTAAGATCGCATTGGGGTTACGCGTGAGTGCAGAGGTGGTTTTGGGAGCAGCGGGTCAGCAGTTCACTCCAGGGGCAGGAACTGAGAACTCCGCCCCACCGGAGGCTGGGCCTCCCCCAGCCAGAACCGCGCCTCCGCGCCATCTTTCCTC
>LR749493.1:2451426-2574256 GCA_902729485.2 Mus minutoides
CCATCAGTGGGAAGAGAGGCCCCTTGGTTATGCAGACTTTATTTGCCCCAATACAGGGGAACACCGGGGCCAGGGGGTGGGAGCGGGTGGGTAGGGTAGCAGGGCCGGGAGGGGGGAGGATATAGGGAACTTTCTGGATAACACTTGAAATGTAAATGAAGAAAATATCTAATAAAAGTTGAAAAAAAAAAAAAAAATATGTTATCTTTGTACTAAGGTCATGTAGTAAAAACCCTTTATGGAAATGTAAAAAAAAATAGGCTTGGAAGACTAATAGCCTTTTCATACAAGAGTGTAGTCCTTTTGACAGACAGAGAAAGCATTTTCTTTTTATTACACTATATTTTTCCAAGAACTGTTCAATAAAAGAAAAATCTTAAAGAAATGTTAATAAAAAGCGAAAAGTCTATAGTTACACAATTTGAGAAACTTACTTTAAAATGAATGTTTGTTTACTGTGTAAGATCTTTGATATTTTACTAGTTTAAGGCATATTATGGATTTCTTAGATAGGATTTATGCTATACAGAATTGCATGAAAGTATTTAATGGTATAATCTTTTCCTTCCTGTTAAAAAATATCAAGTGTAACCATTGATATATGACAAAACAATTGGAAAGCTATGCTATAGCAAGAAAGAATGCTATCAGCCTCTAAAAGATATGAGCCACATATTCAATTAATGTTCTCTTTCAAAGATTATATATTATATAAATTATCAAAAGGCACAACCACTGCCCATCCCTTGAATCAATTTGGTCTTTACAGATGTTGAAGGTAGATATTGTATTCAAGTAAAACAAATGATGTTCTTTTATCAAGAGTCACCAGTCAAAACATTGTTATAGTAGCATTTGTCATATAGGAAATGATTCCTAGTTACAATTCCGGTTCTCTAAAGTCAATTTCTCATAAGAAGTTTACATTTTTCTGCTTAATTTTTTTTTTTTACATTTTGGATAACAAGAGCCTTAAAAATACATAGCTAATTTGTATGTTCTTTCTCAGTATACAGAGACAGTTTTCCTCATTCATCCAACAAGTGCATTCTGAATGGTTGATATTTGTTAGACATTATGCTGAGCACTAGACATACAATCCTAAACAAAATAGACTACTCTGTATGCTCATGATGCTCACAGTCTACTGTAAGAAAAACTAATATACAAAATGCAGTGTGCTAACATTTAATTGAAAATGTTTTTCCTCATACAACATATTTGATTAAAGTTTTCTGTCCCTTTACTTCTGCCACGTCTTCCCCAACTCTGCTCCCATCTGCATCCCCTTTCTGTCTCTCCTTAGAAAACAAAACAGACATCTAAGGGATAATAATAAAATATCAAGTTATAAAACTGATTGGAAAAGGACAAAACAAACAAATGGAAAGAGCTCAAGAAATGGCAGAAGAAGCAAATATAGGTGCAGAGACACAGTCATTCACACACTCAGGGATCCCATTACAAACACAAAACTGGAAGGACTAATATATATGCAAAATCTGTAGATTAAATAAAATAAAATAATAAAATAAAATAAAATTTACGAAGAAAAATCCCTGACTCAACCTTATGACTCAAGGAACGTTCAAGGATGTCATTATAGTTTATTTTCTGTTGGCCGTCTATTTCTGGGCTTTCAGCCTACCATATGAGTACTCTGTTTCCCCAGTGAGGCTCCATTGAAGAAAACTAAAATTTCCTTTGCAAGTGGCTATCAACTGGAATTAGCTTCCACAAACTTTGCACTACCATGGCACTAGCATATCTTTCAGGCAGGACACAATTGCAGATCCAAAAGTTTGTAGCTGGGTTGGTGTTCACATTTTCTCTTTGATAGCATTCAGAGAACTTTCCAGCACAAAGAACACTAACAAGTAGAGTGAAGAGTCTGAGTGTGCACCAGCTGAACTTATCTATGTTCAATGAATTGTGTAGGTGCTGTCTTCAGCAATGGGGTCTTACCATGAGTTTGAGGAGAGAGCAGTCTACAGTCTTTTCAACAGCCTGTGTTGTTTGGGGCATTCTAAGGGACCTCTTTGGCCAACTACTTGATTAGATATAATCAATAGCTTGAAATACTCAAGCTTCATTTGGTGGTGAGGGACGTCCAGTTGGGACACTGTCTGCCCTATTATTTGATTATTTCATTTAGATAACATTCATATATACATATACGTAGATGTATACATATACATATAAAATTTAGGAAGCTTCTGCTATATTAGTTTTCCATCTGAGTCTTTGAATGGCTCTTAATTTCAGCTATTCCTCATTTATTCAACTCCCTCACCTTCTTGTTCCCTCGCCTCACTTGCTTGCTTGGATCCTCCCATTCCATTCCCCGACTTTTTAAGTCAAGTGTTAACATACAAAGTGCTACAGAACACAGGGCACTTACCTGCATAATTCATGGCCCTAAAAGTCTGTCTGAAATATCTGAATCAGGGTTGTCAGAGAAGAGCCAAGGGCTTTACTTAATGGAATGACTGGCCCAGCTTTTCTGCTTACATTGCCAGCAAAGTGCTGGTCTTACTCCTGCTGCAGGATTCCAAAGACAAACAGACATATCTACCATCTTCACAGCCACAATCCTATCTGCATTCGCAGTACATAACAAACATTATAAATGTATTTGCAGAAACATACCTGCCAGGTACTGATGAACAATTGCTTCTTTCAAAGATACTGGAAATTTTGCCAAGTTTAGTAATCAAGTAGGCTCACCATAAGGAATCTGGAAATATAAAATACCTGCTAGACTGCTACCAATCTGTCTCTCAGCCAGTGCCAAAGGCACTAGAAACACTGAGTCCCTTGCAACATTAAAGCTTAAAATGATACTCTGTGGCTTAGAGATTTCATTGCCTCTTCTTTCTATTTATATGCTATATAAAATATTTCTCCCTTATCCTGAAAAATACATAGTAATTTCATAATCCTTTACTGACTGAGAATTTTATGTTGTTTTTACCCTTAAATATCATATTCTAAATATTTTAGTATTGCTAAAACCTATGAGTTTTCATTTGGATGAATTAGCATTACTGCTAATATCTCCATTATTTTAGTATCTATTGTATCATTTCAACTTTTAGTTTCATGATTAATTGAAAAATAATTATTGTATATATTTAGTGGACATAAAATGATATCTCAACACATATGCAAATTGTGCAATGATCAAGTCCAATTAATTATAATGTCTATCGTCTGATTTATTTATCATATCTGTGTCATATGAATATTGAAAATATTTTAGCTGTTTTGAAATATACATGAATATATTATTGTTAAAAATCACCACCATCTTATGTAATAAAGCACAAAAACTGTTTCCAGGCTATACTTCTGTTTCTCTGTTAAATCTAAGACATAAGTCTCTGGCTCCTTGATTAGCTTTTCTTGATAATTACATAATCTTTAGCTCTTACTGTGAATCAAATGGACCATATATACAAGCATAATGCCAATGATTTTCTGACTGTATACAAACATAATGCCAACACTTCCTTACATATATAACTAAGTATTTATTGTAAAGTTCTCCTAATGAGTATCTCTATACCATTTGACCCCATTAGACCACACTGCTCTTTGAAGACCTGTGATAGCTGTTTCTACACTTTCTATATTACTCTGGACACTATAACATTAACTGCTACCTTGCTGATTTGGAAGCTATTGCTAAACTCTGTTAGTCCCACAACCCTGACCACACTCTAGTCTGGATTCATTTCACTCTTGACTGTCTCCATAAGCGCCCCATGGGTTTTATGGCCCAGATTAAATGGGTTACTACAGTTTTCATCCAGTACCACTTGTGGTTGTATGTAGCCACATGCTGCAAATAGGAATGTTATATGTATTGAAACTAAAACCATTTAGTTCTGTTTGGGTCATTTCTCTGCATTTCTTTCTTCCTTTATTAATTAAAACAGGGACAGTGAGATGGCTCAGCAGAAAACAAAACAAAACAAACAAACAAACAACAACAACAACAACAACAACAACAACAAACCTACATGCTGCCAAGCCTGAGGACTTGAGTTCAATGCTCAGGACCCACATAGCAGAAGGAGAGCACTGATTCCAACAAGTTGTCCTCTGACCTCCATATTTTTGCTGTGGTTTGTGTACTCCCCAACATATACTAACTATATAAATGTAATAAAACTTAATATATTTATTACATAATCACTTGTGGTTAATTTATGTGAAACAGGAGATACTCATGGCAAATAAGAGAAATATCTGACTCTGATGTGTTTATCTTCTGTGGATTAAGACTCAGCAAGAAAAATTTCTTTAAGATTCTTGATCCATCATTTACTATTTTTGTTCTTTTAGAAAATTTTTCCAAGCATCATATGTCAATATCTAGTGGCTTCCAAAATGATTACCTGTGAGTAAAGTAAATTTTGTGCAAATTAATCAGAAGTAAAACTGATACTTATGATAATCTACCCACACAACTATGTATTATTAGTTCTATAGACAAAATTATTTTAATTATATTATTTTATACCATTATTGTTTAAATTGCAGATTCTAAGATAAACCAAAATTTGCTGAGTCAGGGTTTCTGGGGTTACATCTATATTTGGCATATATATTTTGGACTATATTATTATAGGTTGTTTTAATTAATTATTTAAGAATTACAATATATATCTAATCATATTTGCCCAACTATTCACCCAACTCCTCCTAGATCCACTCGCTCTTCATGTTGTATACTTTTGTTTTTATAATCCACTAATCCAATTTATGATGCCTGTATATATTCCTGGATGTGGAGCCATCTACGGAAACATGATTAATCAAGAGCCACACTCTTAAATAGCACTGACTTTCCCCTTCCCCTGAAGCCATCCACTGTCTTTAAGTCCTCAGGAATGGGCAGTAGTAAACCTCTTTGCCCTTCATGTTTGAATGCTAATTATCTTGATTTTGTGCAGGTCATATACAGGCTACTGCAGATGTTAAGAGTTAATGTGTGCATCAGCTCTGTCTTGTCTACAAAACACTTTTTTTTTCTTTCTATTCTTCCCTAACTTTGGCTCTTACATTCCCTTTGTTCCCTTCTTCCATGATAAACCCTGAATGAGCCTTGAAGGGGGTGCATGTGTGACATAGATGGCCTATTTGTGGCTCAGAGCTCTACTGACAGTTATTCTGTGTGACTTGTAAGTTTCTGTGTCAACCATCAGCCACTACACAAGAAATTTGTATGATAAGGTCTGAGAGCTACATTGATCTATGAATATAGATAAACAAATGTAGAGGGAGGTTTTTTTTTATATATATACTATATTTCTTTAGCAGAATAATGGTAGTACATTAACCTCAGGAGTCCAAAGCATTGATGATGAGCCATACTGTTGTGCTAAGAATGTATTTCTTCATGGGCAATGGACCTTAAATATACCCAGAAAAGAGTTAGTTACCCTATAACATCCATGCTACAATTCCATCCCTAGGCATAACTAGCCATGCATCATTATATTTCACAGTTTTCAAAGGTGAGTAAAAGAGGTGATAACATTTTCCCCAGTGGCCTACATAACACTTTTCAATACTATGAAAGCTAGTAGAGACGAAGTTTCCTAGTCAGTAGCAATTTGATCTTTCTATGTCCTATGACCAATGTGTATACTGTATTCAACAATAGGGTCTTACTGTCAACTACTGGTGGGCAATCAAGAGTACCATCAATCAAATGTATTGTTCTGGGGTCTCCAGGAAACCTATCATCAACAATTTGAGGAAAAATATCTCTTATATGGCACTGGGACTTTAAGTGTTAGTTGTTCTTCTCCTAATTCTCTCCTCTGTCCTAAACTCCTCTCTGTCTCTGTCTCTGTCTCTGTCTCTGTCTCTGTCTCTCTCTTCTCTCTCCTTAAACACTCAATATGTTTTACACTAATGTATGTGTATCATGACTAAATCTCTATTCTGCATGTAAGGTAAGATATTCAATAGTTGATTGACTTCCTTATTGTGCTTTCTTGTTTCCCTATATCTTTTTTCTTAAGACATCATCTTCACCCTCATAGTGCCAAAATGGCACAAATTTAATTTTATTTCATACCAACAGCTTCTTCATATGAGAAAAAGTATGTGACATTTGTCCTTCTAAGTCTGGCTTATGTGGCATTAGATGATGAATTCCAGTTCCATTTGTCTTCTTGTAAATTAGATAATTTCATTCTTGTTTTTTTTTCTCAGTAAAATACCATGATGTGTGCCTTTCCATATTTTTTGCAAGTATCTAGGCTGATTCTATAACTTTACTATTGAAAATAGTGTTATGGTAAATGTGGATATACATATAACAAATTTCTTCAAATATATAACCAGGCATGATATGGCTAAATCATATGGTAGCTTTCTTTTAGATTTTGAGATCCACTCATACTGATTTCCAGAATGAAAATTAATAGTACTATCTAATAATGTATTCAGATAACTTACTACTCACATTCTTACAAGCTTTTTTGTTTTATTTATAATAGCCATGTTTCTTTGGAAATTTAATCCAGCAATATTGCTGCTCTAGCAAGGGATCATATCCAAAGAGCTTCAAGGTCTGTATGACCCAGCTGGAATATAGACACAACTTTAATTTCCCGCGATAGAGGCCAACAGATTTCTGAGTTCAAGATCATTCTGGTACAGAGAAAGTTTCACATAAAGAAAAACATAGGTCCAGAAGGTAGTGTAGGCCTTTATTCCCAACACTCAGGAGACAGGCATGCAGATTTCTGAGTTCTCATCAGTCAGTTCTGCTCAGTTAGTTGAGTGCAGAAAGTGCATTTTGTGTCAGTTCAGTTATTTTTTAGTGCAGTGCATTAGAGTTGAGTTTGTTCATGAGTTCAAGCAGTTTAGTGCTGATTAGCAGAGGCAGTTGAAGCCAGAGAATAAGGAAACAGAAGACTAGAAAAACTTCCTGAGTTAGTTTGAGGTCAAATAGAGCCATTTGGTGAGAAGCATAGAGAAGTCAGTTTGACTCAGTCAGCTTGGAGAGGAGTTTGAACCTGAAAAGCTGAGTTGAACCACCCAACCAGAGTTCAAAAACAACAAGAAAGGGTAAGCTTATTCAGCAGTGAGCCTCAGAGACAACAATTACTTCTGGAGAATAAAAGCTATTTTACTCATGCTAACTAATATAAGGAGTAAAATCAGAGTAGTTTTGTATTTCTCAAAGAGTTAAACTTTCATGCATGTATTTATTCTCATTTTGTTTCTTCTTTTAAAAAAACCTCTGGTTAATTCATTTTTCTAAATTTACCTATGGATTATTTGAGTTTCTTTAGTGGGTTTTTGTTGTTCTATTTTTGCTCTAGTTATTTATGGAGTTTAGATAGTAATGTCTTGTCAAACATATAGTTAGCAAAAATTTTTCTCATTCTCTCCATGATGGTGGGTATTTCTTTTCTTGTGCAGAAACTCTTTAATTGCAGGTGATCACACTTGTCAGTTTTTTAGGTTATTTACAACATATCAGAGTCTTTCTAGAAGAGCTACTTGCCTACATATGTTTTCTCCTAGCATTCCAGTGTTTCAAGTCTTAAGTTAAGGAATTTAATCTATGCATGATGGATTGATAAAGTATGAGATCTAATTATATTATTCTATATATTCATACTAATTTTCCTATGACCCCATATTGAACACTTTTTTTTTCTAAAATGAATGTTTTTCACACCTGCATCAAAAACTCGTGGCTGTGGCCTCATAGATTCATTTCTTGATGCTGCTTATTTTGAATTATTGTGTCAGTACCATTTTGGTTTTGTTGCTATGGCTCTGTAGTATATTTTGAAAAAAGTTACTGTGATACCTTTGCTCTTCTTCCCAGGATTCTCTGTGTTTTCTAAATGTATTTATTTTGCTCCACTTGAACTTCAAGGTTGTTTTTCTCCAGTTATGGGTAGAATATCATTTGCTTCATTTCTTTCTCCCTATGACTTTCTTTTTCCCCATTTAGTATACGCTGCTTTTCCTATTTCAACCTCCTATTTCTCATTTTCCAATCTATTCCTCTAAAAATATGTCTTTACTATGCTATCATGACTACAATCTTCTTCCTCCTCTTCTTCTTAGCCGTCTTCCTCTTGCTCTTCTGCATCTTCTTCCTCTTGTGTAAGTATTTCCTAAAGTAATTTTTGTAGTGTTACCTTAAATTGCTTTAGTTTGAGCTTTGTATTATATGTCTTTATTTTACTTTCAAATTGTATTTGTGAGTGTGTGTGAAACTGTGGCATGTATATACGGATACCCATACATAGAAGAAAAGTTGGCTCACTGGATTTGGAATTAGAGGCAGTTGTGAGCACATGAATTCTGGAAAGTGAACTTGGTTTCATTGAAAGAGCAGCAAGAACTGATTATCACTGAGCCACCTCTCTAGCCCACCTCCCTGCTCCTGCCAATTTTAATAGATAAGTTTTCTGGGCTCAGCAGTCTTGGTTGGTGGTTAATAAATTTTATGGTTTGAAATATATCACTCAATGCTCTCTTATATCTTGGGCTTTCTGAGCAGAGGTCTGGGTTTATTATGATTAATTTCATTATATAAGTGAGTTGGTGTAGTATCTTATACCTTTTTATACTGTTTCTTTGGTCTGGGTATATTTACTATAAAATAATATGGAAAGAAATTCTTCTCTTCACATGTTTATTTGGGTTTCTATAATTACATGTACATTTCTTTCCAAAGATTTGCAAATTTTCTGAAATATTTTCATCAAATATATTTTTCTATGATTTCACATTTTATCTCAGCTCTTTCTATCTTGTGAATTCTTATATTTGTTCCCTTGATCCAAGAGTTCTTTAGTGATGTTATTTTTTTTCTCCTTTTTGAAGCTTTAATTCATTGTTTTCACTTGTATATTCTATCCTTGACATTCTTTTTCATGATCCAGTGCATCAGTGATATTTTCCACTGTGTTTTTATTTATTGTTTTAATTTTTACATTTCTAACATTTCTTTTTAAACAACTTTAACTTACTTGGTGAATTTATCCTTCATGTTTCTGGCTTCTCTTATACATTTCTGACTTCCTTATCTACCACAGCTGCTAATTCAATTATATGTTTGTTTCCATTTTATGTTATTCCAAGTCATTGACTAATTTGAAAGTGGATCTTGGATTCTCTTTCTCACTCACTATATATAAACATTCCAGTATCTTTGGATTTGCTAATTGAGAAATTATAATATTTGGAAGCCTTTCATGGCTTTCTGATTGTGTGTTGTAAGTTTTATTATTAGTCCTTGTATTTATTTAAATTCTAAATGTCACTCTCCTCCCAGTCACGCCTTACAGAGTTCTTCCCTCCTTCCCACTTCCTCTTTATCTCTGAGGCCTGAAGTCTCAATTGGACTAGTCCCACCCTCTTCCAGTGAGGCCAGAGAAGGCAGTCCTCTACTATGTATGTGCCTGGAGCTTCAGAGTAGTCCTTGTATGTTCTTTTGTTGGTAGTTTAGTCTCTGGTAGTTCCCAGGGTTCCAGTGGTTGACACTGTTGGTCTTCCTCTGGGATTGTAATCCCCTTCAGTTTCTTCAGTCCTTCCTCTAGCTCATCCATTGGGGTTCCCGGACTCAGTTCAAAAGCTGGCTATGAGTACGTTCATCTGTCTCAGGCAGCTGCTGGTATAGCCTCTCAGAGGACAGCTATGCTAGGCTCCTGTCTGCAAGAACAACATGGCATCAGTAGTAGTGTCAGGTAATGCAAGTTTACCTTGTCACTGGTTAGCCATTTGTTTAGTCTCTGCTCCATTTTTGTACCTGCATTACCTTTAGACAGGAATAATTTAGGGTCAAAAATTGTAAGGTGGGTTGGTGGGTTGGGCCCTGCCCAACTACTGGAGCTTGTCTCTTCAAGTTCCATATCCCCACTGTTAATCATTTTGGCTAAGTCCACCAGTTAGACTAGTACTCATATTGAGTCCTGGGAGCCTCCCCTCATACCAAGTCTCTTGGACAAATGATGGTGAATATTTCTTTAAGTGTTTCTTGGTTACTTGTGAATTCTCTGTTGAGAATTCTCTCTTTAGCTCTGTACCCAGTTTTTTGTTTTTGTTTTTGTTTTTGTTTTTTTGGATATTTTCTTTATTTACATTTCAAATGTTATCCTATTTCCTGGTTTTCCCCTCAGAAAACCCCTATCCCATGCTCCCTGTTCCTGCTTCTATGAGGGTGCTCCCCCACCCATCTACCCACCCACACTTGCCTTCTTTCCTTGGATTTCCCCTACACTGGGGCATCAAGCCTTCATAGGACCAAGGGTCTCTTCTCCCATTGATGCCTGACAAGGCCATCCTCTGCCACATATGTGGCTGAAGCCATGGATCCCTCTATGTGTACTCTTTGGTTGCTCATTTAGTCCCTGGAAGCTGGGGGAATGAGGGGAGGAGGTTTGTTGGTTGATATTGTTGTTCTTCCTATGGGGCTGTAAACCTGCGGCGCGCCTCTGTCGACCAGCAAGAAAGACACGCCACCACCAGGATCTTCTCAGTCAGCTTTACTCTGGAGCGCCTTGCTTGTAGATTCCCAGGACCCAGGACAGCAGCAGAGCTGCTGCTTTTATACTCTCCCAGGGAAGGGAGAGGGTTGTCGTAGTGGTTGCAGATTGGTGCACCAAGCCACACCCATTAGCATATTGCCTGTTTGGGAGGGGCTATTGCTTGAGGAGGGACTGAAGAGGGAGCCTGGGTTTTTCCGAGCAACTGCCGTTCCTAAGCAACTACCATTCCTGAACAACTGCCATTCCAGAGCAACTGCCACTCCTGAGCAACTGGAATTCCTGAGCAACTGCCATTCCTGAGCAACTGCCATTCCTGAGCAACTGGCATTCCTGAGCAACTGCCATTCCTGAGCAACTGCCATTCCGGAGCAACTGCCATTCCTTAGCAACTGCCATTCCTGAGCAACTGCCATTCCTGAGCAACTGCCATTCCTGAGCAACTGCCATTCCTGAGCAACTGCCATTCTGGAGCAACTGCCATTCCTGAGCAACTGCCATTCTGGAGCAACTGCCATTCCTGAGCAACTGCCGCTTCCTACATCTCCCCCTTCTTTATTAATTAAAAATGAAGTCCTGCAAATCTGGTCAGCGAACACCCTGGCCTGAGGGAGCAGCCTTTGACAAGTGACTGATAAGAAATCAGGCTACCATCTGACATGACCACCAGTCTGTCTCTTAAGAGATCTGGAGTAGGAGGAGATGCCATCAGCACGTTGCTGGCAGACTTGGCTGTAACAGAGGTCAAATTATTTATCAATTGTGAGACATTGTACCTGTCTCCATATCTTTTTATCAGGGGTAGGATAGGTCAAGATGAGGGGGAGGATAGGTCAAGATGACACGAAACCTCCATGCAATTTGACATGCTTTTGAGGAATCTATCCTGTATGTAATATCCCCTGCACTGTATTGTGACACTCTGTCAGCAAAATTGAGTTTCCTTACTCCGTCATCCTTTGAGGTGGTATAGTGGGAGTCATTAGGTCTGTCCCTAAACCGGGGAAGTATCGGCAAACCAGTCTGCTAGGAAATCATTACAGACTTTTAAGAGGGGCCAACCAGAACTCGGGCAAAATGCTCTCATCTATGGCCATCAGGGCTTGAACAACAACAGCCTTCTGTCGAGCCTGAGTGCGTCTCATACAACATAACAACCAGAGGCAAAGTACACAACCATCAAACACCAGGACACCCCAAAGTAGCATCCTAGCCCATTCTTTAGAAAAGAAAAAGGCATTGGACAGCCAAGAGGTGACGTCTCTCAAGGTGACAGGGTCGACTCTGGTGACATTCAGGATGGAAATCTGGATAAGGAGCTTCCAGGAAAGTTGTTCCGCCTCCGCAGTCCAATTCCCTTGAAGATACTGCGACAACTCCCTGCTATTCTCTGCCACATGTTCCAAGGGAGGGGGCACTCTCCGTATCAGTCTCTCAGGTATCCAAATTGGTTCTTTGTCCCTAGGAAAAAACACAAACTGCTCCCCTGGACTGTGAAATAACCAGGTCTGGACCTAGCCATGACCTGGATTAAACAGAGATAGCAATGGAAACGTTTTAATTCATAATTTGGCATCTTCAGGTAACATGGAATCCAATTAATGTCACCTAATAATCTTTGGAAATCATTTAAAGTCCTCAAATTATCCTTCCTAAACTCTACCTTTTGTGGCACTATCTGTTTTGTTCCTACTTTGGCTCCTACATAATCTCAAAAAGCTATAGATATTAATCTTATCATCCTGTCCAGGTGAACAGCCACTCTCTTTCAGCTCTGCATCGAGCTGTCCACCTAGGTTGAGGAGGTGCTGCTTTACTTGTGGGATGTCCATATTTGGAATAAGCCACAGGACTCCATCCTGATACCAAAGAAAACATCTTATGCATCCCACATGGGCTCTTTTTATAGGAGAGCAAAAGCTACCCTTCAAAGACACATTAAACAAAACATTCCTTTTCCATGACTGTGGATGGCAATTGCAAAGATTTACTGGTTCCAAAAATCCTACGAAAAACCATAGCATCCACACTAGTTTCACACCTGCTTTTAATATGCCCTGATTCCAGGCAAAATCTAGGTCTCTGCCAAGTTTGTCCCAGCAGAGAACAGTAAGACTCCCCATTAGTGCAAACCAAGGGGCCACGGTATCACACTCCTTCAAAAACCTTTCAAGGGTGGATTGTTTGATTTTTAAAATTTTTGATATAAGCAGCTCCTGAAGAGCCAAAAAAATTGTGTGCGAATGAGAAGTGCCCATGGTTATTTACACCTTTTCTAACTGCACTCCTTTTCTTTATTGTCTCTTACCTGAGAACTTTTTCTTGTCCCATTTACCTGGGAACTTTATACTTACTCTGCTTCGTCCCTTACTGGGAACCTTATTGTCTCTTACTTGAGAACCTTATTGTCTCTTACCCGAGAACCTTATTGTCTCTTATCCGAGAACTTTCTCTTGTCCCATTTACCTGGGAACTTTATACTTACTCTGCCTCGTCCCTTACTGGGAACCTTATTGTCTGTTACTCGAGAACCTTATTGTCTCTTATCTGAGAACTTTCTCTTGTCCCATTTACCTGGGAACTTTACTGAGGTTTATCTTCTTCTGACCTTTTCTTGCTTTATTTTTGAGCTGATACCCTTTATCATCTAGGTAGTATCACTCCCTCTCATTTCTCCTTGAGAGAGGGGTAAATCCCCTTTTCTTGTTCCCCCTTAATACTTTTCTTGTTCCCCCTTAATATTTAAGAATAGGTTCTAGCCTCCCTTTTGCTGTCAACAATATAGGGAAACATAACCTCTCTAAAATATTCCGGGAAGTTTACCGGTACCGCCACTCTGTAGCTGATGAGTTCTGATCCCACGAAGATAATCTTCTTCAGTTCAGATCCCATGAAGAACTTCTTCAGTTTAGATCCCACAAAGATCTTCAGTTCAGATCCCACGAAGATCTTCTTCAGTTCAGATCATCTTCGGTTCCCAGGTTTCGGCACCATTTGCGGCGTGCCTCCGTTGACCAGCAAGAAAGACACGCCACCACCGGGATCTTCTCAGTCAGCTTTATTCTGGAGCGCCTTGCTTGTAGATTCCCAGGACCCAGGACAGCAGCAGAGCTGCTGCTTTTATACTCTCCCAGGGAAGGGGGAGGAGTGTTGTAGTGGTTGCGGATTGGTGCACCAAGCCACACCCATTAGCATATTGCCCATTCATTGGTGTCACAAGCCACACCTCATTAGCATATTGCCCGTTTGGGAGGGGCTATTGCTTGAGGAGGGATTGAAGAGGGAGCCTGGGTTTTCCCGAGCAACTGCAGTTCCTAAGCAACTGCCATTCCTGAGCAACTGCCATTCCAGAGCAACTGCCACTCCTGAGCAACTGGCATTCCTGAGCAACTGCCATTCCTGAGCAACTGCCATTCCTGAGCAACTGCCATTCCGGAGCAACTGCCATTCCTGAGCAACTGCCATTCCTGAGCAACTGCCATTCCTGAGCAACTGCCATTCCTGAGCAACTGCCATTCCTGAGCAACTGCCATTCCTGAGCAACTGCCATTCCTGAGCAACTGCCATTCCGGAGCAACTGCCATTCCTGAGCAACTGCCATTCCTGAGCAACTGCCATTCCTGAGCAACTGCCGCTTCCTACATAAACCCACCCCTTCAGCTCCTTCAGTCCTTTCTCTAACTCCATTTTTAAAATTGGGTTATTTGATATTGTGTTCAGGAGTTTTTCCTCTGTGCTAATGCATTCAATGCTGTTTTCCAATTTCTCTTCTATTAGCTTCAGTGTATCTGGTTTTATATTGAGGTCCTTGATACACTTGGACTTGAGCTTTGGGCAGAGTTATGGATCAATTTTTATTCTTCTACATGGAGACCACCAGTTAGACTAGCATCATTTTTTGAAGATGCCTTTGTTTTCCCACTGTATGGTTCTGGCTTCTTTGTCAAAGATCAAGTGTTCATAGGTATATGGGTTTATTTGTGGATCTTTGATTTTATTCCATTGATCTACCTGTCTGTTTCTATACTAATATCATGAATTTTTTTATTGCTATTGTACAGCTTGAGGTCAGAGACAGTGATCTCTCTCAAAGTTCTTTTATTGCTCAGTATTGTTTTGGCTATCCTGGGATTTTTCTTTTTCCATATGAAGTTGAGAATTGTTCTTTCAAGGTCTGTAAATATTGTGTGGGAATTTTTGTGTGAATTATACTGCATCTGTAGGTTGCTTTATGTAAGATGACAATTTCCACTATACTAATCTTACCAGTCCATGATCTTTCCATCTTCTGAAGTCTTCTTCAATTTCTTTCTTCGGGGACTTGAAATTCTTGTCATACAGTTCTTTCACTTGCTTGGTCAGAGTTACACCAAGATATTTTAGATTATTTGTGGCTATTGTGAAGGGTGGTCTAATTTATAATTATACTGGTTTGGGTATATTTTCTGGTTTTATTTGAGGATATTCTTACTAAACAAATTTCTTTTGTGGTTTCAACCCCGGTAGCACTTAGAAACAATGAAACAACTTCTAGATGATGTTTCTCCTTTTTTGTTTGTTTGTTTTTCTACTCACTAGGAGGCTGAATCCATATGCAAATTTCTCCTATTTACTGAATCATCCATCTCTTTCTTTCTTTTCTTTCTTCTTTTTTTTTTTTTTTCCGAGACAGGGTTTCTCTGTGTAGTTCTAGCTGTCCTGGAACTCACTCTGTAGACCAGGCTGGCCTCAAACTCAGAAATCCACCTGCCTCTGCCTCCCACTGCTAGGATTAAAGGCATGTGCCACCACTGCCTGACCCAACCATGCTTACATTTCTATGCACCCTTCAACTGTCCTATCACCTACATTCTGATAGCTTTCTCGTACTGAAGTGGTTGCTCATAATCATCTATATGATGGAACACAGGGCCCACAATGGAGAAGCTAGAGATAGAACCCTAGGAGCTGAAGGGGTCTGCAGCCCTAGAAGAGGAACAATATGAACTAACCAGAACCTCCATAACATGTGTCTCTAGCTCTACATGTACCAGAAGATGGCCTAGTCGGCCATCATTGGGTGAGGAGGACCCTTGGTATTGTAATCTTTATATACCCCAATACAAGGGAACCCCAGGATCAAGAAGTGGGAGTGGGTGGGCAGGGGAACAGGGCGGTGGGGGGGGACTTTTGGGATAACATTTGAAATGTAAATTAAGAAAATATCTAATAAAAACTAATTGATAAAAAAATAAAATTGATATTTCTATTATTTATTATCATGAAATTTCATAATAACTGTATCACGTGAAGGCAGCTATTTAATACCTCACCTTGCCTTAGGATCCACCTATACTTCACCATTAGGTTATAATTATTACTTTCTTTTTAAGTATTTTCTCTTTTTAAAATAAGTATATGAAATGTGGTTGCTGTTGTTTCTCCCCTTCCCGTATGTCCAGCCACCTGCTTCCACAGTCATGATATATGTATTCTTTTGCTCTCTTCTTCATCACTACATTTTCCCACCCCATAATCTCCTTTACGTTCCACAAACTAAACCGCACTTACACCCATTTATGTGTGTATGCAGATGCATTAAAATATAGGATCTGAAAAAAGAAGAAAAAATACAGGATCTGCATATGGGAAATAATATGAGATTATTGTTTTTCTGAGCTGAGTCTTGGTCATTCCATTTATAACACTGCTGTCCAGAGACATCCATCTTCCAGCAAGTTTAATAGTTACATTTTTCTTTATAGATAAAGAAAATTTCATTTATATATATATATATATATATATATATATATATATATATATATATATATATTTCCTTATTTAATCATCTGTGAATGTGCATCTAGGCTTATTTCATTCCTTTAGTGTAAATGTAGCAGAAATAAATATGGATCTTCAAGATTTTTAGTGGTGGTAGGGTATAGTGTTATTTGAATATATATTCAAGATTGATATAGATGGGTCATATGATAGTTTCTCTTTTAATTTTTAATTTTTTTAATTAAACTTAAATTATTATAAATAAACATAATGGTTATACTAGCTTATACTCCCAGTAGCAGTAAATAAGTGTTCTTATTTCATCAAGGACAGCAGACTTCAGATTACAGATAACCTATATATTCGGGTATCAGAATGAAAGAACTGAGAGCTATGTCCATTGACTAATCAAATCAGACATTTGACTACATTCTCCAAGTTAGGACAACACATCAAGTATGATGTCAGGACCAGGCATCATATCAAGAGCTACCCATTTCAGTTGAGCACATAATTCATTGAAAATGTCCAATTCAGTGTAACTTCCTCTTGTTTGCATCCTTCATTATCAATAGTTAATTAATCACAACGTTCCACCTCAGTGCTATAGAAATATTTTCTAATGATTTATTGTACAAATAAACAAGACGAGAAAGTCTCCAATGGCATAATATGCATAATGTGCATTTTAATTAGAAGGCAATTTAGATATTTATTTAGGCCATGCTCATGTGCAAGTTATTTCTAATGATGGAAAGCTGATTTACTGGAACTAATTATGATAAATTACTAACAGTGGTTGCAAACATTAGGTGTTTATCCAAATTTATCAATAGATCAAAAGCCAAGCTAGAAATAGTTTGAAATACTTTATATGAACTACTCATTGGATTTTTAAAAGATTCCCTGTTATTCCATTTTTTTAAACATAGAATATAACCTTGAAGTACATTAAAGTTTTTTCAACACTGGCAAAGTTGCTTAACTATAATACATATGAGCCCCTGTGTCTTTAGACTTGGTAGTCTGTACTTTTCTATAATGTACTTAATTACCAGAAGAATTGCTAATACAATGTTGAAATATCCCAAGTAAATTTCACTTTATTTTGGTACATAAGGTGCTGAGCTTGATGGGAACCAGTTAGATACAAATTTAATTTTGCAAATTGTTCACTTAATTTCATATTCACTGTCAGTGCAAAAAATAGTAATTTCCATATGGCCACAAATCAAGCACAACAGAAATGTATTCAGTACCACACAAAGTTCACTTTAAAATGGGCTGGACAAATGGAATTTTTGACATTTAAAACAATTTTGCTCAATAGTGAAACAGCTTGAGGACTCATCCCAAAAGTACCTTGTTTCCAAACACTGTTAAATATCCTATGGTATGGTAGAATTCCTAGTTTGACATGAAAATTTGAAGGAATGGACTATAATAGAAAAAAATATCCATAAATACTGGAATGCAGCCAGTCAGTTTCAAATCTGTTTCCTTACTCAAGAATTATAGAAAACATAACAAATAATTCAAATTACTTCATCTTCACCACTCACTTTATGAAGTACAAAAAAATCAAATACATATATAAAACTACCCATTGCATATTTTTTCTGATTTGATTCCCTCTTTCCTGGCCTCAAGTAATCACAATTATGAAATGCAATGTGTGGTATTTCCACAAAGGTTTCATATTATTCTTTTAAAATATGTGTATATCCATAAGTACAATAATTTTATATTTTCTAGTGTCCTTTTATATTTTTCCTGAAATAATATCTTAATTCACTCACCCTTGCATATTTTTATCCACATTGCTACATATAGGTCTCACTAAGTCATTTATATGTATTTTGGCAAGTATTCTACCACATTACTACAATAAAAATTTATAATGCTTATAGCTGCATATTGAGGTTGCTTCCACTTTTTGTTATTAAAAATAATGTGACTTTAATCCTGTTTTCCATACTAATATGGATGAGTTTCTGTAAGGTGAATTTGTAAAAATTGGATTTTTGTAAATATATGTGTGTGTGTGTGTGTGTGTGTGTGTGTGTGTGTGTGTTGACAAAAGCTGATTAAAATAGTATACCAATTTGCATGTCCATCAGCAGTGTAACAGGAGTTCTTTTATTCTTTTCTCTTAAAAAGTTATTCATTTTTATTCACCATCATTTGCTAGCTAATTTTCTATACTACTAGTATTTTTTAATGTGGTATCAAACCAGTTATTGAATCATCTGGGAGAACAAAATTAATTATTTCATGGTCCTACTTAATAGTTTAACGAATAAAGGACAAAATGGTAAAAGAGAGGGATATTTATGTTTCTTAAGTTTCCCACTTCCTTCTGTCATGTTATGTTATGACTGCTCACCATTTGTGTTCTAGACAGCCCCGATTCTCATCACAACAAACCTGTCCATTGTTTATTCATTTATTCATTCTGTCAGCCACTCCATTATTCACCCACATATACTGAGTACCTACAATTTTTGAGGCATTGTGTAATAAGGTATATAAAAGAAGATTTATTGTAGGTTTAAAATGAAGGTGAGTGTTGGCATAACAAGACTTATATATCTTGTACTATATGTTCTAACTGTCCTCTTTTTGTCAATGAATCTTGTCAATTAAGTCAAAGTAAGGAAGAGCAAACATCAATTAAATACTTACTATAAGTTAATATGGATGAAAGTGACCTGTTAATTTGCATGTATTTATATAGTAATAGTTTCATCACAGCTCTCATGCAGAGTGAGTATAATTTAAATCAACATGTGTAGAATGTAATACTAGTATGTCCCAAGCACAAAACCATTTCTTCTGTCTCCTTCCAAAATTACACTACCAAATATGGATTAATTTCTTTTCCCGTTTAGTGAATCTCAGATAAAATCAGCAACCTTTTCAACATCTGATATCAAGATATCAAAACTTCAAATTCTGGTCTAACTCAACAAATCCATTGTCTCTTATGGCTGATAGTAGGAATTTTAAATACCATGGGCCAGACAAGGAAAATGAGGTGTTCCACTCTGTCCAGGCCAGACAGACAGGATGTAATTTGCTGATGTGATATTTGCCAGGAAAACATCAAAAGAATCTTTAATCATTGTGAGTTGGCTAAAAGTTCCAATGCTCATAATAGATGGTAACTCCTTTAGGACAAGGTCATGATGACCAAGGCTTGATAAACTGCCCAGTCTTGTTTCATATTGTGAAAGCTAAAGCTTGACCTTTGCATTCAGGTTTCCATAAAACGTTTTCCCAAAATGTCCTAATGAATGGAAAGAAGAAACTTAAAGATAACAGGTTGTACCTTGTCAGTATAAGTTAATGCATCTATGTGTAAGACTTCCCTGAATGAGTTGCAGCTACTTTTCTATTTGAAAAGAGACCTATAAATCAGATCTAAGTTTTGATGATACCTCAACTGGAAAGAACTCACTACCCAAGTCAGGACTAATCATTTCCTTATTTACACAAAGCTCTGTGTTTTCCACACCACAAGAGTGACAATATTGTATTTCAATTTTCAACATCTTATGTATTCCCCCCACGGAGATTGTAAACTCCAAGAGAGGTAGTGCCATATTCTCATTCCAGTTATGGATTTTCAGATTGTTATATAGGTTAGGACAAAGTAGGAATTTGATCAGTGTGAGATTTGTGACTAAATCTTTATATGTGAATTAACAAATTTGCATGTTAGTGAATGAAAGAACAAGTGAAAGTAGGGTTATATTCTCCACACTCATTTCTTTTGCAAAGATACTCACTCAAACATGTTCAGAGTGAAGAATTATCTGAAGACATAATAGGAAGCAGGACCTCACTGATATTCAAAATATCAATAAATTTAAACATTTACCATATTCTAGGCACTATTATACTTTCTGTTAACATATTTAATACTCACCAAAAAAATCTTATGAGATAAATAGAATAATGATCCACATTTAAACTGCAAGCGTATTGAAACCACCTAATGACATTTATCTAGGAAGTACTAGAGCTTGATTATGAGCCTAACAAGTCACAAACTCCAAAATTAGTGCTCTTAGCTACATGGGCATATCATATTATAAAGAATTTTAAAACAGACTCTATTATTTGGGAGACATGAGTATCACCATGAATATATATTATTTGACTCAATACATTCTATGTGTTCTGGAAAACTATCATGTTAAACTCTGTATACAAAAAGACATGTATTTGAATATTAACATTTTTCTTTGGATAAGTTATCTTAGCTTGGGCTCCGTCATCAGACAAAACTGAGTTTGAATGCAATTTCTGACATTTGCTAATAAATCCTTGAACACACTACCTAAACTCTGAACCCACTGCTTGTCTGCTAAAGATATGATAGTATCTATCTTAAAGAATACTCTAAGTACTAAATTTAGTAGATTCTATGAAATGATTAGTACAATGTCTGACATAGAGGGACACTTCAACAAGTATAAGTAAATGTTCTTATGAGATTTATTTCCTTCTTTTATCCCAGTAGGTTTCCCTGCAGTGTTATACAGTCTAATGGACTTTAGAGAGACTGTATGTTCAGCAACAGGCTAGATCGTGCTCTTTGTCTCAGTTTTTTCTTCCTTGAAAACCAGCTATAAACTCAATACTATACAAAGCCGTGCTTTAAAAGGTCAGCTATAACTTCCAAAATGCCAGTTCCAATACTTTTTCTCAAACATCCAATTTGCCCTATCTGCTTCTTCCTTTTTTTATTGACCAATTCTGTCTTACATTTCTTCCTTCTTGGCTTGTCTAAAATTACATTCTCTTCTTGTTGCTGCTACTGTTACAGGTTCTTGAACAAGAAGCTCTTCTCTTTCAGAGTTTAGAGCAGAAAGTTGCCAAGGTTACAGCTCTGGCACATTCTGGTTCCCAGTGAGCTCACCCTCGTTGAGCAAACATATCTATTCCTACAGCTGTCAGAGTTTATTTTATGTCGATGTTCTCCCAAACTGATGACTTTGTCCTCAAATGAGCTCTGTTCCTAAATCTCAGGTTCTTGCTAGATATTAAAGTCAGCATTTATCCTGTATTTTTCATATATAATGTCTATTCCTATCCTTCCTTTTCTCAGTTAATAGCCTTTCCATTCTAGTAAGACACAAAAGCTTGAAATTCCAGTACTTCTTTCATTTGTAGCCTTTACAATATTTTGTTTGTTTAAATTGAATGACAGTTACCAAGTAGTGGTTACTAATATTGCTCTCCCATATTCTTCCTGTACCCTTAGGTTCATAGATCTAATAATCCAGTTCCACATTTAGCATACACAGACACCACAGGAGCATTTTTAAAACAGTAAAAGCTTTAATTGAGCAAAATTAGCAAGACCTCCCTTTCTAAACTTAGCAATATTGTTATCTGTAGCACTTATCAAATTCTCTTTGTCTTCACCAATCTTTCTACATTGTCAAATTTTTCTCTTTAGACACTCCTATAGATGCTTCTCTTCAAAGAAAAATAAAATTCATCCTTTTAACTCCATAAAAGTCCATCATAAACAATAGCAATCTCCAAAAATTTCAATTTAGTGACTCACTCTCTCTCTCTCTCTCTCTCTCTCTCTCTCTCTCTCTCTCTCTCTCTCTCTCTGTGTGTGTGTGTGTGTGTGTGTGTGTGTATGTGTGTGTGTGTCTCTGTGTGTGTGTCTGTCTCATTTACTCTCTCGCTCTTCCTCATCCTCTCAGTTATTTACAGCTAAAAATATAATTCTTTGAACAGCAGGATTTCAGAGAGTAAGGTATGATTCTTATATGCATGCTTCATTATAATCGAGCTTTGTGTTTTCTGAACCTCCAGTATTTCTGGATCCTTCTCAGAAAATAAGAAGCCTGAAGAGTCTCATGTAAATAGATTCACAACCTTATCCAGCCCACTGAATAGCTTGAAAATGATATTGAGCCCATAAACTTTTACCTTACTATCATCGACCTGTAAACAGCTAGCAAGTCAGTCATAGAAACTGATAATTAGAAGAAATCTTCAATTGAGATAATCTCGGGATTACACTGGCATAGTTCACACCAGACTTAAGACACAGGTATTGAAAACGGCTGCTCGTGAAGCACAGTGGGCAGTCTGTCATTATGAACTTATCACTATTGATTCACCCTTAAAATTTAAAGTGACATACTGATGGTAAGCATTAATAAATTCCTTCATGATAATATTGATAACAGCATGTAGGTTGTGAAATCTATTGTCCATTTTTCAATAACACAGCATGAATCATGTACTTTAAGCAGTCTCTTAAGTACTGATGGAAATAAATATTTCTGTAATAATGGTTTATAATAATAATAGTTTAGATCTCTGTGTTGAAGTTGGTTGGTTGTCTCTTAGTTGTTAAATCTCTGAGTAGTACCATTGGTGTATGTTCCTTTTTCTAAAGTACTGAAAGGATATAGATGATCTTACATGATAAAGTTACAGCTTCAGAATAACTAGCTGCAAGAAAAGTAATCATACACCACTCCAAACCCTCAATTTCAATGACTCACGCTACAAAGCAGAAGACATCATACTGACTGATCTATCACCTTCAGAATAGACAATTTAGAGAAATATCTGAGATGCACCACAGCATTTGTCTTGGCTTAGGCACTTGGGTTTGAAATCTTGGCTTGGACATTTTCTTTTGGCAAGTCAGTTACCACCTTTCTCAAAAATATCTTATAAGATAGAGGAAGAATATGCAATTGGAAGAATATGCAATGTACTATGCATACAATATCTAATGTTGGAAGCATTCAATATGGAGTAGCTGGTATTCTCATATCAAACTTTTCTATGGCATAAGTCCAAAATTGTAAACTTGATCTTAAATAGATACGTTCACATATATATATGCATATATTCTGAAGAGTATTTTGCATAGAGTAGGCACTGGCAAATCAATGCTGAGAGGCCCTTACCTTTCTAAGTTCAAAATCCAGAAAAAAAAATCAGTAAGAGACATCAAAAATCAGGTGTCACCCAGTCATGATAGACACAAGTACAATAGAGCTTAGTGAAGCCTTTTTTGTAAGGGATATGGCTTGCATTTAGACATGAAAGAATAATCATTGCCAATATATTGAGAAAATAGTCATTTGCCCGAGGATAGATTGTAAAAAAAAAAACAAGGAACTATTTGATTTTTTCCATTGTAACAAACTTAACTCCCAACCCCATCAAGTCTGTGAGAGAAGGGCTAACCTTTAGAAAGAAAAACCATCTACTCATTATCTTAGAATAATAGCTCAGACTGTACCACCTTTCTGAAATAACAAAGAACCGGTAGCATTATTGACTTACTTTCCAATTCTACTGAAAAGACACTATGACTAAGGCAACTTATAAAAGGGAGGGTTTGGGGGGCTTAGATTCCAAGAGTGCATGAGTATCATGGCAGGTAGCATGACAATAGGCAGACATGTGTGGTGCTGAAATAATAGCTAATAGCTTACTTCTGATCTGCAAGTTGAATGCAGAGAGAAAGAGTACTAGCTGGGAATTCTGTGGGCTTGTGAAAAGTTCACTCCCCAGTGACCAAACCTTCACCAAGGCTACATATCCTAATCCTTCCTAGTTTTACCATCTAGGAATAAGCATTCAAATATGTGAGTCTAAGAGTGTCATTTCATTCAAACCACCAAAATTATATACCTAAAATTAGGATTAGCACAGTATACCTGTCTCCAAGGTCCTTGAGTTACCACAAAACACACAATTTAATGTTAAAAAAGCAGTGCTTTTTTTCAGTTGAATTTGATCAACTGAAGAAATTTTCAATTTACTAAAGAGATTATTTTAAGATATTTTATGATACATAAAGATTCTGGGTGCCCGAATAGCTCTCACTTTTTTGAAGAAAATAAATATTCCACTGGAAAAGCACTGAATGAAGTTGGGAAGTTTATCTTAAGTCTATCTTTCTTTTCACTATCCCATATTTTCTATTTAAAATAAACAACTCGCCAACCAATCATTCTACATGTCATAATGTAGGATATTGTTTTTTCTCCAAAGCTTGTTTCAAGGTCCATTAGAGGAATGTTTCTGCCTGACCAGGTTACCCAGTCAGTCCAGGGCACACTCTAAGGGAGAATTGTCCTAATTGGCTGTCAGTGAAGCACCGTTGTCCACAGCCTTTCACACTCTGTTAGCATGGCCTTCCTAAAGTAGCCCTAGAACACATTGGCACTACAGTTATAGGGCAAAAATAAGAGGATGGAGAGCCACCTAAACTGCTACTTTAAAACTTGCAGATATTTCCCAAACATTTTCACAATTTGCTCCAGTCATATGAACTGAGTAGAAGAGTTTGACAACTTTCTGTTGAGCTCAGGTTTCAATGACTGTGCTCATGACCTGATTAGCTAATGCCTAAAGAGATTGACAGGAATGGCATGTTCACGAAGACACCTCTTTGTAAAGGGAATTTATGGTTGTGTAAGGTAGTGATTAACCCTAAGCACTCACAATCTGTTATGCAGGGACACCATGACTTCTTACAAATTAAAGAGAAAACAGAAGAGTGAGATCAAACATTTACAGTCTGTCCTCCAAATATATTTTCTTGCCTTTAAATATGATGTTAGTGCTGTCAACTGAAATTTGCAGTTGATTTGAAAGTTTGACTTTCCTGCTCTAATCCTTGGGTAGCTTTAAGTAAGATACTTCACCTCTTCATATCTTATTGGTTTAAAAAACAGGTTTGTTTGCTTTTGGTTTGAGGTAAGCTTTCCCATAGTCCAGGCTGACCTTGAACTTGTTATGTTGCTGAGATTGACCTGGAAAGCCTGACTCTTCTATCTGTACCTCTCCAGTGCTTAATTAGAAACATTTGTCACCATTCCTGGGTTACCTACAGAAATGGGATTGTCAATTTCCAACTCCAAATTTTACTGGGGGTTTACATGTGAATTCAAGTTTACAGGTAAAAACACAACAGAGAATTGGGTATTTCCATATGAAAATATTTAGCTTAGTTGCAAACCAAGAGGTGTTAACTTTCTCCCTTTTCTTGACTGGAATGCTTGATTAATGACTATCTACTAGTTTTAGCAAGAGACACACAATACCAGGGAAGCACATGAAACACAAACTATCTGCCTTTATCAAACTGGTATTTCTAATTTTCTATTGCATTTTATTGATGCTGATGGTCCTAATTTCCTAATTAGAGTTTCTATTGCTGTGATGGAACACCGTGACCAAAAAGCAAGTGAGGGAGAAAATGATTTTTAGGCTTACACTTCCATATCACTGTTTGTTATCAAAGGAATTCAGGACAGACACTCAAAGTGGTAGGAACTTAGAGGCAGGAGCTGATACAGAGGTCATGGAGGTGTGATGCTTACTGGCTTGTTTCTCCTGACTTGGTCAGCCTGCTTTCTTATAGAACACAGTACCAGCAGCCCAGGAATAAACCTACCTACAATAGGCTAGGTCTTCCGCATCAATCACTAATTAAGAAAGTGGATCACATCCAGACCCTATAGAGGCATATTTTCAATTAAGGTTCCTTTCATTCAAATAACTCTAGCTTGTGTGTAAAGTTGACATAAGACTAGCCTGCATACTGATTTTTCCAAGGGAAATGAAGTCTGTCACCACATGCACCACCCATGAAGACTTACCTCCAAAAGTTTATATTCTTTGGACTATTTTCGAGTATTTATTCTTAAAGATAAAATACATAAGCAGAATTCTAACACAATCTTTAGGTTTATAGCATTTAGCATATTTAAAGGTTTTTATTCTGTTGCAACTAACTGACCTAACACTTAAGTACAGGCAAGTGTCCTTGATTTTGAAATATCTTAGACTTTCAAATCATATTGCCTAGAGAGATGGAGTACTCAAAAAGGAAATATGATATGACAAAAATTCAATTGAGCTCATATTTTCTCATTATTGGGGTTGCTATGTGCGGTTTAGATGTCACTAAAACTTGAGACAGGGTTGAGTGCCCACCCCATGAATCATTTCATCACCTTACTAACATATTCTCTGTACAGTATTATTTCTGAGCATCTTTAGGACAGAAACTGTCCTGAATTTTGTCATAAACCTATAATCCTATGCATTATAGTCACCAAATTTTGTCAAAAGAGAACAAATGAATGAGAGAACGAACATTGACAAAACAATTATACAAGTTTTCAGCACAACCTCCAAAGTGTCACAGCCTCCTAGTCCATTCCCCAGTTATTTTCTTAAATACATTGAATCAATCATGAGAAAATAGCACTTTCCCTTTCTTTCTGAGAAAATAAAATTAATTACTATATATTCCTGATATGCCAACTGTGCTTGTTGACCTCCAACTAAGCACACAGCTCATTATTTAATCCCAGGAAGAAAAGAACAAACTGAAATGCACACACTTGGCACCCCTCCACTCCCTGTTGTTCTTCAGTCTGAATATATATTTTGCAAATGTGCCATTCTTCTCTGTCTGGTGTACAAGCCAGAACGACTGAGAAATGATTCTCTTCACATACTGAGCCAGCAAATCTGAAGCTGGTACCATCTGAATGGCATTACCTGGGATCTAACAGCACAGGCTCAATAGAATGTTTTCACCATAGGACTGTTGAGAACTTCAAATGAGTTAACTTATACAATGTACTCTTCACAGTCTCCAACACAGTGCCCATGTAGTGTCTGTGAACTATCTAGCTAATTTTCTCTTGTTCTGAATCAGACAGTATCAAGTAGCCTTTGTACTTTTTCAACTTACATTGTTTACAGCTTTAAGAAACATGTGGAGAACTCTTCAGTGATCTACTTTGCTTCACATTAATAGTGATAATAAATAAATGTTAAATCCTGACAGTAAAAATATTATGGTTTGGTTTGTAAATATGTATAAACCTTCAAAATCCAAAGACTATTCATAACACTTCATTTCCTTCTGCATGGTTCATCATTTGCTGTTTTCCAATACAGAAAAGTTTACAATACAAACAAAAGATGTATAAAATACAAATTTAGTCAATGTTTTTTTTCTGTGTGAATATATGTGTGTAAGTGTTCACATATATGCACATGAGTATTTCAAAGTGATTTTGAAGTTTTGTGCTATACACATAGACAAAGGCTGACATCAAGTATCTTCTTCAGAGAATCCCCATCCTATGTTTTGAGAAAGAATCTCTCATTAAACCTGGAACCCACAGAATTGTTAAGCCCCAAGGATTTTCTAGATCAGTGGTTCTCAACTTTCCTAATTTTTCAATCCTTTAATACAGTTCCACCAACCATAAAATTATTTTATTGCTACTTCATAACTCTAATTTTGTTACTGTTATGAATAATAATGTAAATATCTGATATGCAGAATATTTGATATGTGACTCCCAAAGAGTTTGTGAGCCACGGGTTGAGAACCACTGATCTAGATTCTATATCTGCAATGCTAATATTACCAGTTCACATCTCAATGTCAAGATTTCACAAGGATCTTGAGGAAAGAGCCCAAGTCTTCATGTTTACAAGGCAAGCATTTGATTGACAGTCAACTTTCCCTCCCATCATCCCTGTTTTAAATATGTTTTACTTTATTTGAAGGCACCATTTCTTTTCCCTCCACACATTTCATAGTTTTTAACATTTTCCTACCTTTAGCATTCTGTTTAAGAGAAAACTGTCATTTTATTTCTTCCAAGTTTGTTTTAGCATTATAAAAAAAAACTTAATCTTTTACTATGAAAGAATTATTTTATAAATATTTACAAACCAAACCATAATAATATTTTTACTGTCAGGATTTAATGTTTATTTATTATCAATATTAATAGGGAGCAATGTAGATCACTGTTTCTTAAAGCTGTAAACAGTGAAGCTTATACCTGGAAGTGAATTTAGAGGATGCAATTTTGAGATCAGTGGACTGATTCTTACCCTCTGATCACCTTTCTTTATGAAACTGATATTTTTCATTTTGAATCTGCTGGTGTATACTGAGTTGGCACCAGGTCTCTTTGTCCTAGAGGAGACCTTGTGAATTGTAGGCAAGATAATCCTCTCAGATTCTTTTGTCTAACATCACACAAGAGCTACTGCTCTACTGATATACAATGATTAAGATAAAGGAAGAAGCAGGTGCTTTGAATCAAATAAAACATAGAAATTTATCTATTGCACTTTTTCCTACCCTGTTTTCCTGATTACTATTAGCACATTTTGCCAAATATCTATGTAAGATGTTTCCAAGTTTTAGAAAAAGGAATGGTATCACACTATGAGGATTCTGTTGTTTTTTTTTTTAATAGATTTTTTTGTCTAATAGTATTTTTTTCAATTTTTATTAGATATTTTCTTCATTTACATTTCAAATGCTATCCCGAAAGTCCCCTATACCCTCCCCTACCCCCCATCCTGCTCCCCTACCCGCCCACTCCCACTTCTTGGCCCTGGCGTTCCCCTGTACTAGGGCATATAAAGTTTGCAAGACCAAGGGGCCTCTCTTCCCAATGATAGCCGATTAGACCATCTTCTGCTACATATGCAACTAGAGACACAAGCTCTGGAGGTACTGGTTAGTTCATATTGTTGTTTCACCCATATGGTTGGATACTCCTTCAGCTCCTTAGGTACGTTTTCTAGCTCCTCCATTGGGAACCCTGTGTTCCATTCAATAGCTGACTGTGAGCATTGTGAATCTATGCCAGTGCCTGGCAAACACAAAAGTAGATGCTCACAGTCACTTATTGGATGGAACACAGGGTTCCCAATGAAGGAGCTAGAGAAAGTATCTGAGGATTCTTAAAAGGGGGAACAAAATACTCATGGGAGGAAATACAAAGTGTGGAGCAGAGACTGGAGGAAACACCATGCAGAGACTACCTAGAGATCCATCCCATATTCAGCTACCAAACCCAGACACTATTGTTGATGTCAAGAAATGCTTGTTGACAGGAGCCTGATATAGCTGTCTCCTGAGAGGCTCTGCCAGAGCCTGACATATACAGAGGTGGGTGCTCACAGCCAACCATTGAACTGAGCACGGGGTCCCCAATGGAGGAGTTAGAGAAAGGACTGAAGGAGCTGAAGGTGTTTGCAATCCTATAGAAAGAACAATATAACCAACCAGACTCCCCAGAGCTCCCAGGGACTAAACCACCAACTAAAGCTTACACATGGTGGGACTCAAGCTTCTAGCTGGATATGTAGCAGAGTATGGCCTTGTCAGGCATCGATGGTAGGAGAGGCCCTTGGTCCTTTGAAGACTCGATGCCCCATTGTAGGGGAATGCCAGGGCAGGGAGTGGATGGATAACTGGGAGAATACCCTCATAGAAGCAGGAGGGGGGGTGGGATAGGGGTTTTTGGGGGCAAGGGTGGGGACCGGGAAAGGGGTAACATTTGAAATGTAAGTAAAGAAAATATCTAATAAAAAAACAAAAACAATAAAACTTAACATTAAAAATAAAAAAATTCAAAGAATATGATGTCCATGGATATATAATACATTGACTGTATGTTACTATTATACATGAGTGTATTAAAAGTATTCACAGTATAAAACAGAAGCAGGCATGGTGATACATATATCAGTAGCAGTGTTGAAGTGGTTGAGTCAAAAGTTCATCAGCTGAAGCCAGCTTGGGCTGCATAGCACAACACTATCTCAAAAATAGAACCAACAATTACAGAAAATCAAGAGATGTTATTATCTATATCTATATCTATATCTATAGAACCTTTCTGTCATTCTCAAGGTGATCAATACGATAATGTAGGCATGAATTAATAGCACAATTAGTATGACATTAAAATTGTAAATGTACTGTAGCTTTTAGCCCTAAATGTTTGCCCTGGCTATTTACATTTTCTATTACTTTTATTTTATTTTTTTACAATCTAGTCATTATCCCACTTCCAGTCTGCCCTCCCCATTCATTTTTCTTAAGCACATTTAAAATCACAATTAAATGAAAAATTTGTGGCAACATACATACAATACTCATTTCTTCTGTTTGTTTATTTATTATTTATTTATTTATTTATTTATTTACATCCCAAATGCTATCCACCCTCCCAGTCCCTGATCACAGTGTTCCCCCCTATATCCCCTCCCCTTCACCTCTGAGAGGGCAGCAGCCCCTAAGGTGTCTCCCTACAGTGGTGTATCACATTTCTTTAAGGTTAAGCCAATCATTTCCCACTGAGGCCAAACAAGATAGTCTTCTGCTACATATGTGCCTGGGGCCTCAGACCATGGTTTGGTGGCTCAGTCTCTGGAAGCTCTCAAAGGTCCAGGTTACTTGACACTGTTGGTGTCTTGTGGGCCTTCAATCCTTCCCCTAACTCTTTTATAGGGGTCACAGTCTTCCATCCAATGTTAGACTGTATCTAAGTCAGATGCTGGGTAGAGCCTCTCAGAAGGCAGATATGCTAGGCTCTTGTCTGGAAGAACAACATACTATCTTTAATAGTGTGAAGGATTGGATTCTACCCATAGGATGGGTCTCAATTAGGTCCTAGCCATGATCAGCCATTCTTTCAGTCTCTGCTCCATCTTTCTTCCTACATTTCTTATAGACAGGAGCAATTCTGGGTGAAAAGTTTTGTATCTGCATTGATGTCCCCATCACACCACTGGGACTCCTGTCTGGCTACTGGAGGTAGTCACTTCAGGTTCCATATCTCTACTGTTGGGCATTTAATCTAAGCTCACCCACACTGAGTCAGGAGAGCCTCCTTTATCCCAGGTCTCTGACATCTTAGAGATTCCCCCAACACCCATCCCCAGCATCTGCATGTTTCCATTCATTCTCCTGGCTGGCTGTGCCTCACTTTTGTCTCTCCCCATGCTTGATCCCCTCTTTTGCCTCCCCCTCGAATATCCCATCCAAATTCCTCCCATGTTATTTTTTTCCTCCTTCTAAGTGGGATTCAAGCATCCTCACTTGAACCTTCCTTCTTGTTTAACCTCTTTGGGTCTGTGGCATGTATCATGGGTATTCTGAACTTTTTTGCTAATACTGATGTATCAGTATATACCATGCCTTTTGGGTCTGGGTTACCTCACTGAGGGTGATATTTTCTAGTTTTATTCATTTGACTGTGAAATTCATAATGTCCTTGCTTTTAATACCTGAATAGTATTCCATCATGTAGATTTATCACATTTTCTTTATCCATTCTTCGGTTGAAGGACATCTGAGTTGCTTCCAGTTTCTGGCTATTATGACAAATCGGCTATGAACATAGTAGAGCACATGTCCTTGTGGTATGGTGCAACATCTCTTGGATATATGTCCATGAAGTGGAAAACTTAGTGTTTCTTTGGAAGGTCAGTTGTGTTGGATGGTGTTTTTCTGGGACAGACATATGAAGGTGTGTTTTCCTGAAGCAAACACAGGTGAAAGGATGTTTTGCAAAAGCAAGCACATGAAAGGATTCTTGATGAAAGATTCTTCACTAAGGACACAGAAGGATTGGTTCATGTTACATTGTGTTGTTGAGCTACATTTATCATTACTACATAGAAAGAAATGCAGCAAAAAATCTTCTAGTGGTGCTCTGGTGGCTTCTTGCTACTTCTGTAGACTCAAATCAATTGTCAGATTGATGTCAACTGTTACAGACTCACATAGAATTTTGCTAAGACAGACTTATTGCTGAGGCAAAACACATGGTGAAGGAAGACTTTTGGAAGACTTGTGATGTTTGGAGGGAGTATAAATAGGACTCAACAGACAGTGATGGAAACTGGCTTGCATAGCTAGCTAGCAAAGCCTCATTGTACTCCAGTCTTTGCTGATCTTCACTTTGTTGAGAAAGGCATGGCAAAGAACTTCTCCTTGTGTCCCTGTTGACCTTGCTCTCTCCTGCTGACAGGATTAGGCATATTCTGTAGAGGCTGGGCTGTTTCTGCTAGGTTCTGCCACCACTGCTGATTCATGTTTGCTATCCTGACACAACTGTACTGCACTGCTGGTATATACGAGAAGTGTTTGTGAGTGGGTCGAGCTGCTGCTGCTGCTGAATACTGTGAACTAAACTGCTTATTTCCTGACAATGCAGAATGGATTTGTTCCAAAGAACAATTTCTAAACAGATCCACTTCCAACATATCCTAATAATTTTTTTTTTAAATATATACTACCTCTGGTGGGTGGTAGGCTAAAAGGGAGGTTAAAGCTTTTATGAACTGTTATTAAAAGGAGGGTTTGAAAAATCAAAACTACATGCCCAGGAGCAGTATAGTTAAGTTTTCAGTTAGAACAGTTTCCATTTTTCTGAGAAACTGCCATGTTGATTTCCAGAGTGGTTTTTACAAGGTTGGCGTCCCACCAGCAGTGGAGGACTGTTCTGCTTTCTCTATATCCTTGCCCGCATGAGTTGTGCCTTGAGTTTTTGATCTTAGACATTCTTATTGGTGTAAATCTGATTGGAATCTCAAGGTCATTTTGATTCTTATTTCCCTGAGGTTTAAAGATGTTGAACATTTCTTTAAGGCTTTTTAGTCAATAGAGATTTCTCTGTTGAGAATTCTCTTTTTAGCTCTGTACCCATTTTTAAATTGGGTTATTTCGTTTATTGGAGTCAAACTTCTTGAGTTATTTATATATTTTAGATATGAGCCCTCTGTTGAATTTAGGGTTAATGAAGGCTTTTCCCAATCTGTAGGCTGCCATTTTTCCTATTGACAGTGTCCTTTACCTTACAGAAGCTTTTCAGTTTCATGAGTTCCTATTTATCAATTGTTGTTCTTAGAGTCTGAGCCATTGTTATTCTGTTCAGGAAATTTTCTTGTGTGCCAAAGCATTCAAGGATCTTTCCCACTTTCTCTTCTATTAGACTCAGTGAGTCTGGTTTTACATTGATGTCTGTGATCCATTTGGACTTGTCAAGGTTATACATATGGATCTATTTGCATTCCTCTATATGCAGATATCCAGTTAGACAAGCACCATTTATTGAAGATGTTCTCCCTGATTCATTGTATGATTTTGGTTTCTTGTCAAAAATCAAATGCCACTTTTTAATGAGGATATTTGATTTTCTGGTGTCCACCTTCTTGAGTTCTTTATATATATTGGATATCAGTCCCCTATCTGATTTAGGATTGGTAAAGATCCTTTCCCAGTCCGTTGGTGGCCCTTTTGTCCTGTTGACAATATCTTTTGTCTTACAGAAGCTTTGCAACTTTATGAGGTCCCATTTGTCAATTCTTNGGGTTCCCAAGGAAGAAGGAGCTAGAGAAAGTACCCAAGGAGCTGAAGGGGTCTTCAACCCTATAGGTGGAAGAATAACCATGAACTAACTAGTACCCCCTGGGCTCGCGTCTCTAGCTGCATATATAGAAGAGGATGGCCTAGTTGGCCATCAGTGGGAAGAGAGGCCCCTTGGTTATGCAGACTTTATATGCCCCAAAACAGGGGAATGCCGGGGCCAAGGGGTGGGAGCGGGTGGGTAGGGGAGCAGGGCCGGGAGGGGGGAAGATATAGGGAACTTTCTGGATAACACTTGAAATGTAAATGAAGAAAATATCTAATAAAAGTTGAAAAAAAAAATCAAATGCCCATAGGTGTGTGGGTTTATTTGTGGATCTTTGATTAGATTCCATTGATCCACCTGTCTGGTTCTATACCATGCATTTTTTTTTCTACTATTGCTCTGTAGTACACCTTTAGATCAGGAACAGCGATACCTCCAGGAGTTCTTTTATTGTTCAGGACTGTTTTGGCTATCCTGGTTTGTTGATGATTGTTTATTTGTTTGTTTTTCCATGTGAAGTTGAGAATTGTTCCGTCAAGTTCTGAGAAGAATTGTGTTGCAATCTGATGGAAATTTCATTGAATCTGTACATTGCTTTTGATAAGATGGCCATTTTCACTATCTTTTTTTATAATTGGATTTTTTATTTATTTACATTTGAAATGTTATCCTCCTCCAGTTTCCCTTCCATAACCCTCCTATCCCATCTCTCCTCCCTCCTGCTTTTATGAGGGTGCTCCCCTCCCCTCCCACTCCCACCTCACTGCCCTGGCATTCTCCTACACTGGGGCATCAAGCCTTCACAAGACCAAGGGCCTTACCTCTCATTGATGCCTGATAAGGCTATCCTCTGTTACATATGCAGCTGGAGTCACAGATCCCACAATATGTACTCTTCTGTTGGTAGTTTAATCCCTGGGAGCTCTGGGTGGGTCTGGTTGGTTGATATAGCTGTTCTTCCTATGGGGTTGTAAACCTCTTCAGTTCCTTCAGTTCTTTCCCTAACTCTTCCATTTGGGTCCCCATGCTTGGTCCAATGGTTAGCTGCAAGCATCCCCATCTGTATCAGTAAGGCTCTGGCCAAGCCTCTCAGGAAACATGATATCAGGCTCCTGTCAGCAAGCACTTCTTGGCATCTGCAATAGTATCTGTGTTTGGTGTCTGCAGAATGGGATAGATCCCCAGGTGGGACAGTGTCTGGATGGCCTTTCCTTCAGTCTCTGCTCCACTCTTGCTCCTTTTCATCTAGTTTCATTCAGAATTTTCATCACAAAGGTTCAATGAAATGGCTTCTTTCTGGCTATGTGTGTTTACTTGTTCTCCAAAGACTCACTGGACACATTGATACACAGAGTCAATTTCCATATGAGCATCCAAGTGCTTCATGCCTCAGGTTGATCAACAAGTTTTGCTTCAGTAAAGGATTCTTAATAATTAGGACTATTAATTATTATTAATCCAAATTATGTTAATTCTTAAAAAGGATTCTGGCTCTTTATTTCTACAGTATTTTCTTGGTGTACACATTTGGATCATCCTGAGTCAGCTGGCAAAAACACAAGTCCTGCTTTAGACCTGAACCTCATCCTGTAAGAGAAGGGACCATTCCATTTGCATTCGGGTGACTTCACCTTCCTCAACCTCTTCCTTGAAGATTTTCAGTCAGAGGAACAATGCTGTTCTGAAGAATGACCAGAAAATGGTTCATTTTTTTTCTATCTTAGTGACAAATTATGTTGGCAGGTCCATATGTGGTAGGTTTATTGGATGATGTATTACCAAGATGGTTTTGCTAAACTGGAACACCCACATGCCATGAAATGCCTAGTAGGTAGGCAACACTCAATGAAATGTCAGGAAACCTTTAGTTCACATTCAACCATTGATTCACACAGGTGAGGTAAGTGAAGAGAAGCAGGAGAGAGAGAGGAAGAAAGTTGCTTCCTTGCAGAGGTCCTGGTCTATGAGATAGACCAAGTTAGCAGAATGGGTAAAGATACAGTGATACAATAAAGTGGGAAAAGAAGTGGTCCACGGACCTTACAGCAGCTGACCTTGAGTGAGGATAGTGCAAAGAGTTCTGAAAACTAAGAGGACAGAAGTCTTCTAAAGATGCTGAGCAAAGACAACAGTCATGAGCCATGACTGTATATATACCTTCTTAGAGGTATACTCCTAAACCTTTGGATAGTGTCAGACACATACTATGCCATGCATTCAAACTAGTATCAGACTTGTATTATGCCTTTCATTCAAAGAGCTTATATAGTTCCAAAGCATGGAATTGTAGAACATTACTGGTTCCAGCTGCAGAAATACTAAAGATCTCAATGTCAAACAGTAAAATACAGAAATACATTTTCTAAACCCTTCTAATAAATGATCATGATTGCCCACCAAAATAATACTAATACTTATACTGGTACTACTACTCTTCATTTTACTAATCATTGATTTTTCTATTTCTGTTTTCTTATCTCTACAGTGGGAATAATACTAGTTACCTCATAGAATTTATACTATTACTACTACTACTACTACTACTACTACTACTAATAATAATAATAATAATAATAATAATAATAAATTCTATGAAGTAACTACTATTATTCCCACAGTAGAGATAAGGAAACAGAAATAGAAAAATCAATGATGAGTAAACTGAAGAGACATTTCAGTGTTTAATTTCTAAATCACTCGATAAATTCAAAATTCACAAATCAGAGAAAGATTTTTTTTTTTTTTTTTTGCTTTTCAAGACAGGGTTTCTCTGTATAGCCCTGGCTGTCCTGAAACTCACTTTGTAGAGCAGGCTGGCCTCGAACTCAGAAATCCGCCTGCCTCTGCCTCCCAAGTGCTGGGATTAAAGGCGTGTGCCACCATGCCCGGCGCCGAGAAAGATTTTTATTAGAGTCACAAAATTATTTAGTAGTCATATCAAGGCATTCTTCTTCATTCCAATTCCCCTGTTCTAACCACTACTTAAACTTATTCTACTGAGCCAAATTCAATCCTTCCACTTTAAACAGTTTTATGTTCATTTTTGTATGACCTCAGTTTATTTGTAGGGTGCTATGTAAATATTCTAGTTTATATTTGCTCATTTTCAAATAGTACATTTTGAGCATCAAAGAGATTTTGAACACATTGGGCCTTAGAATGGAAAATGAAACAGTGAAGACAAAGTTCTAATACTGTTGGCATTATTTGGAATATAATGAGAAACACAGACAATAAACAATCAACAGATAATTATAAACTATGAATGCAATTAAGGAATATTACAGAGGATATGAATTTATAATAGCAGGAATTTGGTTTAGATGAAGAATGTTCAGGGAAGGTTTTTGAGTGGGGATAAATTTTAAATACAAATCAGAAAGAAAAATAACAGGTGGGCAAACAATCCATTATTATCATTCGAGGGTTTAGCTATATGATAGTTTTATTCAGCAATAAAACTTAACACTTTTCTACTTGAATATTAATATTTCAGAAGTCATTTCATAAAGTATATTACCATGAGAAATTCGATGTTTCCAAAATGTTTCGATGATAACTGTGGGAAAAAAATCAAATCCAGTCTTAAATAACACAGTTCATTGTTTCGAACATTCCAGTAATACTATTTATTACTGAAAAGTGTATGAACTTCCCATAAAGCAGGGGCATATGTTGAGGAAAGACATGAAAATGTTCCTTGCAGAAATGGTCGAGCCTATCATCCCAATTCCTGAGACAATGAACAGTTTCAGTTTTCCTCATATATGTCTCTACTAATCATATCATATTTTCAATCTTATTACTGCACATAAGAGATCAAAATCATTTAAATGGCACATCATTGATACAAATAAAAATTCAAGGGGGATCTCCTCACATGTTCAATCTGCATGCACTAAGCTTAGATGAGTTGTCCTCACTTGAAAAATGAGATAAAATGATTCAAGACCACCCCAAGGTCAACTAAAATTGTGCTGCACCTTAAAACAACAAAGGTAAGGCTGAAAGGGACCTGATATAGCTGTCTTGTGGGAGGCTATACCAGTGCCTGGTAAACACAGAAGTGGATGCTCACAGTCAGCTATTAGTTGGAACACAGGACTCCCAAGGTAGGAGCTAGAGAAAGTACCCACGGAGCGGAAGGGGTCTTCAACCCCCTAGGTGGAAGAATAACATGAACTAACTAGTTCCCCCTGCGCTCATGTCTCTAGCTGCATATATGGAAGAAGATGGCCTGGTTGGCCATCATTGGGAGGAGAGGCCCCTTGGTCATACAGACTCTATATGCCCCAGTACAGGGGAATGCCAGGGCCATTACGTGGGAGGGGGTGGGTAGGGGAGCAGGGCAGGGAAACGGGAGGGTAAGGGAAAATTTCTGGATAACATGTGAAATGTAAATGAAGAAAATATCTAATAAAGAGAAAAAAATGAAAAAAAAAACAAAAAAGGAAGAAAGCAAAGCAAGCATTTGAGAAGGACTATAATTTTAAAAAGATTTAATAAAGAAGCTGAAAGGGCTTGCAACCCCTTAGGAAGAACAACATCAACCAACCAGACCTCCACCCCCAGAACTTCCAGGGATTAAACCACCAACCAAAGAGTACATAAGGAGGGACTCATGGCTCCAGGTACTTATGTAGCAGAGTACTGCCTTGTCAGGCATCAATAGGATGGGAAGACCTTGGTCCTGTGGAGATCCAATGTCCAAGTAAAGGTGAATGTGAGCGTGGGGAGGCAGGAGTGGATGGGTAGGTGGGGGAGTACCCTCATAGAAGCACAGGGAGGAGGGAAGGGTTAGGGGGAGGTGCAGAGGGGAAACTGGGAAATAGGATAACATTTGAAATATAAATAAATAAAATGACCAATAAAAAATAAAATCCCACATGTGATAGAAAATAAAAGATTTAGATTTGAAACAAGAAAATTTAAAATAATATATTCTTTGTGCAGAAGAAAATTAATAGAAATTGTCATGTTCCACTGTCAATGCAGGACTGAAGCATCTACCTCCTGATCTTTCTTCCTTCTATGCTCCATATGGTCTGTAAGTTGTATCATCAGCATTGTGAGCTTTGGGGTTAGTATCCATTTATTAAAGAGTGTATACCATTTATGTTCTATTGTGATTGGGTTACCTCACTCAGGATGATATTTTCTACTTCCATCGATTTGCCTGTGAATTTCATGAAGTTATTCTTTTTAATCATTGCATAGTACTCCATTATGAATATGTGCATGTTAGAGCATTATTTAGGTATATACCCAGGAGTGGTATAGCTGGGTCCTCAGGTAGTACTATGTCCAATTTTCTGAGGAACCACCAAAATGATTTCCAGAGTGGTTGTACAAGCTTGCAATCCCACCAGCAATGGAGGAGTGTTCCTCTTTCTCCACATCCTCGCCAACCTCTGCTGTCACCTGCAGTTTGGATTATAGCCTTTCTGACTGGTGTGAGTGTTGCTTTGATTTTCATTTCCCTTATGACTAAGGATGTTGAACATTTCTTTAAGTGTTTCTCAGCCATTTGAGATTCCTTAGTTGAGAATTCTATATTTAGCTCTTTACACTGCTTTTTAATACAGTTATTTGGTTCTCTGGAGTCTAACTTCTTGAGTTCTTTGTATATATTGTATATTTGGCCTCTATTGGATGTAGGGTTGGTAACTATCTTTTCTCAATCCGTGGGTTGCCATTTTGTCCTGTTGATAGTGTCTCTTACTTTATAGAATCTTTTCAATTTTATGAGGTCCCATATATCAATTGTTGCTCCTAAATCATAAGTCATTGGTAATCTGTTCAGGAAGTTTTCCCCTGTGCCCAAGTATTCGAGGCTCTTCCTTGCTTTCTTTTCTATTAGATTCAGTATATCTGGTTTTATGTTGAGGTCCTTGATCCACTTGGACTTGAGTTTTGTGCAAGGAGATGGATGTGGGTCAATTTGCATTCTTCTCCATGCAGATCAACAATCAAACCAGCACCAGTTGCTGAAAATGCTGCCTTTTCCCCACTGAATGGTTTTAGTTTCTTTGTAAAGCATGAAGTGACTATAATTGTGTGAGTTCATTTTGGGTCTTCACTTTTTTCTTTTTCTTTTCTTTTTTTTTTTTTTTTTTTTTTATCACTGTTGCTCTGTTGTACAGTTTGAGATCAGGGATGGTAATTCCCCCAGAAGTTCTTTTATTGTTGAGAATAGTTTTTGCTTTCTTGGGTTTTTGTTATTTAAAATGAATTTGAGAATTGCTCTTTCTAAGTCTTTGAAGAATTGAGTTGATATTCTGATGGGCATTGCATTGAATCTGTAGATTGTTTTCAGCAAGATGGCCATTTTTACTACATTAATCCCGCCAATCCATGAGCATGGGAGATCTTTCCATCTTCTGAGATAGTCTTCGATTTCTTTCTTCAAAGACTTGAAGTTCTTGTCATACAGATCTTTCACTTACTTGTTTAGAGTCACACCAAGGTATTTTTTTTTCTACTTTTATTAGATATTTTCTTCATTTACATTCCAAGTGTTATCCCGCTAGTTCCCTATATCCTCCCCCCTCCCGGCCCTGCTCCCCTACCCACCCGCTCCCACCCCTTGGCCCCTGCGTTCCCCTGTATTGGGGCATATAAAGTCTGCATAACCTAGGGGCCTCTCTTCCCACTATTTTATACTGTTTATGACTATTGTGAAGGGTGTCATTTCCCTAATTTATTTCTCAATTCTTCCTTTTATCTCTTGAGTACAGGAAGGCTACCATTGAGTTGTTTGAGTTAATTTTATATCCAGCCACTTTACTGAAGTTGTTTTATCAGGTTTAAGCGTTCTCTGGTAGAATTTTTGGGGTCACTCATGTATACTATCAAATCATCTGCAAATAGTGATATTTTGACTTCCTCTTTTCCAATTTGTATCCCTTTGATCTCTTTATGTTGTCTAATTGCTCTGGCTAGAACTTCCAGTACTATATAGAATAGGTAGGGAGAGAGTGGGCAGCCTTGTCTTGTCCCATATTTTAATTGAATTACTTTGGGTTTCTTCCCATTTAGTTTAATATTGGCTATTTGTTTGCTGTATATTGCTTTTATTATATTTAGGTATAGACCTTGAATTCCTGATCTCTAGAGTACTTTTAACATGAAGGGGTATTGTATTTTGTCAGTCTTTTTCCTCGTTTAATTAGATGATCTTTTCTTTGAGTTTGTTTATATAGTAGGACTTCCATATTTCAACCATCCCTGCATCCCTTGGATGAAGCCTAGTGGATCATGGTGGATGATTATTTTGATGTGTTCTCAGGTTTGGTTTGCAAGAAGTTTGAGTATTTTTGCATTAATATTCATGAGAGAAATTGCTCTGCAGTTCTCTTTCTTTGCTGGGTCTTGTGGTTTAGATATCTGTGTACCTGTGGCTATATCAAAAGAATACTCTTTCTATTTTTTGGAGTAGTTTGAAGAGTGTTGATATTAGATCTTCCTTGAAGGAGAGAGGTTCAAGGAAAAGGAGGGGGAAGAAGAAATAAGGTTGGCAATATCAGATCTAGATGAGATGTGAAGACCTACAGATGGTCAGGAAATTGAATAAAAAATAGTAGCAGGGGCGATGAGGAACTGGGGATAGTCACTGGAAGGTTTCAGACACCAGAGAAATATGATGCTCCTAAGACACAATGGGAATGACTTTAGCTGTAATATTCACAGAAGTGGGAGATAGAACCTGCGGAGACCACCTCCAGTAGATAGGCATGACCCCTGGTTAAGGGATGGAGCCACCCACCCATCTCAAAATTTTTTAACCCAGAAATGTTCCTGTATGAAGAAGACCAGGGACAAAAACTGGAACAGAGACTAAAGGAAAGGCCCCACCTGAGGATATCATATGGGCAGACACCAAACTCAACCCTGTTGCAGTGGTCCAGAGGTGCTTTCTAACAAGAGCCAAATTTGGTGATTCCTTGGGAGGTTCAGCCAGCAACTGACCAAAGCAGAGGCAGATGCTTGGAGCCAACTATCAGGCTGAACTAAGGGAACATGGTGGGGGAGCTGGCAGAAGGACTGGAGAAGTGGAGGGAGATTGGAACCCCATTGGAAGAACAACACAGGCTGGCCTGACAACCCAGTTCTCCCAGAGACTAGACCACCAACCAAGGAATGTATCTAAAGGGATCTTTGCTCTAGATCCATATGTAACAGAGGATGACCTGCCTTGCCTGACAGCAACAGGAGAGGAGGCCCTTGGTCCAGGGGAGGTTTGATACAACAAAGTATGGGAATCCTGGAGCAGTGGGATGAGTGTGAGTGAGAGGGAGCACTCTCATATAGGCAAAAATGAGGGGGAGGGGAAATATGGGATGGTTGGTGGTGGAAGGGTAAGTGATAAGTGTGATATCATGGGATGGGGTTGGTAGGGGGTAACTTGGAAGTGGGATATCATTTGAGATGAAAATTAATGGAATGATTAATAATAATAAAGAAAAATCAGAACATTAATAGTAATTTAAACTCTCCAATAATCATATGGATTAGAAAAAAAACTACATTTAAAAGGAAATTCTCCCACTAAAGAAATGTAAGGACTCAAATAATGTTGCGACTACTTTAATGGTATTACAAGGTTTGCTTGGGAATTAAATAGTGAATCTGCTCTAAACGCTACCATATGTTGCTTCTATAGACCCATTCAAAGAAAAATACCTACAACTAAAAAACTATCCTGACTAGTAACATTTTTTTTTGAAAAATGCATATTATGAAATTGATAAGCAATTTCAATTTCCTATGACAAACATATCTAGACAGTCTCCAATCTTACAATTTTCTCAATTCTGGGGGTTGATTGTCAACATGAAGTGTCAATATGAAATAAGACAAAACTTTTTTCTTTATGGATTCACAGAATTCATTATTTAATATTAATTTTTTAATTGTGGTTGTGGTATTTTGTTTTCTTTTTTAAGTTTTTTTAATTAATTTATTTGTTACAGCCCATATTTTATTCCCCCCTCACCCATCCTCTGACTGTTCCACATCCCATACCTCCTTCCCACCCCCCTGTCTCCATGTGGATGTCCCCATCCCCACCCCACCTGACCTCTAAAATTCCTGGGGCATCCAGTCTCTTGAGGGTTAGGTACATCATCTCTGAATGAACACAAATCCAGAAGTCCTCTAATCTATGTGTGTTGGGGGCCTCATATCAGCTGCTGTATGCTATCTGTTTGATGGTGCAGTGTCTGAGAGATCTCAGGGGTCCAAGTTAATTGATACTGCTGGTCCTCCTACAGGGTGACTCTTCTACTCAGCTTCTTCCAGCCTTTCCTAATTCAACAACAGGGGTCAGCTGCTTCTGTCCATTGGTTGGGTGCAAATATCTCCATCTGACTCTTTCAGCTGCTTGTTGGGTCTTTTGGAGGGTAGTTATGATAGGTCCCTTTTTGTGAGCACTCCACAGCCTCAGTAATAGTGTCAGGCCTTGAGACCTCCCTTTGAGCTGGATCCCACTTTGGGCCTGTTGCTGGACCTTCTTTTCCTCAGGCTCCTCTCCATTTCCATCCCTGTAATTCTTTCAGACAGGAACAATTATGAAGACCAATCTTTTAAAGACAGAATTTTGTGCAATCTAGTCAATTTTTTAATTGTATGAAGATAAGATACAGATTAGAATCTGACTTAATATTAGCTAGCCTTTTATTCCATATTACCAATCTTCTTTTGGTCATCTGTACTTAATTTATAAATATTATCTAACTAATCTTGATATTTACTACAAAGAACATGTGGTCAGATCTTTGCATTCCTAAGGGTTCCTTTTCTAAAAGAACTGTAGCAAGAGATGGGATATTATGCTTCACTGAAAACTTCAAATATGCAAATACCTGAAGCAACAGAAAAAATGCAAATTAAATTTATACTATGACAAAAATTGAGTCTTCACAAATTTCGATATTTCTTGTATATATTATTGGCATTTGACAAGAACATTATACCCTGAGACTATAGGAAGTAAAACTTCATATTTGGTTAGTATAAATGCAAAATCATGACGTTTTCATGGAGAGGAAATTTGTTTGTCACCATTTACTCAAAAATCCTAACTCTAGAACTCTATCCATAGATACAGTGTCAAGAAATGTAAAATGACAGATGCCAAAAGTGATTTAAAGAGTGGGAACACCTCACATGTTATTAGTTGAGAAGGGGTTGGATAATAGGTAACATTCACATTTGGAAGCCACAGAAAAGGAATAAAAGCAAAGCCTGCATACAGTACTATGGCATGATTTCAGAATAGAACATTTTGTAAAACAATGTAAAAGTGAGAACATTCTGTTACACTATGCTAAGTTTATATAAGAAAGTGAGAATGGTTAGGAATTATGAATACATATATCTATATACTTGCTAATATTTTTTAAATGTACACTATAAAACTAAAAGAGTTTAAATGCTTTTTTAAAGCAAAAATGAACTGATAATTGATAACAAAAGATTTTTTAACACTTACTTTATGTGGCACTTTTGAATGTAGTGACTTCATGTGAGCCTCTGGCCTGTCAGATCTATCAAATATTTAGCTACAAACCTTGACTATTTCTGGCTCTTAAAAGTTTAAAAGCTCTTATAAGCTCCTCTTCTTCAGTGATCTTCGAGGCTTATAAGTGACGGCATTTAGGGGGGAAAAAGTAAGTTTTATTGAAGAATGCAGCCCTTGAGACTACTCATGCTCCTGTAAGTGGCCGTATACTGTGCACACACAGGAAATACTAAGCAGAGAAGATGTGACTGTGGAATTGAAAATGGGGGTACAGAGAAGAAAGAAAATGGAAACGAGGAAATGAGATGTGGATTTGACCAACATACATTTTAAGTACGTATGAAATTCTCAAAAAACAAAACCTAGTACCAAGAGACACTTCCTTTCAAAGTGTTGCTTAAGGGAGTCTGAGACACTTCCCAAACAATATAGAACATTAACATTGCTTTTTTTTTTTTTTTGCCTTTCTGAACTTGAGGGTAAGGTTTTTCTTCTGAAGCAACACATACTTTAGGGACAGGTGGAAGAATTAGGTTAAGACAGACCTAGAAGTCGCCTCCCTGAGTGCTAGTTCTGATAGTATTTTTGCAAGTTCAAAAGGGAGAAGAGTAACTGTCCACGATGCCTATGAAACACAGTGGCAAGATATCTGTTAGGGTAAGCCATGCACGACTTACCCAAGAAATGAACCGGGTTCCCAGGGAGGCGAACTGGGGCTGAAAAGAGAGACTAGGTGGGAGAGAAAAATGGACGCCAAGACAGAGTCTCTCCGTTCAAAGCATCTCTCACTTTACTCAAGAATCTTTCTGGGTTATAAGAGGGAAGGCCACGCCCACAGTCAGTCCCTGTAAAGAGTCTGAAGTCCAATACACTGTGGAATGCCTCCATAGGAAGCAGGAAACAAGATCTGGGTGAAGCATGGCAGACAGGAAGCAGGGTCTTGGAGAAATACAAATGCAGTTTAGCACAACAAAGGAAGCCAGCCTCATCTGGAGAGCCACATGTATGTGGTTTCTTGTGGCCCGCTGAAGCAGAGGTCTGCTCTCAGCCTGAAGCAAGCTTGGGGGAGGGGGCTTCAGATATCCCTGATGTTGCAGTAGTAGCATTTATATCTTGAAAGTCACTAGTAACTTTCTGGTCAGTCTAAAGACATACAGAAAGAAGGATATTCATATCTGATGCTACAAAACTAGCCAACTACACATGACTGGTGAGGCTACAGAATCTAGAGGAGAACCAACTACTGCCAATTTCTTAAACTGGAATAATTTCTAATTGCATTCTGCATACTTTCCTTTCACCTATGGTAAGTGTAGCTCCTACCCCTCATCAACAAAGATTTTTACAGTAGATGGAGGCTGTTACAGAAAATCACTAGTGGTCAAAATGCAGAGAACAAGTGACCCTAGAGTGCCCAATCCCAGCTGATCCATCTGCAGCACAGAGAAGATCACGGAAGGGACACAAAGGTTTTAAATATCAGAGGACCTCACAGAAGGGACACAAAGGTTTTAAATATCAGAGGACCACGACATCTACTACAAAATTGTATCTTGCATATATAACAGGGAAGTTATACTTACGGAAATTCAATGGTATGGCTGTCTAAACAATACAAACCAATGTATGTGAATGGGGATATTTCACATATGATGTCTAGCTGAAGAGTTATAGGTAATTAGTGACTGCTGAGATAGGAGACTAGGTTCTCTCCAAAGACAAGCTCACTAATTAGTTATCTGCAACTGGGTGGTCTGCACCAAATGCATATACAACTACTACTGACTGGATACAACAGGATTACTTATCTACTTATATGAATGTATATAATAATGATGATATTTTTTAAAAAAGAGAATAAAACAAGTGACAGAAATAATAAATAAAATAACCAGGTCTTGAGGTAAAGGAAGCAATAGAAGAAAACAGGATATGGGAAGATGGACCAAAGACTATCAAAGTATATTACAAATATATGAAATGTCATCATGAAACTCATTATTTTGTACAATTAATAAATGATAATAAAAATGAAAAAAGTTTTCATGACACAAAAAATGTTTATTAATAAAAAGAGGGAATAGGGTAGTAAGGATAAAGCGAGAAGTTACATTGTTTTTATTTGACTTTGGAACAATATAAATATTTTATATGAACATAAAACAAAACCAAATTAAAAAATCCACTCTTACAATACAAAAATGAATGAACGTAATTACAGAATGTTACTGGCATAACTACAAAAAATATTTCTTTTCGGAGGCTTTAACCTTCATTTGTTGAGTACATATACTTAGTGGGATAGACCCTGTATTAGTTACGTTTCTATTGCTGTGATAAACCACCACAACCAACACAATATTTAGAAATGTATTTGGACTAAAAATTCCAGAGGGATAACAGTCGATCATGGTTTGGAGACTTGAGAGCAGACATAAGCCACAGAGGCTGGAGCAGAAGGCAAGAACTTACATATTAAACTGCAAGCATGAAGCAGAAAGAGGTTTTGTATGAGAGGCTTTTTATTCTCAAAGCCTGCCCTCAAAGACAAACTTTATTCAGCTAGGGCATATTCCCTTTCCCTACCCAAACAGTACTACCAATCAGGGACCAAGTGTTCAAATGCCCAACACAATGGACTTATTTGTCATTCAAACTACCATATATCCAAAGTAAAACATTAAAAGAAACTGCAGAGCATTTTTAAATTCCTTTCAGTAACCATTTTGTTTATGATATGGATTCTTCTCAGCAATTGATGTGTTCATGATGACATTCTAATTTTATTACTTAACTTTTACTTAATTAAAATGTAATTGCACTTATTTCTCCCTGTATTCTCCTCCTTTATTTCCCTTCTATGTCAGATCTGCTTTCTCTCTCAAATTCATAGCCTTCTCTTCTTTAGTCATTGTGACCACATATACAAATAAAAAAATCAATATATAAATTCAACATGCTGAGTCCATATGCCTGGACACTCAGTATTGGATAATCAAAAAAAAGGGGGCTCCTTCCCTGAGAAAACTAATTATTACTTTCTTGGTAGCTTTTAGTTTGTTCATTCAGAGGAAAGACCTTATCAAAATTCGCCATTTGTCTTGGGATGCCAACTATTGTTGGAATTATTCAACTTTTTAAAAGAAGCTATCATGTTGATATTTTATGGGTACTTTCCCCCTTCATGACTAGATTACATTTGTATGCACAGTAAAGAGATGGCTATAGTTGTACAATCAGGGCATAAGAATTATAGCATAAGATAAAAAGAGACAAATAGGTCAAAAATTAAGTAAAATTCATTTATAACCTCAAAATGATGGCATGAAGATAACATCAGATTTTATGTTTTTTTTTTCTACTAAAAGGGTACAAACTATGATAGTGACATTCTAAGTATTAAAGATGCAACACCAGGCCAAACAGGGTGGCCAGAGTAGTTCCTAGGAAGGGAATTATACGATAGCTCCATAGGTAATATCCAGTAGGTTGTATAATCTTTTAAATCTAACTACAGTTTCTTTATAGTAAATAGCAATAGAACACAAAAGAATAAGTGTAAAATAACTGAATAGAGAATGGATACCTTAGATATAGTTGCTATTCCTAAAGAAGTGCCACCGGAGATTAAGCAAAGCTGTGTAAAACAGGGAAGAAAGCCCTCCTAAGATGGGTAAATTAGCAGAGAGAAATGGCTCACTAGATGTTAAAATAAAAATGACTTTCAAGCTTATTACTAAACTATATATATATATATATATATATATATATATATATATATATATATATATCTGTTTTTTACCTCCACAGATATAGAATATCACAAGTATTCACTTTTTCTCAAAAAGCTGTTCATCTACAAAGAAAATAATTCTTATGTCAGCTTTCTCCACTGTAATAGCTGAAAGACTATGAATAGACTACATACACATCTATTATAAGAAGCAGGTCTAAAAGCAAGTGATTTAGAAATATTAAAAGCATAAGAGTAGAAAAAGATGAGTCGGGTAAATACAAATAAAATAAAATCTGACTTGTATTGATAAGATATTAACATTTTGGACAAAAAGAATATTCCAAGGAAAAATGCCTTTCAGGGACAAGAAAGTCAGTGTTTACTGATACCTTGTATCCTTATGGCAATTTTTTTCTACAATGTGCCAACCAATATGAAACTGGGATAATTAAATAACACTTAATATATAAACTAAGCTAGGTGGTGATGGTGCATGCCTTTAATCCCAGCACTTGGGAGTCAGAGGCTGGCAGATTTATGTAAGATATATATGTATATACCTTATTTGTTTTAATATCCAAACTATAAAATATATTTAACCAAAGGAATAGAAATATCCATGAAAAAGAACATTCATTTTAAATGAAAAAATATGATAGATAGGTAGGTAGGAAAATAGATAGATAGATAGATAGATAGATAGATAGATAGATAGATAGATAGAATCCAAAAGAGGAGCTGTCTTCTAGAATATGGATATTTACATTAAAAATATTTCCATATTTCCAGGTATATAAATTTAGTTCAACTGTGTTCTAAAGCAAATAGATAATTTTCAAGCCTTCAAAAATTGTTTCTGAAGTATACAAAAAGGAAATAAGGTGAATTTATGCCATTAGACATCATATATATTACAGACACAACACTAACAGGACAATGGAAAAATTAAATATAAACATACCAGTGAAAAAATAGAAAAACTTAGGATATACTTAACTATTAAGAGATCTAGTAACAGTGATAGCAAAATGCACTAATAGGCTATTTTATTATTTACCATGATTTAGAAACATACCTAAAAATACCAAATTCAAATTCCATGTGGAAGAATGAAAGGAAGAGTGATTTTAAAGGTAATTTCCCATATAGCTGCTACTTCAGTGAGTGTGAGAACTTTATATACATGAAGAAATAAACTTTAGAGTATGAATTTTAATTTTATGACTGTCAAATGGCACCATAGATAAAATTAAAAGGCAATAAGGAAGAAAATGTTTACAGCATAGCAAAAGACTTTATATATTAAACATAATATATAATATTCAACATATAGAATTTGGAAATAATTTCATAAGTAGAAGTATATAAACTGAAACATAATTTAAAATCAAGATTAATGCTTAAAAATCCTACCATAATCATTGATATAATCATCATGTGAAGTTTTGAGAGTATAGTCCAACAAGGATTTTCACAACTATTGGTATGAATAGAAACTGCACAATATTTCTGAAGGCAACTTGTTATAAGTATTCTCCCTCACCTACCTTAAATAAAAGCACAAAAATATCTACATATCTGAGTTGGCAGTCCAACAAAAGAGTTTGTGCAAAAAGAAATAAGGTATTCTTTTTTAATATTTTTCATTCATTCATTCATTCATTCATTCATTCATTCATATCCTTATCACATCTACTCCTGCCTCTCCTTCCAGTCCCTACTTCTCCCCTGCCCTTTCCTCATCCTTCAGTCCTCCCTTTATTCTCAGAAAAGGGGAGGCCTTCCATGTATACCATCTTCTCCTATTGAAGCTAAACAAGGCAGACCAGTAAGGTGAAAATAAGAGATTCTTTTAAAGGTATTTAGTAATACAAATAATCTTCAATACTAACTTATAATATATACTATATATTACCTTTTTACACATTACCTTTTTAATACCCAAGGTAACTGTTGTTATTTTATTGATGAATATGAGGGTGACAGAAGTTAGCTGACTTACTAAGATCACAGAGTTCATGAACATGAAATCAAAGATTCAAACTCAGTCCATGTAATTCTAGATCTTCAGCTCTTAAAATATATCTCTTTTATTTGTCTGTTTCTTTTTAGTTTCTAGAGAATGAACTGATAATTGCTTAAAATGTAGTAGCTAATAAACTGTAGCATGGTAATATGGAAACACTCCCCATAGTCCCCAATTTCATAACAAACTAGATTGTGACAAGAATGTTTTGCAAAGGAGAAATTGTTTTACATCTATAGGACGCGTCCACATATTTTTAAATGTATATTATTGTAAAAGTACAGAAACTGCCAACATATGTGTCAAAAATAATGAAATCAAATAGACAAAAAACAACTTTTCTTCATATTCCTTATTACATCAGTCTTGTGTTTCTGATTCAGTACAGGGATCTGAGACCACACCCACCATGATTCTCCTGCTTTGAACATGTTCACACTTGGTTGCAGCTTCTTGAGAGCTAAATATACCTTGTTTCCTGAAAGTGATCTCCTAGCATTCTTTCCATTCTTTTTTTCATTTACATCCAATGGTATGCTTGCTAGTTTTATGCCAACTCAGCACAAGCTGTAGTCATCTGAGAGAAGGGAACCTCAACTGAGAACACTTCTCTATAAGATCAGGCTTTAGGAAACCTGTGGCGCATTTTTTTTTTTTTTTTAAATTAGTGAATGACAGGGAGGTCCGAGTCATTTGTGGGTGGGGCCACTCACTCTTGGGTTGGTGGCTTCTATAAAAAAGGAGGCTGAGCAAGGGGAGCAAGCCAGTAAGCAGCACTCCTTGGTGGCCTCTGCATCAGCTCCTCTCTCTAGGTTCTTGCCCTGTTTTGTTAGTTCCTGCCCTGACTTCCTTTGATGAAGAACAACAATGTGGAAGTATGAGCAAAATAAACTTTTCTCCCCAAGTTGTTTTGGTCATGCTATTTCACCACAGCAATAGTAACACTAACTAAGACAAAGTTTGAGGTCAGCCTGTTTGGGTACGCCATCCGCGAAGTACCCAAGAAATGAACCAGGTTCCCTGGGAGGCGAACTGGGGCTGAAAAGAGAGATTAGGTGGGAGAGAAAAATGGACACCAAGACAGAGTCTCTCTATTCAAAGCATCTCTCTTTACTTTGGAATCTTTTTGGGTAATAAGAGGGTAGACCCCACCCACAGTCAGTTCTGCACAGACACCTGGATTCAGTTGACAGACACCAGAATGTAGCCCAAAATCTTATGCACCGTGGAATGTCTCAGCTGGAAGCAGGATGTGGGTGAGGCACAGAGGACAGGTAGCAGGATTCTGGAGAAGCACAGATGCAGTTAGCACAACAAAGGAAGCCAGCCTAGCTGCAAAGCTAAGCCATAGATGGCCTGCCTTCAGAGGCAGCAGGTCTGCTCTCAGCATTGAGGCAGCTGAGGGAGGGGCCTACACCACCCTGGTCTACAAAGTGAGTACCAGGACAGCCAGGGCTATACAGAGAAACCCTGTCTCGAAAAACAAACAAACAAACAAACAAACAACCTTAGAATTGAGGTTTACTAGAAAACAATATCTTTATGACATTGAAAGTTTCTGTGACTACTCTAGTTTAAGGAAAGAGAAGCTTGTTGAGAATTGTAGCATTATTTCGCAGATTCTCAGTTGTGATGTAAGACCAAACCAGAAATACCCCTATTCCAAACATGGGCTGTTCGTACATCCCAAGAACCACGAGAGACCTGTCTTGATGCAAACTGCAAGAGGAATTTTAATCGGAGCTCCGGGACAACCCTGTATCCCACGCAGGGGACAGGGGGGTCGACCACGAGGCTCGAAAATTAGGAGCTTTTATAGCAATGGGGTAGGGGGGTTGGGGAAATTGGCGTGGTTTCACATGATTGGCTAGTTTAAATATCAGCAAGATACCCAGGTAGCTAACTCTAAGAGACAAGAGGGGGGGAGGTAATCTACGTAACAGTTAAGTCATGTGCTACCTTAGGCAACCTCCTGGAGCATGGAGACATTCCACAGAGGTCGCTGTGACATTCAGAGGGCGTTGGGCTATTCTGTGATTGTTCCAGGAAAGGCTTGCCCCGTAGCTAGTTCAGTAGCGGTTCAGTTCCTTATACTAGTTTAAAGATTCACTTTCCCTCCTGACACAAGGGACTCCATTCTGTCTTTGGTTAAGTACTACTCTTTCATTAAGAAACAATGTAGCACTCATATTGCCTTCAGATAACATTTCAAGACCCATGTTGCTTCACAGATGCCCTAGGCCCAATATTTAGTAGAAAAAAAATAAACTTCTCTTAAATTTTCTTTATAAAAATCTAAAAAGATAACAAAACATCCAGAAAGAACATATCTAGTACATAAAATAGTCCGATGTAAATTACATCTAAGGTGATACCACTTCATTTCAAAGGAACTGAAATATTGCCACACCATGCAACTGAGTTAACAATGTGCCTTAAAACTATTTAGTACTATGTGTTTAACTTACTAGCTGACTGTGTACTCCACCTATTTAAGTTCAACATGTCTTAAAAAAAAAAAAGAGTAAACAGCCATGTGAGGCTTTGGATATTCCATTTTCACAGTATAAGCTAAAAAGATAGTTTCAGTCTTAAAATGTATACAAATGTATACTCTTCTGTGGTCTTAACTCATAATTGTGGTGTGTGTGTGTGTGTGTGTGTGTGTGTGTGTGTGTGTGTGTGTGCATGTGTGCATTTGGAAATCATTTGCTGAAAACAACCAATATGCTAAAAACAACATTTAAAAAATAATCTCATAAACATTGGAAGCAACATTTAAATATAAATTAAAATCTCTGCTTGCAGTTTGGGGTGTTATTATGTCAATTGAGTTGCTAAAATAATTTGTTCCCTTATAAAATGCTACTAAATACTTCTATATGGGAGATTCTTTAATCTTCTGATATCTTCTTCAATGTTTTCTTCAGTGTCTTAAAGTTTTTAATTACACAAGCAGTTCATTTGGTTGGTTAGGCTTACCTCAAATATTTTCTATTTTGAGGCTATTGTGAAGGTTTTGTTTCTTTGATTTTTTTTTCTCAGCTCATTTAACACTTTTATATATCAGAGCTACTTATATATTTTAGTTAATCTTGTATGCAGCCACTCTACTGAAATTGTTTATCAGTTGTAGGAATTTGCCAGTGGAATTTTTCACGTTACTTATATATACTACTATATCATCTGCAAATAAAAATACTTTTCCTTTTTCCTTTCCTGTTTGTACATCCTTAATGACCTTCATTTGTCCTATTGCTCTAGCTAAGACTTTAAGTACTACGTGAAATAAGTATGGAAAGAGTGGACAGCATTGTGCTCTTCCTCATATTATTGGAAATGCTTTGAGTTTCTCTTGATTTATGTTGATGTTGGCTGTGGCATTGCTGTAAATTTCCTTCATTGTGTTAACATACATCCTTATTTTCCCAGTCTTTCATAAAGGAGTGTTAGATTTTGTCACAGGCCTTTTCTGCACCTAATGACATAATCCTCTGGTTTTTTTACTTTCAATCTGTTGACATGGATTACAATTGTATAGTTAAATATGTTGAGCCATCCCTGCATCTTGAAATAAAGTCTATGTAATAATAGTGGATGATCGTTGGAAGATCTCCCATGCTCATGGATCAGAAGTATTAATTGGTTAAAATTAACTATCCTAACAAAAGTAATACATACATTCTATGAAAAATCCATCAAAATTCAAACACAATACTTCAAAGATCTTGACAGGACAGTTTTTGACTTCATATAAAAGCACAACTACCAAGGATAGTTAAAATAGTCATGAGTAATAAAAGAACTGATGGAGATGTTACCATCTCCAGCTTCAGTTTTTTTCTGGAGAGGTATAGTAATTAAAATATCATGATATTGTCATGAAAACAGACATTCTGGTCAGTAAAATTGATATGAAGACTCAGACATAAACCCATACAACTATGAATACTTGATATTTTATAAAGAACCCAAAATGTACACTAGACAAAAAGGCGACATCTTTAACAAAGAGTGCTGGTCAAACTGTATGGCTGTATGAGGAAGAATTCAAATAGACCCATACTTTTTACCCTGCATAAAACTGAACTCCAAGTGGATCAAAGACCTTAACATAAAGCCAGATACATTGAACCTAAAACAAGGGAAAGTAGGAAATAATCTGAACTCATTGACACAAGAAAAGATTTTCTAAATAGAATGTGATTACCACAGGCACTAAGATCAACAATTAATAAATTGACCCTAATGAAACCAAAAAGATTTTGTATGTCAAAGAACATCATTTAGACAAGCTGCAGGCTACATAATGTAAAAACAATTTTACCAACTATAGATTCAATAAAGGTCTAATATTAAAAATCTATAAAGAACTAAAATAAAACAGACATCAAGAAAACAAACAAAGCAATTAAAATATGGTGTGTGGACTTAAAACGAAATTCTAAATAAAGGATACTCTGAGAAACACTTGAGGAAATATTCAAATTTTCCTTAAAAATGCAAATCAAAACTACTTTGAGATTTCATTTTATACCTGTCATAATGGCTATGATAAATAATACAAGTGACAACTTATGCTGATGTGAATGTGAAGTAAGGGGAACACTCATCTTTTCCTAGTGGGATGGCAAACTTGTATGGCCACTATGAAAATTAAAATTAAAGTTCCTCAGGATGATGAGAATTGATCTACTTCAAGATCCAGGTGTACCATTCTTGGGAATACATCAAATGGACTCTTTATCCTATTACAGAGACACTTGTTAAGCCGTGTTTATTGTTGTACTATTCATAATAGTCAAAAGTTTGAAACAACCTAGATCTCCCTCAACAGAAGACTGAAATATTATTTCACAAAAATCTCTATGTATATTGATGAAACTAGATAAAATTATCCTGAATGGGATAACATATACCTACAAAGACAATTACTGTGTATATTCATTTATATGTGACTATTGGCTGTTAAGTCAATCACAGGCAAGCTATAATCCATAAAAACACAGTGGTTAGCTATAGAATAAGTCACTAAGAAGACAAAGATAGATTTCTCAAAGAAGAAATAGAATATAATCATATGGATGAACAAGAGAGTTGTGTGGAAGTTGAATGGTAAGACTAAGTGGAAGCAGGAGGGGAAAGGGGATGATTGGCAACTATTGGCTGGGATAGCTAAAAACCAATGGTCATTTGTATGGAAACTTGGAACAGAAGAAGCTTCTTATAATGTGTGTGTGTGTGTGTGTGTGTGTGTGTGTATGATAGCAATATATTTGAAATTGCCAAATAATGGTAAGACAGAGCCCCGCCTGCCTCTTCCTCCCGAGTGCTGTGCCACCCCGCCCGGCCAGAGCCCCATTTGGACACCATTTGTCACCAAATGAAGCCTCTAATATAGAAAATATGTTACATATAATTTAATTGTTTGCCTAAGAGGTCCCATGGGGACCCTCAAACAACCCAAGCTGTTGTGAAAGTTATTCCTTGGTTGCTCTCCACAAACTGAATAGAATGCCACATTGTAACACCTAGATTCCTAATTGAACATGGAGAAGTCAAGCTGTTGCTTATGTAGAACCTTCCTCTCTGCAATCAGGGTTCTTGGCATTGGAAGTTACTCTGCAGGCTGTCAAATAAGAAGTTAAATACCACCGGGCATGGTGGTACATGCCTTTAATCCCAGCACTTGGGAGGCAGAGGCAGGCAGATATCTGAGTTCGTGGTCAGCCTGGTCTACAGAGTAAGTTTCAGGACAGCCAGGACTATACAGAGGTGAACCTTATACTCAACTCTGTTTTAGTGATCAAGAAAATTAGACTAGGTAGCTCAGGGTCCTAGAAAAAAAAAAACCAAATACTATTGTCCTAGTAAAGGAAGATAGCAATAAAATGACTCCTAATGACATTCTACTATACCCATAGATCAGTGTCTTGCTCAACAATTATCAGAGAAACTTTCTCCTGCAGCAGATGGGAACAAATGGTCAGACAATGTGTAGAGAGTGACAGACCTTGAAACACTCAGCCTTAAATGGTATATCTCCATCAAATCTCTCTCCTTAGATCCAGGATACCCACTCTAAGAGGAGATGGAAAGATTTTATGAACCAGAGGGGATGGAGGACAATTAGGACATCAAGGCCTTCTAAACACAACAGGATCAATGAACATATGAACTCACAGAGCCTGAGGCATCGTGCACAGAGCCTATATAGATCTGTAAAAGATGGGGTCCCAGTAATAAGAGGACAAATGGATACATGCCCCACCCCTAACCCAAAAGCCATTTATAGCTCATTATTACTTGCATATAAAAATTTTAGTTTCCTTCGAGGGAGTCTCACTTGGAAAACAAACTACTCTTACGGGTAGGTCCCATGCTCAGTAGTGTTGGCCAACACAAACAACCTTTGCAGGTTTCTTGTCTTTCTTGTCTCGGAGTTTTTCTTTTCATTCATTTTGAATTTTTTTTTTATTGTTTTTTAAACCTTACAGTCCTTTGCATACATATTATGGATTCCAGTTTAGTGTTTTTATAGGATTCCTGAGTGTGTGAATGAGTGAGTCTCCACATTGATATCTGTTTCCTTTGCCCTTTCCTTGGCTCTTTCCGTTGTATTTGTTTGATTCATCCTAGTCTCATTCATTTGTTTCTTTTCTATCTTACTTTATTTTGTTATTATCTCTTAGATGCCTGTTGGTTTTCTAAAGAGGGTTAGAAGAGGGGTGGATCTGGATTGAAGGGTAGGGGTAGAAAAATTAGGAGGAGTAGAAGGAGAAAAAATCATAATAGAAATATATTGTATGAAAAACAATTTCAGTAATATAAAAGTATTTCTGTAAAAGGGTCATTTTTACATTGTGATTCTCTTCCTATATCATGTTTTCTCTGCTACTTAGTCAATACATAGCCACATGTCTTGTTGCGAACAAGCATAAGAGAAAGGTAATACAGACAGGTAAGAGGGAAAGATCAGACATACACAACAGATAGATCAATTACCTTCTTATTTCTCCCATGATTGTGAGCAAAGCATTTGTCTTTTCAGTATATTGCTTTATTCTTTGACTAACTGAAGGCTCTGATTAACCTAACACATAGGCTTTAAGTGATGGCAAGAGTTCACATTTTCAAAGAAAGGTACATTAATAATTGTAAAACATAATTTATAAGAATTATATGTCCACATCCAAAACTATTACAAAGTAGTTCAAATACTTTACAGAAAATCACCTGAAATATTTCTAAGGAAATTGCTCGGTACTATTCAACAGTGGGGGTTATATGAAAGGCTTCACTATGAATGTTAAATATATTAATTAGTTATTAGCACAGGACAAATCTTCAAACTCAAAACTCAAAAGAATTATCCTTTATTCTAACTGTACTAGATCTTTAGGTAAATTGGATTTTCTGTATCAAAATGAGCAACATTTGAATCCAAACTGGGACTTAGATGCAGGTCTGCAGCATGTGTCTTATCCTTCTTGGACTAATTATATAATTGAGGGCAAATTCCATTCATGATCATGGCAGATATAGAAGAATAACTAATCTCAAGCAGATACACACATTTAGGGCATTTGTAGCAGCATAGCAGGCAGGCTTTGATTGACTCAAAAAAGCCATAAGGAATAGAGATGTATTTTTCTCTGTCATGAGGCCATCATAAGAGTGTGACCATACTAAAAGGTAGCAACAAGTTATAATAATAAGTAATTTTTTTCTAATGTAATAATGGTTTCTTAGAAAGGGTAGTAAAAACTAGAGCCTATTTTAATAATACATATAAGGGGCCTGGGTGTAAAAATAAATATAAGAATTATAGTGAGAAGAGTTAAGACATGTGACCCCAAACTACTTTATTCATATTTCTCATTTTCAAAAATAATGATTGGGATAATTTATCTCTTTACTTATTTCCTTAATTGCAGAATCTGAATCAACTCGAGGTTGTATAAATACTCCCTTATATACAATCTCAATTCCTTTAACTGTGTTAGCAAGATAATGTGAAGATTTTTTTGTGTGTGTGTGGTTGTAGCATAATTCCTGAGGCCTTCCAAGAATCATCTGTAAGGTGAGTCTTGGCAACAAGCAAATTAGATCACAGTGTTTTTAAGCAGCATTCACATTCATGCATATGCTGCTCTTTTCTATTGTGCCTAAATAAAACAAGATACAATATATGAGCAATTCACCACATGATTCAGCAATATATCCAAATGAATAACATGGGTTTTCTTAGATGCAGACTTTCCATGACTCTAGGAAATATAATTTGTTACTCAAGCTACAGATTACCTGGTATGATCATTTAGACTAAGACATGAAGACAGGGCACTCACTGGAAATGGTTAAGAAGAGTGGATACTCTTCCAGATGCCTTGAGTTTAATTCCCACCATGTGCATAGCCTACAACCACCTATAAATCCAGTTCCAGGGTTGCTGAAGCCACCCTCTAGCTAGTGTCCACTAGCACTAGGCATACATATGGTGCAGAGACATACATGCAGATAAAACACATATAAACATACAGTAGAATAATATTTTTTAAAAAATAGAAATCATTATTAACAAGGATGTGAATCCAAGAAGGAAGGACATCTGCAAAAAACAAGGGCATGGAACAAGATGAGTCATGGGACACCAGATAAAGAGGTCACATGACAAGCATGGGCTGGCCCTAGGCCCTCCACACAGATGTAGCAGATGTGCAGCTTGATCTTTAGGAGGGTTCCCAACAATTGGAGTTTGGGCCGTCCCAGATTTGGTTGCCTGCCTGTGGAATATGTTTTCCTAACTGAGCTGTCTTGAATGGACTGAGGGAGATGTGCTTAACCCTGCAGTGACTTGATGTTCCAGGGTTGGATGTTATTCAGTGGGTGAGCCTCCCCTTTCTCAGAGGAGAAGGGGAAGGGGACATTAATTAATTAATGTTAAGAGATCTCCCATTGAGAAGGAGCAATGGGGAGGAATAAAATGTATTCTCTTTCACATGTCAGTATTACTGACATACATGAAACAAAATAGGTATTTTATTCATATTACCTCTATTGATCCCTTTAGATACATATGACTTTCTTCTCTTTTCATGAATAACACAACTAAAGTTCATCATGTGAAATGAGTGGTCCAAGTTCATGCTACAAAGTACACAATAAAAAATGCAGCCCTTGTTGAACCTTTATAAGCCTTTTATGGAGATATTGACATAACTGGCAGTTGTGGCCTTTCAAAGAGTAAGTAATATGAATATTAAATTGGAGAGAAATGGTATCTTTAAGTCCTTTTCTGAAGTCCATATTATTTAATCAAAGCTTTCTAATTCTATATAAGAAAAAACATTTGAAAAAAATCATCACACAAACAATACATAATAGGTTCATGGGGAACAATGAAATGAGAAGGGAGATAAGAAGCAACAAATAGAGAAACTGGGGGAAGAGATGTAACTCAACATGCAAAAGAAATGTTTCACAATATCCTTGTAACCTATGTCAAAAGAAAAGAAAAGAAAAGAAAAGAAAAGAAAAGAAAAGAAAAGAAAAGAAAAGAAAAGAAAAGAAAAGAAAAGAAAATCAATTCTTAGCTACACTGGAGCCTTGCAAAGAACTAATAGAGATCTAAGCCTGGATGCTCAATACCACTGCCTGGCCATTTAGCCCTACCCTGAACACATCTCTGTCAGAGGAGCTTCCTTTTATAAGCCCTTTATGTAGCTATTGGTACAACTGGCTCCTCTGGCCTTTCAAATGAATGAGTAAGCAGTGTAAATATTAAACTAGAGAGAAATGGCATTGTATGAACTCTATGTTTGTTCCTCTGCTGGCCCACTGAACACTATTGTTTGCACAGGGAACTGTTTACAACTACTTACTCTGATCCTCTCAGCAAAGAGCATTAGGAGAGTAGTGTTTGTGTAAGGAAGCCACCATATTGGGTCCCTTCAAAAAGAACATCTGATATCTTTCTGCTTTTTCTGGAAAGCTGAAATGCTTTTGTTTTAAGCTTATAAGAACATTTCTCCCTCCCTTTCTTCCATCCAAACCCTGCCCTGTCCCCTTCCCCACCATATTTCAAATTCATGGTTTCTTTCACAATTTGTTATTGTATACATATATATACAAGCATGAAAATATATTCTTAAATATAAACTGTCAAATCCATATGTTACTTGTATGTGTATTTCCCAAGCTGACAATTCAGCATTATAGAGCCAGTTGGCATGATCTTCCTAGGTAATGACCACCTCTTCTGTCCCCAGCTTTCCTCAGTTGCCTATAGTCCTTTGTATAGGGTTGAGGTCTCCTGGGCTTTTTCCCCCATAGCCTTTAGCATATCCACTGGTATTGATTTTGTCAGTTTACATTTGGGCTGTCTTGTTAGTGATAATTTTAGGGTGTAGCTCCTACTATTACTAGGAGACACAATCTCATGGCTAAATCCCTGATCCTCTGGCTCTTACAATCCTTCTTTCCTCTCTCATTCACTTTTCCCTGAGCCTGTGGTGTGGGTGGATTTTCAGATGTATCCATTGGGATTGGGCTACCCACTTCCAAGAAAACTCTTTGCAACAGACTAAGGTGGCTTTTGAGAAGACTGGAAGAGAGGAAAAACCAAATTTATAAAGTCTATGATAAAGTTGTCTGTAAACCAACTTAATATTTACTGGGAATTTCTGAATTAAAGGAATTAGCTAGCAAAGAAAGGTTTTCTTGTTTGTATTTTTCTTACAAACAATGATCTGTCTAATAACATGTGTAAGTGATCTGAGCCTCGAAGTGGCCAGGCATTTATCAACTAACTGAAGGAATATGTTCATTTAAACATAAAATTTCATACTTAAAATTCAGTCTTTCAAATTAAAAGAATTTTGATCTCTATCAAAATCCATTGGCAATGGAAAACTTGTCAGTTAATTCTATAATTATCTTTACTGCTAGAGACTCTTAAAGTCTAAAGCCTAAATTTAAGAATATGTACACAGAAAAGGTCCATCAGGTCCATCATATCTGTGAATTTTCAACTCTGTTCCTATAACACAAAATTAAACCTAGTATTGGCAGAGTGGCAGTAAACTAACAAATTTCTATTAGAAAAAAAGAAAAAGAAATTGGGAATTAAATTTTGTTGATCTTAACAGAAGTTCTCTGATCAAAGATGTTGAATTGCAGGGGCAGGAAATGTAGAAAAAGATTAGTGTTGTGGACTATTATGAGTTTTATAGATAACTACAATCCTTACAAAAGACCTCCATAAAGACCATAGGTGTTTGTTGTGCAGTAGACACTATAAAAGGGAAATAAAAATTGTCATCTTTTACCATATTTTCACAAAGGATGATAACCTGGCAAAAATAAAACAAAAGGAAGCATTTACCTCCTCCTCATCTGCCTCTTAGTCTGGTCATTTTCAAAAGCTTTGTTACCTTCAAAGTCTCCCTTCTCATATTCTTCCACCATCTTCCTAGAGAAATAATTTGTTTCCCATTTTTATTCATCATTTTATTCCATTTATTTCTTGCTATCAGCACTGCATTTGAATTATGTATACACATACATTCACCACTAATAGGTTGAGTTTAAGATTTTACTAATTCTCAACCTGATCCTGGCTAATGAAAATAAAATTATGTACTTACAGCTAATGAGCCTATTAGTGTTCCACCAGTCACAAAGTCTATTTTTCATTCTCTTATTACAGGAATAAAGTCACTACAAATATACAGTAATATGTTGATCAGAACCTGCTTGACTACAAGATAGCACAAATACCAGTGTGAAGGTGTGAGGTGAAGCTGGGAATGGAGAAGTGAAAGTGCCAGATGTTGGTTTCAGTTTCAAATCATGCACAGAGCTTGTAACTTTTGAACTTGAAATTTTAAAAATGAAATTAAAAAGCTAGAAAAACACTAATTAAAAACATTAAAAAAAACATTTTAATTCTACATGTTAGTCTTCCTTCTTGATTTTCTTGTGTTTTGCAAATTGTATCTTGAGTATTCTAAGTTTCTGGGCTAATATCCACTTATCAGTGAGTGCATATCAAGTGACTTCTTTTGTGATTGGGATACCTCACTCAGGATGTATCTCCAGATACATCTATTTGCCCAAAATTTTATAAATTCATTGTTTCTAATAGCTGAGTAGAAAGTCTTTCTCATAATTGAGAAGAATAATAACCAGCATGGTGGAGCCTGTGTGCAGGGGGCTGAGGCAGAAGGATCATGCTCATGTTCAAGACCAGCCTGTACTTAATGAGATCCTGTCTTAAAGAGAGATACTTAAGGAAACCATGAGAACAAAATATTATATGATATTTTGACAGACTCTGAGAACAGGAAAATAGTATTATGACAAAGCTAAGGAAATCTAAATCATGTACGGGATTAGTTAATAATAATATGCCAATTTCAGTTCATTGTCAATAAATAATGTGACATAACCTTTACTTAAATATATTAGTTATCTATAATTGCTGGGTATTAAACCCAATAAGCAAGTTTTATGTAATTGAGTTCTCTCCTTACCCTCTGAAAAATATACCATAGTAAAATTAGCAATAGAAGTGGACATAGAGTAATTCTAATAGTCATAAAACTTTTTATCTATCTAAAACTACTCTGAAAATATTTTTTGTTAATTACTATTTTAAAATGAAAACTTTATTCCAAAGTGTATATTCCTGGTCTCAAGTGCCACCATTACAGCACAGAGAAGCACAGAGAAGCTGTAAACATTAGGTCTTGTTTTATGAAGAGTCCACCTGTGTGTTCTATTTAAAAATGCTGTTTTCTCATTTAACACATGAAGAGAGTGTTTTGACACTAAAGAGAAAGCCAGATACTATTGGGGATGACACAGTCAGGGTAGAGATAAGTAGGTTACTTCACCAAAGGGTATCAATTCTTCAGACTCATCCAGGTGTTTATAAAAAATCTACAGAGTAAATGGCATGTAGAGGTAAACTGGAGCAGCTACAACTTGAATGTGGAGAGAAGGGTCTTCTGGCTTTTGCTAGCTCTTACCTCAAGGGCCTCAGCATGGAGTCCTCGGACTTCTAGAAGCTCTCTCTCAAAGCAGTTCAAAATATCTCAAATTAAATGCTGTCCTTCCCTGGCGATTTATTGCTTTAGCTCTGTACAAGTAATAGTGGAATCTCAGAAACACTTGATTTTATTTTGTCACAAGTTGAAAGAAGGCTGAGAAAAAGTGTTTAGGAAGTAGGTAATTATTTAAATTAAAAACAAAGAGGAAAACAAACTCATATGCCTTGCCTTGCAGACATGTTCCAACACATATCTGGGTCCAGCTTGATATAGGTGAATTCTCACTTAGCCAAATCAACATGTTTGTAAAAACATCTAAGGATAAGTGTGAGATGATCAGTTTTTATCAGAAAGTGATGCGTTTTCCTTTGGTTTATTGTCACATTGGAATTGTTATTTATCCTCATCTTTTAGATTCTCCATGTGCTAGGATTCCTCAGCATGAATGAAAATTTTCTATTTTGTTCTCTACTTTTTCTATTAATGGGTTAAATATATTTATAAGTAATTTAAAAACAGATATTACTCATCTTTAATGGCTTGCCATTGTCACATGTTTTCCTTAAATCAATAATTTATAATGGTTATACTATTATAGCTTCATTTTGCAAGCAAAACATATATGACATCCTATAGGATTTCCACAGATGAGCCATTTAAAAACAGAGCCAGACTCACCCACTCCAGACACACACACACACACACACACACACACACACAGAGAGAGAGAGAGAGAGAGAGAGAAAGAGAGAGAGAGAGAGAGAGAGAGAAGGAAAATACCTAAATTAAAGTTATTGCTTCTAAATTATTATCATGACTTTCTGAATGTAATTTTTAGACTCAATAGGCAAAGGTATTATGTACCTTGCAAATCTGGAGACATAAATCCTGAAATTCTAGATCCTATGTAGGGACTTTACAACGTTACTCTCTGGTACATATCATGGCAGGGGCACTGACAGAAAAAAATGGCAATCTTTAAAATATAATTTTCAAGCTATACTTCACACCTTGTGAACTTCAGTTCCTTTAAGTAGCACTTAGGAATCAATAATGTAAGCAGTGCTATAATTTTAGATTTAAAGAAATCCAACAATAACCCAACTAATTCCAGAAATTCCAGTGATGAGCAATTGGTAAAACAGTCAGGGTTTCTATTCCTGCACAAACATCATGACCAAGAAGCAGTTGGGAGGAAAGGGTTTATTCAGCTTACACTTCCACACTGCTGTTCATCACCAAAGGAAGTCAGGACTGGAACTCAAGCAGGTCAGGAAGCAGGAGCTGATGCAGAGGCCATGGAGGGATGTTCTTTACTGGCTTGCTTCCCCTGGCTTGCTCAACCTGCTCTCTTATAGAACCCAAGACTGCCAGCCCAGAGATGGCACCACCCACAAGGGACCTTTCTCCCTTGATCACTAATTGAGAAAATACCCCACAGCTGGATCTCACGGAGGCACTTCCCCAACTGAAGCTCCTTTCTCTGTGATAACTCCAGCCTGTGTCAAGTTGACACACAAAACCAGCCAGTACACCATGTCTAACTACAGACTAGAAATTAGTTGTCAAGAAGCACAGCTACATTGAGTGACTCCATAGGTTGGAATATTGCTGAAGAGTTCAGTAGTATGTTGACAGAAGAAATGTAGGTAATAATATACTTATTGGTGGCATATGGCTAATTGAACAATGAAAGAAGAAAGGAAACCAAAGTGAAAGATGATAGTGGCACAAACCAGGATAAGAGCTTCAGGAAGTTAGTTGTCTTCTTTAGATCTGCAGAGCAGAGTCCCTTGAGTCTTCAGTTGCAGATCTTACTGCTTAGTTTTGTTGCTGTTTCTAGTTCAAGTCATTACCAGTTGCATACTCTTGCCAAACCACATGTAGCCCTGTTGTAGACACAAGGATTGGATCTTAGTGAGAGATGTTTCAGTGGTACTCTTAGCTAGGAGACCAGAACAACATTACCCAATCAGTTCAGGGACATAAAAAGGAAACTTTTTTTTCCTAGAGAAGAAAAAATTGTCTGAAGACTACAGTATCAACTGCTGCTTACGTTTCCTGTCTGCCAAGAAGTACTACAGATGTCAGATGTATTAGCACCCACAATCAAGCAAACCAAATCTCTAAATATGTGTGTGTGTGTGTGTGTGTGTGTGTGTGTGTGTGTGTGTGTGTATTTCTCTAAATAACACTAACTGATACAACTTTGACAGATGAAGAGTAAGATTCAAATTAAACAAGCTATCCGAGGTCGCAAAAGCAACTGTTAGAGAGAAGTATTGGAACTGAGTATATTGACTTTAAGATACAAACTCATCTTCTGCCTTCCTCTTAGATACATGTATCCATTTAAAAATTGCTTGATCCTAGAAATCTCAGCAAAATATTTCAAGCATCTGTATACTTAATATAATGCTAAAATATTAGCTTTGTCTATAGTTATATTATTGAGGATAAGGATTTCTATCATGTGTCAAGTTACTACTATATATAAATTATCATAATGAACATTTTGTATTTATCATTATCACAATACTATATTGGACATATTATTATGCTGTCATTTATAGGCAGCAAACTTGATTCAAAGATATTAAGCAACTTGCACAAAACTGTATGGTTAGTAAATTATAGAACTTAACCTGTCATTTAATTCAGACCAACATTGCCTTGGTCTGAATTCTCTTGAACTACTATTAACAAAAATCAGAGACTATCTGCCTTAAACTCTAAGGAATAATTATTACCTGCTAATAGTCACTTGGTAATTTCTATATAGGTTTATATCTCTACTTAGCTAGGGTCACTGGGTCCTATTATATATCCCAAATACATTAAATTCCTACTATATGCCCTAAAAGTAATGCATCTGTAATGTTCAGTCTGATACAACAACTACCATTTTTGTGGTTGAAGTCAATTACTCTGTTTAAATTAAGTAAGAGATAAAGAGCTTAAGTCTTCTTGCTCCAAGAAATAAAATTTTAAGATATAACACTTTTGTTTAGAGCTTTGTACCCTAAAACTTAGCATGTAAGCTAACATTTTAAACCATAATTTCTTTATCTGGGCAATGATAATGACTTGCCATTGAATTGTTTGGGAGGTTCAAAAGTTAGTATGAGGGAAACAATATGCCTTCCACACTTTAGGCTCACTAAATTGGAGCTATATAGAGATAACTAAAATCTTTAGCTCTGGATATTGAGTTCCCAGTCTGACCTGAGTTTGGTATCTCAGCATGCACCTAGAGAGACTCCACTAAGCTTTAAACTGAAGATAACCTAAAAGTTAGACAAACATAACCCTACTTCATAGTAAGTAAGCAAAAGAGATTGAATAAGTACCCATGACAAAAGACAGAATCTTTTTTTTTATTAACTAATCCAGAAAGTAAAACCACACCCCTTTCTTTCTGACATGTTATATTTGTTAGAATAGTTAATCCATGCATCTTTGAATGGAAAAGGATTAGATGACTTGAGGAGACTCATCTTTGAAATTGTCTAGTAAAGTCTCTAACGCCATCAAAAGAAAGAAAATCTGTAACCACTCTCTCAGTGATTAGTATGGCTTGTACTAAAACGCATATACAATTGAATTCAAGATAAGTTCTCCTATTGAGGATCAGACACTAAGTACAATTATCAAAGCCCTGTTAGAATTTTACTTGGACTTCTGTGATTTCCATTAGTTTAATTTCTTCTCTAATTACTAGTATTTTCCAGACATGCTTTTTAAACAAACAACTAAACTGTTTCATCCTTCCTCTGACCCATATAGACTCCTTTAATTGTCTTAGCTGGGACAGAACTTCATCTGTTCTGAAATTAAGATCTGTTCCTTTAAGATATTTTTATAGACAAAGAATGGGCTATGCTGAGAAGTTGGAATGGCTAATGAGTTTAATGGTTAATGGTTAATAAGTTTAATGAGCATTTTTCTCTGTGCCATAGGTCAGATAAAACCACGGGCCTCTGAGTCTGCACCATGCAAAATTAACACCTGGGAAAACAAAGCTATACTCACTGGGAAAAGGACTACAATAATATTTGCCACCCAATAGCAAATAGCTCACTTTAGTATTTACTGCTCACTAATGTGTTGATGACAAGTTTTGTAGACCTTGGACCTACATGGATCACCTTAATTCTTCCTTTTTATCCTTACTGAGATAACAATTAGTGATCTTTGTTCTGCTTGGGATAACATATAACACTTCTTAATACTGTTGGTTAAGTTATTAGCAAGGTCAATGTGGTTTTTCTTAACTCATTTGCTCATCCACACTAAAACATATTGCTGATTCCCTCTTTTTATTTTTTTTTAATTTTAAATTTGCTTAATCCCTTACCTTTACATTCCAAGCATTGGCATTATAGTAAGGAGCCACCACACCTAGGTTGATTTCACTTTTTCTAAGCAAATCATAAGCTTTAATCCCTCCTGTTCATGATGTGTTATGGTGGCACATATGCTATAGAGTGAAAATGCTCTTAAACTCTGAGCAAATTCACCACATCTTCGCCACATGTATCAAGAAACCAGTGTATGGGCACAAAGACACATTTTTCTAACCTTACCGATGCCTGCACTGCATAGACTTTCTATGAACTTGAACACATTATTTCTAACTCCCTACATCTACTATCAAACTTACCATTTTCCTATCCAGTTTCCTCAATACTTTCTACCTGATAAATTAACTCATGGTGAGTTGTTGATTGCTTGGAATATTTTGATCATATGTTCTGTATAAAATTGTCCCCACTTTAGTTACTAAAGATAAAAATGCCACTCTACAAAGTGCATAGCAATGGTAAAATGTTCTGGCACTCTGGTAGAATAGTGGGAATTTTACTTGAGATGTAAGGATATAATAGTAGTGTTCTCTAATCTACACTATAGGTGGTCTCCCGCTCTACTTACTAAAAGTACCAGTACTTTTAGTGCATAAAAGGCACTATTCTAAAAAAGAACGAGCTAACATTGACCCATTAAGACTTGCTTTGTAGAAATAGTCTAAATATTGGAACAAATCCATGAGAAATCTGAAGTTTCTCTAATCATGATTTTTTTCTTTAAATAAGTGAACAGTGTCAAATTGCACGTAAAAGAATATGGCTTTTCCTACTTGATAACTAGGATCTTCCAGCTCATTCACTCTTGAAAGAACAATAACAGTCATACATCGAGTTTCTAATCTTTAATATTCTGTCATCTTCACAAAAAACAGGGCAAAAATCAAGTACCCATATTTTATATAACATATAAGGCCATCACGTATTCAAGGTCTTAAAACAACTGCTTAATAAATGAACTTTTGAAAATTAATCCACTTGCATGTGGATCTGCCTATGTTGTGCAAGTGATGGTTTCACAGCTCTTCAAACATTATCCTAGGGATGATCTAGATTGTTTTTAATTAGAAAAATATCCAAATCATTTCTATCTTTACCACCATGCAGTGAGAGGTCCAAACCATCATCTCTATGGCAGGGAAGAAGGAAATTTTGGTATACAACAAACTATCTTTGGTAACCCAGGTTATTTTGACTTATGAAACCCTCCATAGTCACCCACATATACATACCTTCCTAAGGGACTTTTAAATAGCCTCTCTCTCTCTCTCTCTCTCTCTCTCTCTCTCTCTCTGTGTGTGTGTGTGTGTGTGTGTCTGTCTGTCTGTCTGTGTCTGTGTGTGTGTCTGTCTGAGTGTGTGTATCTGTCTGTCTGAGTGTGTGTGTCTGAGTATGTGTGTCTGTGTGTGTGTACTTCATATGGATGGTGATATAAATGATATTCCAAAGGGGAAAAATCAGCATTCTAATTCATATTTGACTTAAATATCACTCATAGATGTATGAAAAACAAAATATGTGATCCCTGTCTTCTGTCTTTGGTATCTGTAGAGCAGCAGTCAATTTTCTCTAGCATAATTTACATGATTCTTTTTTATATTTAGTTTTCCAGACTTCTCTCTCTCTCTCTCTCTTTGTACTCATAATGCGTTGTAGCAGCCTCATTAGTTCCTAAACATCAATGTCTCTATGCCTTTGCTTGCATCATCTGCTCTGCCTGATGGCACAAAAGTGTTTTCATAAGCAGAAGGTAGCTGGTATGGTGAGAGCAGAATGAGTTCTAGAGTCAAGAAAGCATTGTTCATATTTTTGACCTGCCATTTAACATCCATATGCCTTTAATCAATGTGGATTAGTTTCTCAAATGGTAATTACCTCGGTAGAAACATGAAACTATAAATGACACCTATTTTGGAGCAATATAATATGGCATTCTAAAGGTAAGGTACATAGCTGCACATCAGATTTCTACAAACAATGTCTTTTTCATGTGTATATGTGTATGTCTGTTCACGCATTTGTGACAGCCAGGTGTCTTCTTCTACTTCTATCCATCCTATATTTTGAGACAGGGTCTATTACTAAACTAGGAATTAAACCTTTTGGACTAATTAACTGGGGGTCACAGAAATGTACCCCCAAGATCCACTTGAGTTCTTCCTACCCTAGTAATGCAGTTACAGATTAAAGCTACAATGCCAAACTTGTAGGTTGGCACTAGGTATCAAATTCAGGTCCTCATAGTTAAATGGCTTTACAGACTGAGCCATCTCCCTAAATTATTTTTCAGTATTATTTCCAGTCTAGTCCACAGACATATTTTTACTTTATAATAAAGTATCTTATATCTATGCTATGGGTCTAGTCATAATATTAATTATATTTATAGATACAAAAATATATGTTTATAGCTAAGATTTTTATAGAATAGTTTGATCATATATTCTTCTCCCCCAATTCCTCCCAGACCCTTCCTTCATCACTATATACCCAAATATTTTAACTTCCTAACCAAATTGAAAGCACATTTAGAGATGTGTCAATTTCTTTCTGTGTTCTTCCTGATAAACTTCTAGATACAAAAGAGAATCTTTCAGAATATTTGTTGATTATATAACATTATGAAGTAGAGAATCAGTAATCAATAATTCATATAATAACATGGGAATTAAGAGTAACACAATTAAATATCTTGCAAGTATTATTTTATTGTAGTTACTATTACTAAGAACAACATACAATAGTGTCAGACATTCTTTCAGCTACCGGACTAATATAGCATCATTTCACAACAAGAACACCATGTCAACAGGTACTATTAGCTCCATTTGGCTGATAAAAAAATCTGTCTCAGAGAGAGTGTATAACTTTTCTAGAGTCAAGTAACTGAACAAGAAGGCAGAATTCAAGCCTAGATCACCTTTTATTTATGAAGCAGTAAGTCTATTTTATTAAAGAAAAGCTACTATGTTAAGAATTCTACAAATTTTCAAAGGTCATGTCACTTTTGGTAACGTAGCTAATGTGAAAAAGTACATATACTATATCCAGAAGAATTTCAGTATTCATGATTGCAAAGGCAACAGAGTTGTGGTTCATCAGAATACCCCCACACTCATTCATTGCATTATAATTTCTAATCATCTTTAACTGAGGATCCAATATCTGTGAGGAGAAAGGCAAGCATGATCAAGGGGAGGCAGATAGATGGGCAGATGGCTGGAGGAGTATATGGCCATGTGGGAGAGTACAAGGACTGTTGCCTGCTGTGTCCCAAAAAGACTCAGTGTCCATCAAGGGAGGAAAATGATTAGGAAACACTTAACAGTGCAACATACCAAATGAAATAAGAACCTATTCATCCACTTGGAGCAAGAAAAAAGTAACAGTGCCCACTGCTTGTGTGGGTGTTCTTGGCCTTTTCCAGCAAGGTGTATATTTAAAAAAAGATTAGTACAATAGGGCACGAACAGTCCTATTGAAAACAGCCGCCTGCATAGACTTGGCAGATTTGTGCAATGGAACTGTTCCGTCTGACATTTAAAATGTGGCAAAACTACTTCAATTCAATTTAAAAATAAGTTTTCTATAGTCCCTTATTTTCTTCTTATAAGCATGAGTTCAATGAAGATGGCATCATGAGCTTTGCATGATGCCCTTCAGAATGAATGCTTGCCAAAGACAAGAATAGGTAGTACTCAGTGATGACAAGCTGATTAGGCTGCACCGGTTCTCAGGCTTGTGATCAAAAAGTCTGCTTCCGCAAGAAAGAAAATTTGTGGGAGGAATATGGTTTAAAGTTTTGAGCTGAGATGTAGTTCCAAACAACTGCAGCCAAATTCATAAAAGAAACACATGACCTGCTCTTCTCTGTCATAGAGGGTGACTCATTATAATGAATAAATGGCAAAGAGTAAAGGGAACTGATAGGAATATCTTCTGTAAGGGCACTAAAGAACCACTGGCTTAAGACTCCATCCTGCTTTGAATTGGATAGAAATGAGTATAAAACCACAAAGCTCCAATCTGATGAAACAAGAAACAATGCGACTGGCCTGTTCTTGCATAATCTAAAGATTGGCAATACATTTTGAAGACCTTAAAGATAAACTTCTTTTTCACAGGTAAGATACTTGCTGGCAAACAATGTCCACTTTCCCCAAATTACTGCCCTGTTACCTTCCTGATGCTTTCTTTCTACCAGAACTATGTTCATCTGCTAGAAAACATATTGCCACTATACTATAAAAATTTCCAGTGTGTGAGTACTGCAGAAAGAAATCCCACTCTACTTTAAAAAATTCCTACTTCTGTGTGCTAAAGCAAGGGGATTTGCTATGCTTAACTAGTCAAACATGTACGCATGGAACATGCCCCATTTTAAAACTACGTATAGTTATTATTTAATGGGTTGTTCATATTTCTATGTCACTTCTACTTTTATAAGTAGTTTATAGCATTGGTGTAGACTCAGTGGTCTACCATACTTTCTTCTACTTGTCTTACCACTTCACAATCAAACTTGCTAGTCTTTCTATATGCTCTGTGTATCACTCTATGAAGGTACATTGGTTGAAAAACTTGAAGCCCTTCTTAAGATCTGTTTCCATGTCTCACTCACATACCACTTAACTCCCTACATCAAGTAAGTATATCTGAGTGTACAGATCACAAGTTGAGGATAAAGCCTTAGGGATAATTAATCTTCTTATACCCTCCAACTAAGATTTATTTATCATTTATATTGTGGATTGTTGAGAAGTGGTGCAACTGTCAGTAAAATAAAAAAATGATGAAGAAATATTTAGTGTTCTTGGCACATAGTTTCCTTGATCTATAACTATACTAGAAGAGAGACATTGATAGAAAACAAACTAAAGATCTTGGAGCTGTATGCCATGGTACCATTTGGAGGCCACTGAATCTCTACCTATAACTCTTGTCTTAACTTCATTCTACCCAAGTTACTTCTAACCTGCTCCACCATGTTCTATCCATATGAGACTTAGAATTAAAACCATAAGTTCATATGCCTATATCTAATAAAAACATCAACAATATAAAATATTAAGCCAGTATCTTTTTCTCCAAAATCTATCAATCAGTACTGTGAAAAATTTCCAGCAATGAGAATTACCTAGAATGACTTCAGGGCAAAGACTTTTCACAAAGAATAATTAACTTCACCAAAGAATTTTTAAAAGACACAAGTAACAGTTCAATAAAATGAAGGACTATTAGTTTAAGGGAAATAACTGCATCAGTGATGCCTTAAAAACATAAACATAAGGCTGATAGAAATGATGATGATAATCAGTTACTTGAGATGAGAATTCAATAAGGAGGTTGAAATATTGAAAAGGACTTAATATGAAATGAAGTTGGAGTTGAAACATCCAACTAGGATAGTCTCAGGAAAGCCTTACAAGAAGAATGACTCAAGTAATAGATAAAATATCAGGAACTGATGATAAAACACAGGATCTTGACCAAATAAGCAAGGGACATGAAAATTAACGCGAGCAACAGCAAAACAAACAAGAAAAAAAACATAAAGAGATTATGTGAAAGCATGAAAAAAACCCTCAAATTATAGGCATAGATGAGGAAGAAAATGCACTAGATCTTCAACAAAGTAACAGAAGAAAACTTTATGAAACTAAGGAAAGATATACCCATACAGATACATGAATCATAATGAACACTAAACAGAAAAGAAAATTCTCATGGCATATCATAGCTAAAAGTCTGTGTTTTTATAACAAAGAACTGATATTGAAAGCTGCAAGAGAAAATACATAATTCATCTACAAAGGAAAACCCATCAAAATAACAACATATTTTTCAATGGAGGCATTAAAAGCCAAATGATCCTGAGAAATGCATGCAAAATTTTAAAAGACCATGATTGCCAGACTAGACCAATATATCCAGCTAAACAGTCTGCCATGATTAAAGGAGAAAGAAAAACTTTTCATGATATAAACAAGAACTTAAATTTTTATTATTTAGATAAAATGGAATGAACAAATCATAGACATTATGGAAAGAAATAAGAATACATATTTATTAAAACTCAAAGAAACACTAAGAAAATACAAATAACACAAAAATTAACAATACAATGAAGAAAATTAACAGATGTATCTCAATAATAACTTAAAATATAAATAGCCACAATTTTTCAATCAAGCAAAATAGGCTGACTGAACAGATTAAGAAATAAAATCTATCTGTTCTCTATAAGAAACACATCTTAGCATCAAAGATAGCTGCTTACTTTAAGTAGCTTAGAGTAAGAAGATAGACAAAAGTACTCCAAGAGAAAGCAAGCAGATGTCAGTATCCTAATATCTGACAAAATAGACAGCAAAGTAATACTAATCTGAAGAGATAAAGAAGGACACTTTACAGAAAATGGGGTACATTTACACAACGGACTACTACTCAGCTATTAAAAACAATAAATTTATGAAATTCTTGGGCAAATGAATGTATCTGGAGGATATCATTCTGAGTGAGGTAACCCAATCACAAAAGAAGTCACTTGATATGCACTCACTGATAAGTGGATATTAGCCCAGAAACCTAGAATTCCCAAGATACAACTTCCAAAACTCAAGAAAATCAAGAAAAAAGACCAATGCATGGATACTTCATTCCTCCCTAGAATAAGCAACAATATATCCATGGAAGGAGTTGCAGAGACAACGTTTGGAGCTATGACAAAAGGATGGACCATCCAGAGACTGCCCCACCCAGGAGTCCATCACATAATCAGCCACCAAACGCAGACACTACTGCATACACCAGCAAGATTTTGCTGAAAGGACCCTGATATAGCTGTCTCCTGTGAGGCTTTGTCAGTGTCTGGTAAATACAGAAGTGGATGCTCACAGTCATGTCTAGGATGGAACACAGGGTCCCCAATGTAGGAGCTAGAGAGAATACCCAAGAGCCAAAGAGGTCTGCAGCACTATAGATGGAACAACAATATGAACTAATCAGAACACCCAGAGCTCGTGTTTCTAGCTGCATATGTATTAGAAGATGGCCTAGTCGGCCATTATTGGGAAGAGAGGCCCCTTGGTCTAGCAAACTTTATATGCCCCAGTATATGGGGAATGCCAGGGCCAAAAAGTGGGAGTGGGTAGATAGGGGAGCAGGGCGGGGGGAGGTTATGGGGAACTTATGGGATAGCACTTGGAATGTAAATGAAGAAAATATCTAATAAAAATTTGAATTAAAAAAAGGAAAAGAAGGACACTTTATTCATTAGCCAAGGAAACATTACTATCTTAAACACATATTCACCAAACTCTAGAATGTCAAATATCAAAAAAAAAAAAAATTCTACTGTATTTAAAGACAACAAATAACAATTATCTATTAGTAGTAGCTAATAGACAGGACATCTCTTTAAAAATAAACAAAGAAATATCAGAATTAATTGTCATCATATAGCATGTGGTCTTAGCATATATTCATAGAATATTCCAACCAAACAACAAAGAATACATATTCTACTCAGCAACACATGGAAGCAGTTATAAAATAGACCACATCCTAGGACACGAAACAAATCTTTACAAATTTAAAATATTTGAAATAACCTTTTAGTTACTGATATATTGCTACTGAGAGGCACCATAACCAAGGCAGCTTATAAAGTAAAACATTTAATTAAAGCTTGCTCACAGTTCATCGAATTGGTTTATTATCATCATTGCAGGGATTATGGCAGCATTCAGGCAGACACTGTGCTGGAGAAATAGCTGAGAGCTCACATCTGATCCACAATGTGTAGTCTGCAACAGAAAGAGAGAGACAGAGACAGAGACAGAGACAGAGACAGAGACAGAGACAGACAGAGAGAAAGAGAGCCTGTCTTGGCATTTGGAAACTTCAATGCCTATCCCCCAGTGACACAGGTCTTCAAGCAAGGCCATGCTTCCTAATCCTTTGCTAATAGTTCATCAACTAAGGACCAAGTCTTGGTACCACTCTCATTCACACTTCTCCACTTCTTGTATCTTATCTGGCCATAATACAATAGAGCTTAAAATGGGTAGAGGTAAATTCATAGCACTAAGTGCATTTATAAAGAAATTGGAGAGATTCTATACTAGCAACTTAACAATTCTCCTGAGAGATCTAGAAGAAAAGGAAGCAAACAAACCCAAGGGGAGTAGATGGCAGGATATAGTCAAACTCAGGATTGAAATCAACCAACTGGAAACAAAGAAAACAATACCAAGAATCAACAAAACCAAGAGCAGATTATTTTTGAAAATCAAGAAGATAGATAAACCCTTAGCCAAACTAACTAAAGGATGCAAAGACCATGTCCACATTAAGAAAATCTGAAATTAAGGGGGAGACATATCAACAGAACCTGAGGAAATTCGAAAAAAAATATCAGATCATACTATACTCTACAAAATTGAAAAATATAGATAAAATGGATGATTTTCTATACAGATATCACTTATAAAAGATAAACTATCTAAACAATCCCATAACTTCTAAAGAAATAAAAGCAATCATTTAAAATCTTCTCAACAGAAAAAGGCCACAGCCAGGTGGTTATCATTCATAAGATATAAAATATCTTGGTGTAACTCTAACCAAGCAAGTGAAAGTTCTATATGAAAAGAACTTCAAGCCCCTGAAGAAGGAATTCGAAGAAGACTTCAGAAAGATGGAATAATCTCCCATGGTCATGAATCAGTAAGATTAACATAGTAAAATGGCCATCTTACCAAAAGCATTCTACAGATTTAGTGCAATTCCCATCAAAATTCTGGGACCTTACCTGAAATTCTCAACAGTGTGGATATGAAAATTAAATAGACTCCCTCAATAGTCAGAAAGGACTCTCAGCAAAGGGATGGGGACATGAACCCACCTACAAGACTCTTGACCCCAAATTGCTCCTGTCTAAACGGAATGCAGGGACAAAAATAGAGCAGAGAGAGACTGAACAAATGGCTGACTGGTGACCTGCACAACTTGGAATCCATTTCATAGGGGGCCACCAATCCCTGACACTATTACTAATGCTATATTGTGCTCACAGACAAGAGCCTAGCATGGCTGTCCTCTGAGAGACTCTACTAGCAGCTGACTGAGGGAGATGCAGATAATCTAGCCAAGAACTAGAAGGAGGACAGGGACCCTTATGGAAAAGTTAAGGAAAGGACTAAATGAACCAAAAGGGGGTGGCAACCACATAGGAAGACCAACAGTGTCAACTATCCTGGACCTTTGAGAGCTCCCAGAGATTGAACCATCAACAAAATAGCATACACCACCAGCTGTCCCAAGGCTCTGAGCGCTTATGTTGCAGAGGACTGATTTATCTGTCCTCCATGGGAGAAGAGTATGCCTAATCCTGTAGATTTGATGCCACAGGGTGTGGTAATACCCAGGGTGGGGGAATACACTCTCTTAGAGGCAAAGGGGAGGTGGAATTGGGGTAGAATCTGCGAGGGAGTACGAGGAGGGGGGGCAACATTAGTGGTGTAAATAAATAAAATAATTAATAAAAACATTAACTAATATATTGATGTATAAATGAATCAATATTTGCAATGTCTTTAGCACTTATTAAATATAATATTTTTGTCAGGTATTACTGATTTATAATATAATAGAGGGGAATTTGACTTCCTTTCATATTTGTATCTGCTTCAATTTCCTTGTTTGGCCTTTCTGCTCCAGCTAGTACTTCTAGCTGGGATTTTGGGGTAATGGGTCCCATTTCATGCCAGATTTTAATATAATTGATTCAAGTATTTCTCCTTTTAAAATAATGTTGGTTTTAGTTTTATCATATTTATTTGTCTTACTTACTGTTCTTAGTTCTCTGGATAAGAGCCATAGATTAACAACAACAACAACAAAAATCCCTAGTACCAGTCATGGGAAACCTCTTTATATACATTTAACAGGATAGTCCAAGAGATTCCCAAAAGAATATAGACTATCAATGTAGTTCTTGGTTGCTTCTCAGGGGGTTGAAGGTAGGCCCATATGGCTAGAGATACTACATACATACAAAGAACACCATACTTAGATGATTCAAGCTGTGTCTGACCTGAAAAACCATTTTTCTGTGTTTCCAGAAAATACTGTGCAAGCTGACAAGGAAGAAAAACAAATAAACAGTTCAACTCAGTAGTAACACCTATGAACAATGCAAGAATGGCAAGATATCCATAAATTTTCAATAAGTGCCACTTATTGATTTCCAACCAATAGTTGTAATCAGTAGCTGTCTAACTATATTTAAGGCTCACTCAATAGAAGGGAAAATCATGCCAGGTACTGGAAACATAACAAGCTTCCACGGATGGTGGGGCCATGAACTTTAGAAAAGAATTGATTACTGAAACTTTTCTAGACCATCATAATTCACTGATATATTCTATATCTTATTATTTATACCTATAGATAAGTATAGCTACTACTTCTCATCAAAGAAGACTTTCTTTATAGCAAATGGAGGCTACCAAATCAAACAATAACTAGACACAATACAGAAATCAGTGGGTTATGGGGAGCACAGACCCTCAAAATATATCTTTATCACAACCCCTGCATCTGTGTCTCAACAAATACCATGAAAGAGGGAGCAGAAGGGTTGTAAGAGCCAGAATACCAATAAGACTGATGTGAAACAATCTCCTCTAAAATGTCTGTATGAAAAGGGCAGGCACAATGGCGATATCCATTGATATGTTGACATGAAAGAGGGAAAATGTTGCACAGTATCATTCCTAGACAAAGAATTATAGATAATAATGACTACCAATAGAAGAAGAATTATCCGTTTCCAGGGATGAGCCTCTTTATTCGATGTACAGTGGAAATTCTAGAACTATATATACACAAACAAAAATAAACCAGACTTAGCATGTTGTATTTATATATGTTTATATGTATACACGTACACACACACACACACACACACACACACACACACACACACACACACACACACACACATATATATATATATATATATATATATATATATATATATATATATATATAACATAATAAATAAAAATATGTTACCAACTTGAGTGTGGAGAACATGTGAAGTATTGGAGAGGGCTGAGAGGGCCAGGAAGAAGGAAAGGGAGGGAATGGAAAAGTGATGTGAGTGTTTTTCATTTAAAACTTAAGGAAAACTCTTCTGATGTTTACAGAAATGATAGACTACATTGTTAGTTAATTCACTGAGATTAAAATGATGAACATATTACTAGTATAATTTTCCTTCTGATTGATGAATTTATTGATAACATGATCATATTGGAGTTATTCAACCAGTTATACAATCACCAAAAATATTGCCCACAAAGTTCAGACTCCAGATACTAAAAACATTCTCAACATGCATTGAACAATTATTAGTTACTGTGCTAGTGTCCATAGATAAGGTTTTAAAAATATCACATTTATTAAAATGCCATGCTGTTGGGGAATTGGTCTGGTGCTACATTCTGAACCCCAATATCTGGCTGCCTCCATACACTGGCCATTGTTTTATAAATCCTGCTCACCAATTTATAGCTATTAGTTAAAAAAAATTGACTACAGCCAATTAATGGGGAGAACAGAGGTAGGATGACTTCAGTTACTGGGCTGGAGGTCACAGCTAGAGAGCAAAAGAGAGGGAAAATAGACAAGAATAAAGAAGACAGAGAGAACAGGAGTTTACCATTATGAGATGAACCAGGAGAACATGATTGGAGAAGTATTCCCTGAGGACAGACTGACGGAGCAGAAACAAACCAGGGAAGACTCAAACAGCAAGTAACTTGGGGAACTCAGATGGGAAATAACCATTCTCCTGTAGAAAAGTAGTTTAGGGGTAATCACCCAGTAATTGTGCTAAAGCTGATTAATTAAATCAATAAAATTCTGTCTTGATCATCTGGCAGGGTCATAATAGAGTTATTAATAGCATTTTATAACAACCACAACTTCGTAATAATTTATAAAATAGGTTCTGGGTTCATCCTAATTATATAGATCAGAAAACTGAAGTACCAAGATGTCAATTGTGAGTTCTTACAAGTTCTAAGTGGTAGAACTATAATTTTAAACCCAGAAGTCTAGTGCATAAAGCCCCAAATCAGGAACTATTCAATTCCTTTTCATATTATTAGACAAATGAAACAATTAATTTGATATACATAATCCTCGATGCATCCATGCTGGGGCTCTGGGAGGCAACACTAGATTTTCTCAGTACTTGCCTTCTATTTCTTTATGAATCTTCTAAGAATTCCACAAAGATTTATGTGAAAATCAGTGGTTTACCATTTCTAGAATCAGACATCTCCTTTTAAAATATTAAATTATCAGTACTTTTGTAATTGAATTCAGACAGAGACCCCTTTAATTATATTACTATGATATTTTATGATCTATGACTAAGCAGACTGCTTGCACACAATAATTAAAAGTCAACTTCCAGAATTCTACTAAATATTTAATAAGTAAGTGTCCTTGGCAGAAAAGCAGAACCCTAACCAAAAATTTCAAGAAAAGCTCCTTTAAACTCATTCGCTAGGAGAGAAAATGAAGCAGAAGAAAGTTTATATTCAAAGCAGACACTTGTAATTATCACATCGGACCACGCATCTGTCTAGCCACCTTCTGTTCACAAGATGAAATTAACTCTGTTGGTGTGCCAACTTGCTATTCCTGTTAGCTAAAGTCTCCTATTTTCCCACAGGTAGAGATGTTCTGAAGTGCTATTTCATCTCACTGACATATTGAGCAGGTTAAGCAACCCTTCTGATTTATTCCCTTGTTCTTATTATGGTCTGCTATAATTCTAAATCTAGAGGAAGCTATTTGTTTCTATTTATTTTTTATTGTTAGGATATTTTGCTAAGTTTCCATGGAGTAAGTTTATGTGAATACATGATTGGGTGGGAGGTGGGAGAAGATAAAAAGGAAATAAATAGCTAGCTTGGCTTTCTTGGTATAAACCATATTTTTTGACCAAAACTGTTCACATCTGTATTAGTGATAATGTTATGATAATTATCAACTTTAAAAGTTGAAAATGTAAATCTTAGAAAAATAAATTATTATTTTTATCTTGTGTACTAAAAGTTATGCATTCCTATTTCATGTTTTGCATGTTTGAGGAGGAAAACTATATACTTAAAATACTATTGGACAAATATTTACAAAATATTATATTTAACTTAACATTTCTTATTTAATCAATTTTAATTATTTCAATTATTCACAATTTTAATTTTATGGTTGGAATTTAAGCCCATGTTTATAAAGCACTCATTGGTCTTCAAGCAGTATCATAAAATTCTGAATATACAATGATAAATAATGGAAATATGGCCCCTGCCCTCATAACTCTGATATACTTCTGAGTTAGGAAGCCAGAAAATATCTAATTTAATGACTAAACAGACAATAATTTTAGATAGTAAAAAATGATTTGAACAAAATGAAACAGAGGTCATAAGCCTGAGCATGCCAGGGGAAAAAGTTGGATTGACTTCAGCTAGAGACATCAGAAGGGGGTTTCCAAGGCAGCTATCTATAATCTGAAACTATAGACTGTTTCATTACAAGATCAAGGCAGATTTGGGCATAGAAAACATAGAATATTTATCTGAAGATGAGAAAGAATGCATTGTGTTCAAGGAAAGTATGAGATCCAATATGGCTAAAGTAGGATGTTATAAAAATGGTGCCACATGATATTGAAAAGAAAGGCAGGGGCCAGCTTATGGGGGAATTTGTAAAGCTTGGTAAAGAATAAATCATTTTTAGTAGAAAAGCGGCTTGCTTCCACATACATTGAACATTTGAAGAGTCCCACCTTGAAGACTGCTTAGCATTTTTTTTTTTTTTTTTTTTTTTTTTTTGGTTTTTCGAGACAGGGTTTCTCTGTATAGCCCTGGATGTCCTGGAACTCACTTTGTAGACCAGGCTGGCCTCGAACTCAGAAATCCGCCTGCCTCTGCCTCCCAAGTGCTGGGATTAAAGGCGTGCGCCACCATGCCCGGCCTTTTTTTTTTTTTTTGCTTAGCATTTTTAATCTACTAGTTTCAAGCACATTTTATTTACTAAAAGTGTTTATTCCTATGTTATGTACCAGTTTAGAAAATACTGGTTAAGATAAATGTGTGGGTAATATATCTATTATACAGTAATATGAGAAGTTTGAGAATGCAATTAAACTACAGATGAATACAAATAGATAGATTAAGGTAAAATCATGAGGCTTTGCCCTATCTTTTAGGCAAGGTTCCTTATTAAGTCATAAGATTAGGGTGAGTTTAGAGATGACAGAATTAACTTATGAAATAACCTGGTTTCTACTCTGAAGCACTACCATTAGGTGTTAAGATTCCTTTATATCTGGGCTTCTCAGTATTTGCTCAAAGAAAAGCCTGAAAGAAAAAGTCATTGTTCTGAGACTGTGTGTGCGTGTGTGTGTGTGTGTGTGTGTGTGTGTGTGTGTGTGTGTGTGTGTGTGTGTGTGTTTGTATGTTTTACTTTAAGACATCAATCAGTAGGGCTGAAAATGCTAAACGTTTAGTTGGTACAATGCTTGCCTAGTGGGCAAAAGGCCTAAGTTCAAGCCCCAGTACTCATTAGCCAGCATGATGTACCTTTAACTTAAAACTGCTATACTTGTCTATAATCCTAGCACTTAAAAAAATAAAAGGTTGGAAGACTAAGGTCAACCTTGGAGTAAGCCTAGGTTATATGACACCACACATCATGAAAAAGAGAAACCAACTAATAATTCCTGATTATTTCTTTTTATCAGTTCACAGCTTTATATTTATATATTTATTTGTACGTTTTATAGAGTTAGGCACACGTATGTTTGATATTTATGTGCAATACAATCTTGATACATTGTTACTTTTCTGAGTGTAAAGTGAATGGAGTTTGTTGAAAGTTTATTTTGGAAAGATTAGAATAACTATGTCTGCTTATTTCCTAAGGCTTCCAGTCTTCTTGTTCAACGTGATTCCTTTTTTATTGCTTATTTTTAAATTTACATTATAAATGTTATCCTGCTTCCCAGTTTCCCCTCCATAAACCGCCTAACCCATCTCTCCTCTCCCTGCTTCTATAAGGGGGCTCTCCAACCCACTCACTCTCCTGATTTTTTTTTTTTTTTTGCAATATGCATTTTTATAAGAAAGGAAAGAAAGATATGTAAAAAGATAAAGTTAAAAAATAGGTGGGAGAAGGGTGTTTATGTTCAGTATCTGGAGTTCCCAATATAATCAGTACCAGTATCTTTCTATCAACAGGGCCATTTTTTATTCATGAGATACAAGAATGATGAGTACAATATTAACTTGAAAGAATGAATGAAGAATTGGTGTAACTGAGAACTAAAATACATTGATGTAAAGTCAGAGCTGGGTTCCAGGTTCCAATCCAGCAATTTATTACTAGTTTTGATTGGACGATATGACTGCAGAAATTCAAAATTTTAGGATACCTTCTGTTCTCCATCTGCACCCCACAGCTAAGGCTGTTCCACAACCCTCTATACCAAATCCCACCCAGAGAGAGCTGCTCTCCCAGGAGTGTTCTCACTCCTAAGCCAACAGGTGAATTCACCACTTTTGATCCAATAACTGTCCAAAGTTGGACCTACCAGGAGCACACAGTGCAGAGGAGCAGCAGAGCATCTGGGATTAGGAACTTTGATGTCTTCATCTGCGACCCTGAGCTAAAGGTATCCCACAGTCCTCCATAACCAAATCCCACCCATAAGAAAAAGATTGACAAGTGGGACCTCATGAAATTGCAAAGCTTCTGTAAGGCAAAAGACACTGTCAATAAGACAAAAAGGCCACCAACAGATTGGGAAAGGATTCTTATCAATCCTTAATCTGATAGGGGACTAATATCCAAATATACAAAGTGCTCAAGAAACTGGACTCCAGAAATTCAAATAACCCCATTACAAATGGGTTACAGAGCTAAACAAAGAATTTTGTACTGAGGAAAATAGGTAGAAAAACAATATGAACTAACCAGTACCCCTAGAACTCATGTCTCTAGCTGCATATGTAGCAGAATATGGCCTAATCGGCCATCATTGGGAAGAGAGGCCCCTTGGTAGGGTGTAGGGAACTTTCGGGATAGCATTTGAAATGTAAATTAAGAAAATACTTAATAAAAAATGAAAATAAAATAAATAAAATTAAATAAAAAAGAGAATGGGAAAGAGGGAGAAAAAGATAATTTTTTAAAGCTCATATAAGGAAACCAAACGAATGATGCATAGCAAAGAATCGAGTGAGATTAACTCAGAGGTGGAGCACATAGCAAGACAAATACCTTATTTCCAATAGCACCAAGGTCAAATCTAAGATGAGATTTTATGACAAGCTATTGTTTGTCTTATTATCACCCAAATGAGACTAGATTAACATTTAATAGTCACCAATAACATCTTCTTAAGAAACTGGCAACCACAACAGACCATGGACCTTTATCTTGGATCTGCTGAGAATTTCTCACAGCCTGTCTTCATCCCTTTTCTATTTGCAACCAGCATCTCTTTCCAAGACAATGATATACAATGTGTGAAGCATATGCTTTTTAACTTTACTCTTAATTCCAAGTAATATTCCATGTCTTTGATGAGTTTTAAGAGCTATAATGATACTCAAAATAATGCAGTTACAAGGAAAAATGCCATAATTTTTCTTCTAAGAACCATAGCTACTGCAACTGCACTTGATTCTTAAGGGATTACAGTTTGTATGGCATATTCTCATAAATGGTTCTAACCTGCCTTGAAACATAAAACACCTAATTAATATTTACTCTTAGGTAAGATTTTTACTTTTAGAAGACCATTAAAATCTAAAAATGCTATGTCTAAAACTATAAGTAATCACTTAACATCCTAGTTTCTTTTTCTCCACAATATATCCTATGGATTTGGGATCATGTCATCTTGGATTTGTAAAAATATATTGGGAAAGCCTCAAATAACGGATTATCTGCAGCCTGAAATGGAGAACCACAAAAAGAGTCAGTACATCGACCTCATGCATCTGTTGAGGAAACAAGATGATATGAAAACAGGCATTGAACAATGTAACAAAAAATTAAAATCATTGCCTCCTAAACCATAGTATTTTTGTTGTTTCATTGTCTCAGTGTGTCTTGTCTAAGATATAGGTAAAAACATCAAATTGAAGCTCTTTTAACTACCATCACAAACAACTGATTGTAATGATTCATGGATGATAATGAAAAGTAATATTTCATTGGGCTGGTTGTTTATCTGGAACTTTATTTGGCCTTTGAGTATTTTCTAGTCAATCATCTTTATGTGGATATTTTAATTGAGTCAATAAAAGCCTCTGTTTGGCTTCTTTGACTCCATCCTACCTGAATATGTCAGTAGAATACCAATGCATCATTTTTTCATAGTCTTATATCTTGTGAATGACACTGGTCTAATACAAACTGGGTTCAAAGAGAATCACCATTCAAGTAATGATACTGTTTACAAAAGACAATTGATGATTTGAATGAGAATGGCTACCAAAAGTTCGCTCAGTGTAACTGTTTGAAAAGAAATAGGTGAACTTATTGGAGAAGGTATGACCCTTTTGGTGGGACTTGCGGGTTTTTGTTTTGTTTTGTTTTGTTTTAAACAACTTATGCTATTCCCAGTTCTCTCTTCTCTCTCTCTCTCTCTCTCTCTCTCTCTCTCTCTCTCTCTCTCTCTCTCTCTCTCCTCCTCCTCCTTTTATCTTTCATATCAAACTCTCAGATTCCCAACACCATGCACTTGTGACTCTAATCTTTGTAACTGTACTTTCCATATATTTTTTCTATAAGCTGTATTGCTCATAGTGCCCTATCAAAAACAATAGAAAAGCCACCAAGAAAGCATATTTTCTAATAGATTTAATAAATGTCTATGGGCCTTGGGAGACACAGGAATAAGCTTAAAAATAAACATGTCTTCAAAACACATGTGATGAGGAATATAATCTTTCTCTCTTTTCCTGTCTTTTTTGTCAACTTGAAACAAACATAGGCATATTTGGGATGAAAACCTTCAGTTGAGAAAATGCCTCTTTCTTGATTAAACATGAATATGAAAGGGTGGTTGGTGTTACCTCAGTTGTATAGGAAAGAAAGATGAGCAAATCTTGGAGAGCAAGCTAGTAAACAACATTCCTTCATGGCTTCTACTTTATTTTTCATCTCCAGGTTCTTGTCTTGAATTCTTGGCCTGATGTCGTCCAGTGATAGATTCTAACTTAAGAGGGAGCTGTAAGATGAAATAAACCATTTCCAACACAAGTTCCTTTATTGTTAAGGTTTTCAGAGCTATAGAAGCCTAAGACATTCTGACACATCATTCAATACTCATTTAACACATTCTCTTTTAAGATGTACTGCTCAGAAACTATGTTAGGTATTAGTTAAGTGAGAGGAAAGACAGGTATATTGCCTGCCCTTAGTGAACTATTCATTCCACAGACATTTGCGGCTTTTAGTGTAAGGCATAGCTCGTCTTAGTTTACTTAGAGTGAAAACCACTTATTTGAATATTCTCTTGTGTTTCCCTTAAGTAATTATTCAGTAGTGTAGGACATTTGACATTAGGTTGAAAATAATCACCAAAGAAGCACGAAAAAGAAACATTTTATTCAGAAACAAATAGCATGTCAAGAGTTATAGATGAGTCTGATGTATACAAATAATTTTCTAATTACACTAGGGTTCATGAGATAAGCAATAAATTCAAAGCTGGTAACTAGGATTGGAAGACTGTCTTCTGCAGTTAGAATCTAGAATGTGTTAAAGGCCTGGTCTCTAGGGTGGTACTCTTGGAATGTAGTAAAATCTTAGAAAGATAAGGCCTAGTAAGTGGTCCTTATACCATACTCATAAAGAAGATTCTGTACCTCCAATTTCTTCATCATCCTTTTTTTTTCTGGCCATGAGTTGAGTAAATTTTACTCTGGCATAAGCACTTACTATGGTAGGTTGGCTCAGCACAAGCTTAAAGCAACAGGGCCAATAAATCACATCTTGAAACCTCCAAAATGATGAGCCAACAAAGGCAGCAGAAGATTGGACTTATCAGCATCCCATCAGAGAAGGGCATGAGTTCATAAGGACATGAGCCCTCCATGAAGGTTTATAAGCAGTTAATTATTGCTAAGGACAGGGTCACAAGACTACACCCCTCTCTGAAGATCTATAGGTATTTAATGGTGACAGGGGAGCATTTTCGTTATTTGTGTTGCCACTGGTAAGTTGACCAAACATCTGTGAATAACTCTTTATCCATGCTCCTATAAATAATCCTAACGAAACTCATTGGATCACTAAAATAAGGTACCAAAGTAAGAGGAGAACTAGTTGTGAAGAGGAAGACGATAAGTGAGAGTGAGAGGGGACAAGTGAGTATAATGTGGAGTGAGTTTTTGATTGAAATATATTACATACATGTTGAAATACTTTACATATATGTATAGAGTACCATAATGAGTCCATTTTTCTGTCTAATGAATATATTCTGTTTGTTTGTTTGTTTGTTTTCTTGCTTGCTTGTTTGTTTGTTTTTTGAGACAGGGGTTCTTTTGGTAGCCTTGGATATCTAGGAAATATCTATGTAGACCAGGCTGGCCTCAAACTGAAAGATCTGCCTGTCTATGCCCCCCAAAAGCTAGGATTAAAGGCAGGTGTCACCACGGCCCAGCTAATTAATATATTCTAATAAAAGTTTTAAAACAGTGAGTCAAAATAAATGTTTCCTCTTCACAACCTAGCTATTTCATATTTGTTTTTTTTAATGAACTGAAAGCCAACTAACAAAAGAACAAAGAGGAACTTTATTCTAGGCTGAAAATGCTACACTTATTTTGGCAAAAAGAGTTTTTAATTATACAGGGTCATACCTACCATCAAGATTTTGACTTTACTGAATAAGGGATGAATATGAGTAAATGCAGACCCCCAATGGATTAATATGGCATCCTGTACACTGAATGGCTAGGGAGGGAAGAAAAACAAGAAGCAGAAAAAGGTTAGAAGGTTTCTGGATAATCCAGAGTAAGGATGATAATGCTCTGTACAAAGTGTCAGTGGGAGTAAAAAAAAAAAAAATGAGTGATCCAAAAATAAAGTCTATCTAGCTTGAAAATGACTAATATTAGGTAGGAGCAATCAAAGGGAGTGTCAAAGGTGTGGTAGAAGAAAGAATTAATTATATTTTGTGTACTAGTTAGGAATTAAACATCTGTAGTTTTGTTCAATTTTTAGGGCTTTTGTACAGATCTTTTCCTTTAAGCAATGTTAAAAATGAACCAAAACCCTAGCTAATCGAGAAATCAGTAGAAATGATTAGATTTGATTCATCATTTGCTCATTATAGCAGACTCTGTATTCTGCACTTCCTTCAAAATACTGGGGATAAATAACAAAGAAATATTGGCATGATTGCTGCTTTTAAAACAGTGCTCTTTGCAATTGGGCAATTTTGGTTACCCTTAGATATAAACTCATCTGTTGTACCTTTGAAAATATCTTTCCTTACTTATCATTATGGTCCAAAAGTATCACATCTGGATAAGACCATTGATTACTTTTCTCCTTGGGGATTTTACACAGATCTCCTAACTAGAAGGGAATTTATGCCTTAAACTTTCCATAGCAGTGAGGCCATGAACTCGGGAGGAGAACCTCCTACTACCAATTTCCTATACCTGTATATTCTCTAAATACTTACCCATATACCCACAAGTAACTATAGCTTTTAGCCATCATTAAAGACCCTTCTTTTTCAAGCAAACAAAGACAAAGGAATACAGAAGTAGCCAAAATGACTGACTATGGCAGCATACAGAGACAATTAAAACTCAAAAGTGGTCAAAATGTAGAGAACAACTTACTGTGGTGTGCTAGTTCCAATTAATATAATGCAATCTCTAAAACTAAGGTTTAGGAAACATCACAGAAGAGTGGGAACTGAAAAAAAAGAGGTCCAACACAGGTCCAAAGTGGGATCCAGCTTAAGGGGAGGTCCCAAGGCCTGACACTATTTCTGAGGTTATGGAACACTCATAAAAAGGGACCTACCATGACTGCCCTCTGAAAGACCCAACAAGCAGCTGAAAGAGTCAGATGCAGATATTTAGACCCAACAAGTGAACAGAAGTTGCTGACCCCTGTGCTTAAATTGGGGTAAAGCTGGAAGAAACTGAGGAGGACGACAACTCTGTAGGAGGACCAGCAGTCTCAATTAACCTGGACTCCGAAGACCTTTCAGACACTGCACCACCAACCAAGAAGTATACATCAGCTAATATGAGGCCTCCAACACATACACAGCAGAGGACTGGCAGGTCTAGACTCAGTCAGAGGAGATGCATCTGATCCTCAAAACACTGGAGACCACAGGAAGTGGAGAGGTCTGGTAGGGTGGGAGGTGGAGAGTAGAGGAGTGGGACATCCTCATGGAGATGAATCAGGGGAAGGAGGCATGGGATGTGGAACAGTCAGAAGGTGGCCCAGGAGGGTATAAAAATCTGGAATATCTATATCTATATCTATATCTATAGAGATAGAGATAGAGATAGAGATAGAGATAGAGATAGAGATAGAGATAGAGATAGAGATATATGAATAAATTAAAATTTTTTTTAAAAGTTTGTAAGAGCCAAGGACTAAGACATCTACTGTGAGGTTGTGTCTTCCATTTACTTTACGATGGGAAAGCTACACCTATGAAACTTGAAAAATAAGACATAAGCAATGAGAATACTAGTCAATATGCTAGTGTGTACTGTGAAAATTTTATCTCTCCAGTACCTGTCCCCCTACCCCCCCCCCAGCTTCCTCTTCACTATGTTTGCCAGGATGATCTATTCTCCTTGCAAAGGTACAAAAGATTAGGAACAATTACATTGTAGGGCGTTATTACATCAGAGGGTATTATAACCCCAGAGCAGAAGGAGAGAACAAGATTAAAAGAAGGAAGAAGGACAGTAGAGTAGAACTTAGAAATTAAAAGGGAACTTAGAAATTATGAGAGTAATACACAGAGTACAAAGAGGAGGGAAAAAGAAGAATCTGCAGAGAGAGCAGAAAGAGCAGGCAGGCTTCTCCTTATTATGAGTGGGAACAGGATTTTTCTTAATAGCAAGGCAGGTTGAATCTTATTAAATAGGGGAACCCAGTTTGCTTTCTTACAGACTTAGGCTTAATTCATTTAGCAATAAAAGGGTAGAAGCCTTTTCTTTCTCTATACAATAAAGATTTTAGCTCAAAAAAAAAAGATTAAGAATAACAACAAGGGTTACTGAGAATCATTTTTCTCTAAAAAGGAGTACCCTATTTATTCTGTAATAAATGTCGTCTCTAACAACATATCCATATGAATAACTCTGAGTGGACTCCACATTTTGTACTTATATATGTATACATGTAATAACAATAAAGGAAAAGAAGGTAAAATTCTCTGGATAAAAAGCTAGAAAATTGTCATTATTAGTGCAATATGTTTGATGAGTATTTGATACATTGTCAATCTGTTTTATATCCTGAAAACATAATAAATAAAACAGATCCAAATATTTACTCTTATGGATAAGCATAAGGCCTTCAAAAGAAGCCAATGAGATAATGATAAGATAATCATATACATGCAAAATTTTAGTTGAATATCATGATTTCTTTATGACTCTTTCAGTGTTTAGTAATTTTTATGGAAAAGATGGTCTATGATCCAATCAGATACACTAGCAAGTACAGAAATTTCCATAGTTCTTTGTAAGCAACATTCTATCACCTAGAGATTATCAAGAGTTTTAAGAACTAAATAACATTGTTTAGTTTACATTTTGTAAAGAAATCCTGTCTTCTGTGCTGACAATATACCCTTGAAAAAGGGTAAAGCAAAGAGATATGTGAATATTATTGTGTCTCTTGATTCTCTATGGAAAACCATGTTTTCTTTGAAAAAAAATAAAATAGAAAATACAAACCAAGAAATCCCCTATCACTTGCCATTCATGTCCAATATAGAGCAGTAAACCATGCATTATAATAACAAATAAGAAAATATATTTAACTGACTATTTTGCAACCCCTTTCCCCAGTAAATATTTAGTACACACTAAGTGTCATGTGCTCTGTTATACTCTGAGATCTCAGTTGTGAGCTTATAAAAGAAATTTATTCTCACAAGGATTGTGCCACTATGTGAAATACATTGATTTGTGAAATAGCTATATACAAAAATCACAAGCCTCAACAAGTATTGCAAATGGAAACCAGACCACTCTATAAGGCCTAACTACTATACGATGCCTTTTTGCAATAATCCCCAAATCCTTTGTTTCCCTATTTAAGATTAGGACATATAGGAAGTGGAAAGCCCCAGTTAGGAATAATCTCAACTTAGAGTACTAATATTTCAATTAACATTTATTTTCAAGAGATTAACTAGAACTGTAATTTTTCTACCAGGAGAATAATGAACTTTTAACTCCATTAAAACAAAGGAAAGATCCTGGAAAATAAATACAATATCATAGAGTTTGACTCATAGCACAGTTGTAAATGTCGGGGGGTGGGGGGATACATATATTATGAGGATTTTACCCTAAAAAAAAAACTATAGCAGCCTCTCCTTTAGATGCCTTTCCTACTCATGCCCACTGTGATGGTTGATGTTCCTTGTCAACATGGCTGAACTTAAATTAACTATGGATACACTTATGGGTATGCCTATGAGGGTGTTTGCCCAAACATTTATCTGAGAAGAGCCACGCTGACTATAAGCAGCACCCACCACACTCTAGGGTTGTGAACTGAATAAAAAGAAAGGTAGCTGAGCACCAGCATCCATTTCTCTCTACTACCTGACTTCAGATCCAAGATGACTGACCTTGCCATGTTACTATCACCATGGATTCCATGCCATTATGAACTATACCCTAGAGCTGGAAGACAAATTAAACTATTTCTTAAATTATTTTGTCTGGCATTTTGTTACACCATTGAGAGAAGTATCTAACACAGCATATGCCCCTCTACCTGATCTGAAGAGGATACAGAATTCTAAAACACCTGCTCCTAACTCTTAGACTTTACCCCTCTAAATTCTGTAAACATTGCTCTGTAACTAATCTTTTCTCTAGCTAGGCAATGAGACCGTTAGGATAAGTGACCTTGGATGGATTTTTTTTCACTAGATTAACTACACAGTTTAGGTAAAAAGTGACATATAAGAGGCACTCATTAATAGTATGATAACTTGACAATGAAAGGTGAAATATAATGAATACACAATACATACAGATGAGCTGACACATTTTTGTAGAGAAATGCTACTTCCAACTAAGATGAGTCAAAGAAAAGTTGCAGTACTATAATGAAGGAAAAACAATTTCATATGACATGGAGGAAAATATGCCAACTGAAGTCAAGAATTTATCAGGAAAATGTTAGAAACGCTTACAAAGCTAGATTGTAGCACAGGTAGATAGAGAGTATATGAAAGGAAGAAGGAAAATGTGAGGTTCCAAAGTCAGGTTAATACTAAGATTATGAAGATTCTTAGCTATTGGGGGATTTGATCATCTGAAACAATGTCTAAAATATGTAGGATTTCAACTCAGAAAATACAGATTCTGGAATCAGTTCTACAGTTTATCAGTTACAAAACTTGAGAAAACCTACTAAACACTGGTGTCCTGGTGATATGATATACAAAAATGGAAAATGTAACAAGGAAAAAGTAGGCTCTCCATTTGTAATATTTGAGGACTCTGTAGGACATTAACATGGAACAGCCCCATGAACACTATAGATGGTTGGAGGATTTAAACAAAGTATAGGCGTATTAGAGATTAATTTTATTTTTAGGTGTGTCACGGTATGATAACTATAGTTTATAGTTGAGTGTTATACATTACAGTGCCACTGGGAGGGAGGCAGGTCTCAAGTGTTCTCTACACCGAAGCTATTACAGGTTTAGTGATAGATTGGTTGTCTGGTTAGTTTTATTTGGGCATTTTCTGTTGTGTTCCAAATCCATATTTGACGTTCACTCCATAAATATGCAGTTATAATTTTTAACATATAATCAAAAGAAATATAGAGTTAGGTTAGAAGTACTACTTTGAAATTCAAAAATATAGGACAATTAGTTGAACACATTTTAAAATATAGAAGAATAGTTGTCAAAGTTAATATCTGGAAAGGATTTTGTTTAAAAAATGTTCCAAGTGATTTAGATTAAGTTTAAGAACTATAGTTAGAAAACAAAATAATTCACAGTGTCCCGTTCTTATTAGCCTTCTACTCTGAACACTCTTATAGTCACGGAGATGCTAACTCCTAAAAACAATTTGAGTCAAGCAATTTTTTTTTAAACCAAGCATGCCTGAACCACCTCTCATCACAGGAAATATAAGTCTGTATCTAATACATAAAGTATCAGACTATATAAACAATTCCGATTTTTAACATTGCCTTCTGAAGTTCACTCATGCTTTTTGTATATTATATATTGTTTGAATATCAGTAAACAACTTCCTCTTTCTATTTTATTATGTGAGGTTACACAAGATCATTTTTATCCAAGTATATAACATCTTGGATCACTTTTCCCTCACTCCCTACTATTTCTGCTTTTCCCCTCCTATCTCTCCTGCTCTTAATTGCCTTTCTCCTGTATACAGTTTCACTCCTACTTTTACTCTGTGTGCACATATATTATTTTATGTGTCAATATACAATATAGAACTTGTAAAATGAAGAAATAGTGCTCTTCTTGTACCTCTTTTTATTATGGGGCTCTTCTGACCAGAAATAGAAGAATAAAATTGTATCTCTGAAACACTACACAATTTACTCTATACTCTATATATTATATAATTTACTCTATATATTATGGCATAGAAGTTCAACGAGAATCACCTTGATGCTATCTAATATATATTTCAGTCTCTGAAAATGAGAAAATGGATACTATGAGGCATTGTAGGAACCCCAGGCCTATTGAGTGGTATTTTGTTTCCATGCTGGAAAATTATCACCTCTTTTTATTTGGGGGCTAGATGTCATGCTTTAAACCTGAAAGAGTTCTTCAATTGTTGCTTTGACACTTCTGATCTGAGGTATCAGTCACTCATATCCTACTGGCAAGCATATAGCCTGTAAGATCATCCTTAAACATTACTATTGATATTTGATTACCATTTCTGATCAATGAGCCAAAAGTAATCAGATCAGATCTTATTGGACCTCCTACATGGTACAATAGGTAAATCATGTTAGATCTTGGCACTGACATTTTCCCACTTGTCTGAGTCACTGCAGAACTACCTAGCATATGGCTGAGCCCAAATTTGCCCTTGAGTGTTGAAAAAAAAGAAAAAAAAACAAGACAAACAGTGTGTCACCTGTGTTTCATAGCCATGAACCAAAGGAAAAATGCATTTTAATTAAAATCACTGGAAAAAACATAATATCAACTTTATCTGGGGTCTACCTATCATAAAGTATACTAACACACACACACACACACACACACACACACACACACACACACACACACACACATACACACAAACCAGAACTTGAAAATAAGCAATCAGATTGCCTTTAGAATTAACAAATCAACATATAGTAAATGAAAACAAGAATAAACATCACTTCCAAAAAACATGAGTTTCTGTATACCACCAAAATTAGACTTCTCATTGGGTCTATACATGTATTGAAATAATGAATGTGTCCATGAGAAGAGGAAATTCTACATATAGAAGCAGGAAAGTATACTCAATAAACAAATACTGAGCTTTGAAAATACCTATCCAAATACTGCCTAAGAACAAGAGAAGTTAAATTATTTTTTGCATTCTGATTCCACTAAAAAGAATTTCCATACCAACTTTAATGAATAATAAAGGAAGTCTGAGATGGCAGAAAATAGAAAACACATAGTTTTGTTTGAGATATGCCATTGTAATTTACTTTTATTCAAATACTTTTTAAAGCAAAGCTTGACCTTATTCAAATATCATCAATTATCATGGTTAAGTGACTCACTTAAGGTGATATGATCTGACTTACTTTCCTTTATCATATCTATCTACCTAGAAAAGAAGATGCCTGGATTATACTATAAGGTTTATTTCGATTTTAGATTTGTGTGTGTATGTGTGTGTGTGTGTTTTGTTGCATTTGTGTATGTGTTCCACATGTGTGCTTGATGTCTATGGAAGTCAGAAGATATTGTATCACCTGAGACTGGAGTTACAGACATTATGAGCAGCCTTGTAGATGCCAGAAAGTGAACATAGGTCCTCTTAAAAAGCAACAAGTGCTCTTATCTGCTGAGTCAATACTCTAGCCCCAAATTTTAATCTCATACTTTGAATTAGTAGTTACATTAATTATTATTTTATTTTCCATGAATGTTATATTGAAAACAGAGAAATTTTTAACCATACAAAAATCATTCTTGTCTATGTGACAATTTTAAGTTAAAATTAATTAATACTATAATTTATGTTTTAGTCTAAAGAGAATAATTGGTACACGTATTCTTCTTAGTGATATATCCATAATTCATGTTCTCATATTTCCACATGTATGAGAAAATATTCCAAAGCCTAGGTCCCAAAATAAAGTACAAAGCACTTATCTTTTCTTTTAGAAATTTTTCAAAGATAGCCAATTACCGATTACTCAAAGTACCAGATATTTCTGATGTAAGTTGTGAAGTCTAGTAAACAGATTTTGAGTGACTATAATTGTCTATATCATTTGGAATCATAAGTCCATGTATTCAGCACAGTATCCAGAGTCTAACAAAATGGGTTTATTGTATTTAAGTATAATATTAAATATCTATAATGTATTTATAGTATTTAAATATACATGTATATACAAAATTATTTTAATTCATCCAGTTTATAAATAAAGAAACTGAAGATAAAAGAGATTAAGTAATTGTCTTTAAGTCTCAAGTAAACTAAATAGGAGAACCTGGATTTAATCACTGTTTGCTAGCTCAAAAATGTATATTCTCTCTCTTTTATACTCATGACTACTTTCTCAAAGTTATCTATTCTTAATTATACCATTTAATATTTCAGTCAGTGAGGAACTTTCTGTTTATAAGAATATTTACCCTTGATTCATGTTAGTTGAGTATCAGACTCAGTTACAAGTATCAAGGATAGTATACAAAACAGGGGTACATTACTCCATTTCTTCAATAGAGAAAATCAATATGCAAGTCCCTTTATTACTAACAACTATCTGTTCCTGAATAATTTTCTATTTCATGCTTTGTTCTTATTCTTACTCGATGAGGTTTTTGGCATCTATATACAAAGACATTTGGATATAGAATACCTGAAAGCAAATGTTATAAATTTTATAATATAATTTATCATTTGTGGATTTCTTGATAAATAGAGTCTAAATTCATTTTCTTTGCTAAGAACATAGCCTGAGACAAATCCCTTTGCCTGTTTTTGCCCTCAGGAACATAGAAGTAATTTCCTAATAGTCTTTCTTTACACTAGAAATATGAAATTATATATGGAGGACTTGCTCTGAACTCATACATGGATATTAAATCCAAGCCTTAGCTACAAAGAATAAAATCTTCAACATTCCCCAGGAAAAGAATGTGTCAACTCATGGGATACCACTCTGAGTTATATTTCATCTTTAACTTCGGCCTCAGGAAATGTTTGTTCAGACTTGAAAATCTACTGTACCTCAAATTGTACTATAGAACTATCGTAATAAAAATGGCATGATACTGGAATAAAAAAACATACAAATTATCAATGGAATTGATTTTGATACCCAGACAAAGATTCACATACCTATAGATACCTGAATTTTGATAAATAAGCCATAAATACACACTGGGAGAAAAGAGAGCATCTTCAACAATTGGTACTTATCAAACAAAATGGCTGCATGTTGAAGACTCCAAATAGATCCATACTTATAACCCTGTACAAAACTCAATGCCAAATGGATCAAAGACAACAACATATTGCCAGATACAATGAATCTGGCAGAATAGAAAATGGGAAATGGTCTTGAATTCATTAGCAGAGTCAAAGACTTTATGAGCCAAAGACAATAGCACAAGCACTAAGAACAACAATTAGTAAATTGGACCTCATGAAACAGAAAAGCATCTGCATAACAAAAAAACACTGTCATTTGGACAAAGCAGCAGACTACAGAATGAAAATTGTTTTCTTCCAACTATACATCTAATAGTCGATGATTAATATCTAAAATATATTTTTAAAACTCAAAAAACTGAACATAATGAAAACAACACAATTTAAATATGGGGTACAGATCTAAAGAGAATAGTTTCATGAAAGAAAAACAAAAATTGCTAAGAAACACTTAAATGTTCAACATTCTGTTCATCAATGTTCATCAAGCAAAAGTAAATCAAAACTACTTGGAAATTTCATCTTATACTAGTCAGAATGGCCAAGACCAAGTAAACAGATGATAGCTCATGCTACTTAGGATATGGAGTAAGAGGAACACTCATGCACTGATTATGGGAATTCAAACTTTTGCCTCCACTACAGAAATCAGTGTGAAAGTTTCTCAGAAAATGGTGATACATCTACCTCAAGATACAGGTATACCACTCTTGGGCATATATAAACCCAAAGGACTCTATATCCTGCTATAGTGACACTTATTCAACCATGTTCGTTATTATTCTATTCATAATAGCCAGAAATTTGGAAACAGCCTAGATGCCAGTCAATAGATGAATTAATAAAGAAAATGTGGTACATTTACACAGTGAAATACTTCTTAGTGATTTCTAAAGAATTAAATGATGAAAGCTGCAGGTAAATGGATAGAGATAGAAAAAAAAATCATCCTGAATAATGAAGCTTAGATCTAAAACGATAACTATAGAATTTTTTTATATGTGGATGTTAGCTGTTAAGTCTTCAATAAGCAGGCTACAATCTATATAACCACAAATGTTATATAGTAATGGTAGGATGGGAAAATAGAATAGATAGTTACAGATGAATAGAGAGAGACTGACACAGGAGGATCAAACAGGGAGGGGGAGAGGAGGGAAGGAGGGAATACAGGAAGGGACAGTTAAAACTAAAGAACGTTTAAGGTGTTGTATGGAAATTTAACACAATAGAAGCTTCCTAAAATATATACAAATGTAAAGGTGATTTAAATAGAATCCCCAAATAACAGGGGAAACAGAAATCCAGCTGGACTTCTATCATTAACAGAAGATTACTCCATTCCCAGAACTAGGGATATATCTAATTGAGTTGTTGGCCAAAGGATCCTCATAGGCAACTCAAAAAACCTCTAGGCTATTACCAAGACAATTAAAAACTGACATTAAGGCCCTGGTGTTGAAGACAACACCTAGACAGATCATTGAACGTGGAGAGATTGAGCTGGTGCCTACTTAAAGTCTTCACTCTTACTGACTAGTGTTCATGGTACTGTAAGGTACTGTGTACACTCCCCAAGTAGATCAACAGTAATCCAGCTACAAACCCTTTGATATGCAATGGTGACCTATATGCAAGATATACTAGTGCAATAATGATACAAAGGTTATGGAAGTAACTAGGCAATACCTAATTGGGTTTTAGGACCCACTACATGAGGTTGAACTCCTTCCGAATACTACTTGGGTGGTCAAGCACTTGAAACTAGATGACCAGGAATTGAGGGAAAACCAAATACAGCTAATCTGCTTAAGGAATGTAGCAACCCAGTAAATCCTAACCACATTCTACTATACTCATAAAGCAGTGTATTTCTCAGCCACCATCAGGGAAGCTGCCTGCATTATATGGGAATAAATAGAGAGATCCACAGCTGGGCAATGTTCAAAGAATGAGACTTCTTGGAACACTAAGTTGAATTGTGATGTCTCTATCAATCCCTTCCCCTCACTGCTCAGGGAAACCTATAGAAGATGAGGCAAAAACATTAAGAGCCAGAGGGATGGACTATACCAAGGAAAGAAGCAAGGCATTCTAGATACAGCAGGACTGAAATGCATGTGAACTTGCACTATCTGTGACAGCATGCACAGGGCTGGGCAATTCTAATATAGATGGGGTCCCAGTGCTGAGTTGGATACGTGAACTCTTAAACCAGAAGCTATTTCCAATTCATAATTACTTGAAATTTTTAAATTAGTTTGCCTCAACTGAGCTAAATGGATATATAAATTCTTAATGCCAGTTATCATGACCAAAAGTTGATGGGGAACAGAGAAACAGAAAATGAACTCAATGGTGCAATGATATTTTGGGAAGGATTGTTGTTTTGTTTTGTTGGCTTTTAGTTTTTGTTGATTGGATGGATATTTTTGTTTGCTGTTTTGCCTTGTTTTTATCTTATAATAATGTATCTGGGAATTTTTTTTTTCTTACCTTACATATCATGGTTTCAGACTGTGTGCTGTTATGGGATTTCTGTATTTGCCAGAGGCTCTACATCTGTGCTTTTCTTGTGGATTTCCTTTGGATTTTTCTTTTTTCATTTTTTTGGTTTTTTTTTTCTTATTCAGGTTTGATTTTATTTTACTATTACTTTTTTCTGTTTTAGATGTCTATGTATTTTCTAATGTGAAAGGTTATGGATTTGGGTAGATGGGGTGGTTGGAATGATGTAGGAGGAGTTGAGGGAGAGAGGAGACAAAATGAAAACATCATCTGGGAAGAAGCCTTTTTCCAATTTTAAAAATTAAGAAACAAAAAAAAAAAAAACCAAAATAAGGTAAAATCTAATATATGCTCTAAATACAAGGGCAGCCACAATCATTAAAGAAACTGTAGTAAAGCTCAAGCCACATTGCACCTCACACAGTAATCGTTGGAGACTTCAACACCCCACTCTCACTATTGGACAGATGCTGGAAACAGAAACTAAACAGAGACACATGGACACTAACAGAAGTCATGAAACAAATGGATTTAATAGATATCTACAGAACATTTTATCCTAAAACAAAAGGATATACCTTCTTCTCAGCGCCACATGGTACCTCTTCCAAAATTGACCATATAATTGGTTACAAAACAGGCCTCAACAGATACAAAAATATTGAAATTATCCCATGGATCCTATCTAACCACCATGGACTAAAGCTGACCTTCAATAACAACATAAACAATAGAAAGCCAACATTCACGTGGAAACTGAACAACACTCTACCTCTACTCAGTGATTCCTTGGTCAAGGAAGAAATAAAGAAATTAGACACTTTCTAGAGTTTAATGAAAATGAAGCCACAACATACCCAAAGTTATGGGACACTATGAAGGCAGTCCTAAGAGGAAAACTCATAGCCCTGAGTGCCTCCAAAAAGAAACTAGAGAGAGCATACACTAGTAACTTGACAGCACACCTAGAAGCTCTAGAACTAAAGGAAGCAAATTCACCCAAGAGGAGTAGATGGCAGGAAATAATCAAACTCAGGGCAGAAATCAACCAAGTAGAAACAAAAAGAACTATTCAAAGAATTAACCAAACCAGGAGCTGATTCTTTGAGAAAATCAACAAGATAGATAAACCCTTAGCCAGACTCACTAGAGGGCACAGAGACAGTATCTTAATTAACAAAATCAGAAATGAAAAAGGAGGACATAACAACAGAACCTGAGGAAATCCAAAACATCATCAGATCCTACTACAAAAGGCTATACTCAACAAAGCTAGAAAACCTGGAGGAAATGGACAATTTCCTAGACAGATACCAAGTACCAAAGTTAAGCCAGGATCAGATTAACGATCTAAACAGGCCCATTTCCGCTAAAGAAATAGAAGCAGTCATCAATAGTCTCCCAACCAAAAAAAAAAAAAAAAAAAGCCCAGGACCAGATGGGTTTAGTGCAGAGTTCTATCAGACCTTCAAAGAAGACCTAATTCCACCTCTACTCAAACTATTCCACAAAATAGAGACAGAAGTTACTCTACCCAATTCATTCTATGAAGCCACAATTAATCTGATACCTAAACCACACAAAGATCCAACAAAGAAAGAGAACTTCAGACCAATTTCCCTCTTGAATATCGATGCAAATATACTCCATAAAATCCTCGCAAACTGCATCCAAGAACACATCAAAACGATCATCCATCATGACCAAGTAGGCTTCATCCCAGGAATGCAAGGATGGTTTAATATATGGAAATCCATCAACGTAATTCACTATATAAACAAACTCAAGGACAAAAACCACATGAGCATCTCCTTAGATGCTGAGAAAGCATTTGACAAAATCCAACACCCTTTCATGATAAAAGTCTTTGAAAGATCAGGAGTTCAAGGCCCATATCTAAACATAATAAAAGCAATATACAGCAAAACAGTGGCCAACATCAAACTGAATGGAGAGAAGCTGGAAGCAATCCCATTAAAATCAGGGACTAGACAAGGTTGCCCACTTTCTCCCTACCTATTCAATATAGTACTTGAAGTCCTAGCCAGAGCGATTCGACAACAAAAGGAGGTCAAGGGGATACAAATTGGAAAGGAAGAACTCAAATTATCGCTATTTGCAGATGATATGATAGTATATATAAGTGACCCCAAAAACTCCACCAGAGAACTCCTAAACCTGATACACAGCTTTAGTGNTAGTTGGCCATCATTGGGAGGAGAGGCCCTTTGGTTATACAGACTCTATATGCCCCAGAACAGGGGAATGCCAGGGCCATTACGCGGGAGGGGGTGGGTGGGGGAGCAGGGCGGGGACGCGGGAGGGTAAGGGAAAATTTCTGGATAACATGTGAAATGTAAAGGAAGAAAATATCTAATAAAGAGAAAAAAAAAAAAAGAAAAATAAATAAATAAATAAATAAATAAAAGAACCTCTGGGGGAATCACCATGCCTGACATTAAGCTGTACTACAAAGCAAGTGTGTTAAAAATCACATGGTACTGGTACAGTGACAGACATGTAGATGAATGGAATAGAATTGAAGACCCAGAAAAGAATCCCCACACCTATGGTCACTTGATCTTTGACAAGGGAGCTAAAACCATCCAGTGGGAAAAACGGCAGCATTTTCAACAAATGGCGGTTATCATTTAGAAGAATGCAAATTGATACATTCTTATCTCTTTGTCCAAAGTTCTAGTCTAAGTGGATCAAAGACCTCCACATAAAATCAGAGACACTAAAATTTATAGAGGAGAAAGTGGGGAAAACCCTCGAAGATATGGGCACAGGGGAACAATTCCTAAACAGAACAGCAATGGCTTGTGCTGTAAGATCAAGAATTGACAAATGAGACTTTATAAAATTGCAAAGCTTCTGTAAGGCAAAAGACACTGTCAAGAAGACAAAAATGCCACCAACAGATTGGAAAAGGATTTTTACCAATCCTAAATCTGATAGAGGACTAATATCCAATATATACAAAGAGCTCAAGAAGTTGGACTTCAAAAAAAATTAACCCCATTAAAAATGGGGTACAGAGCTAAACAAAGAATTCTCAACTGAGGAATAGCTGAGAAACACTTGAAAAAATGTTCAACAACCTTAATCATCAGAGAAATGCAAATCAAAACAACACTGAGATTCTACCTCACACCAGTCAGAATGGCTAAGATCAAAAATTCAGGTAACAGCAGATGCTGGTGAGGATGTGGAGAAAGAGGAACACTCCTCCATTGCTGGTGGGATTGCAAGCTTGTACAACCACTCTAGAAGTCAGTCTGGCGATTGCTCAGAAAACTGGACAAAGTACTACCGGAGGTTCCAGCAATACCTCTCCTGGGCATATACCCAGAAGATGTTCCAACTGGTAATAAGAACACATGCTCCACTATGTTCATAGCAGCCTTATTTATAATAGCCAGAAGCTGGAAATAATGCAGATGTCTCTCAACAGAGGAATGGATACAGAAAATGTGGTACATTTATACAATGGGGTACCACTCTCCTATTAAAAACAATGAATTTATGAAATTCTTGGGCAAATGGATCTATCTGGAGGATATCATCCTTTGTGAGGTAACCCAATCACAAAAGAAGTCACTAGTTTTGCAATCACTGATAAGCGGATATTAGCACAGAATCTTAGAATACACAAGATATAATTTGCAAAACACAAGAAAATCAAGAAGAAGGAAGACCAGCGTGTGGATACTTCATTCTTCCTTAGAATAGGGAACAAAATACCCATAAAAGGAGTTATAGACACATGTTTGGAGCTAAAACAAAGGATGGACAATCCAGAGACTACCCCACCTGGGGATCAATCCCATAATTAGTCACCAAACTCAGACACTATTGCATAGGACAGCAAGAGATTGCTGAAGGGACCCTGATATAGCTGTCTCATATGAGGTTATGCCAGTGCTTGGCAAATACAGAAGTGGATGCTCACAGTCATCTATATAATGGAACACAGGGCCCCCAATGGAGAAGCTAGAGAAAGTACCACAGGAGCTGAAGGGGTCTGCAACCCTCTAAGAGGAACCACAATATGAACTAACCAGAACCCCCAGAGCTCATGTCCCTAGCTGCATATGTAGCAGAAGATGGCTTAGTCGGCCATCATTGGGAAGAGAGGCCCCTTGGTATTGCAAACTTTATATGCCTCAGTACAGGAGAACACCAAGGCTAAGAAGTGGAAGTGGGTGGGTAGGGGAGCAGTGCCGGGGAAGGTAGAGGGAACTTTCCAGATAGCATTTAAAATGTAAATTAAGAAAATATCTAAGAAAAAATAGAGAAAAAAAGAAGAACCTTGTGATTGGTATAATGTGAGGCTTGGAATTAAACCATTCTCATTGTTTATAATTAATCCAACAATAACCCAAATTCTATACTGGTAGAACTTGTGCTGTCACTCCTGAAATTAGTTGCTTAGGACAAGTCTGCCATATCTCTCTTCTGGTTTCCTAAGCAGTATGTCTGATACTCTTTGAGATTAATCTAGGAAACCTCTCTCTCATGAACTATACTCACTCCAGTGCTGTCCTGGTCAGTCATGGGTAAGACATATAGGGCTGTTTAGTCAGAGAACAGGTGAGAGCCTGCAACTTCTGACTCTCACAATATCAACAAGTTGATGAAAAGCTCCATAGTGTCACCAAGATCTGATGGTCCTCATAAACAACACCCAAAACTAAGCAACTTGTTAGTAGTAAAATCAAACAGTGAAAATATCCACAAAGAAAAATGCTCCGTAGTCCAACCACAACTCCGTGTTATGAAAATTCCAATTGTATAAGTATAAGATCAGATTATGACTATACAAATTGATTCTGACCTCGTTGAGCAGATGTAAGAGTTTGTCAGTGGCTTCTTTTGAAAGTTTCTCTACATAATTTTCTCTTGTCAACAGGGGTCCACATGTGACCTATAAGGAATAGTAGTGCCATTTCCTGCACACTTCATATATGTCACCTACACTTGCCAATGCTCTGCTTACTTACACATGTAGAAACTGAGATGTTAAGTAGTTTGCCAAAGGTCACATAGATAAGACACTGCTGAGGTTTCTCCCAAAACACTATCTTTCAAGTACACAGGCTTAATTATTATGGTATAGTACCCATATATACTTGCTCTCCTTAACTCACAAGAGTTAAGTCTATCAAAAATTGTATAGGTCAAAAGAGGAAAATATAACTGTAGACTTAAAGAGCTTTATTCTTTCATTAGGAAGCAAACGTTAGTTTATGCAATGATGTACCATTGGCATCACCACAATAGGATTTGTCAGAACAACTGAGTAAATGTGAATAATGGTTAAAACACATTTTTCAAAACATTCTTAGCTCACTAGACCACACAAATTTCTATTGCAATCATGGGAAGTAAAGGAGAAAGTACATTAACTCACCTAAATTGAGATGGATGATACAGTGAGCACATACATACTATCTGTCATCCAAATATTTCACTCAAAAGGGGAGAGAAAATCTGTTTTTAATACAGGGCTCTTTGGGAGTTCTTTAGTCAGGAAAATGACTTAGTTGGATACCCATCAATGAATGTATTACACCTGCTTCAAGTGGCAGCTGTAAAGGAAGATTTAGAGAACGGTTAAAGTTAGAAAAATCACTAACATCCAGGCAACATATCAACCTTGCTCTGAGTGTACTAAACCAAATAAATGGAGCTCTTAAAGATATTGAGGATGACAGTTGAAGAATGCAAATCTATGCAATTTCATTATTTTCTCTGCACTGTTTTCCTAATGATCCAACATTAAGCTGCATATTCACACTGCTGCATGAGAGTGCATTTAAACAGTTGATTCTATAGTAATTTTAGATATTAAAGATTCGGCACACTGAGAAAATATCACAATGAGAGTTGAGATGCAAGACACGGTGAGAAGATAGTGTATAAAAACTGGTAATATTTTTACAAGTCATTTTGGCATGGAACAAATGACCAAGTAGCTAACAGAGATGTCTTCAAAAAATAAGAAATCTGTGCTATGTACCGCCCACTGAATTTATTTATTTGTATAATATGAATTTATTAGTTAATATAAATGAAACAGTTCAACACATTTTTCATTACTATATACATTTTGAAGAAAATGACATTGAGGTACAAAATAAAAAAAATTTCTTGTGGACATATGACAGATAAGTGCTGGTAACTGAACTCAGGCAATTTTGGTCTTTAATATGTTCATAGCCACACTCTTATTCTGCCTTTCATGTAAAATCATCATTCAACAAATGTTTGTTTTGTTCTTTCTATATGCTTTTCTCTGTGTTATGTGTTGGAACCGTGAGGAGCAGCACATAACTGAAAAAGAAGAGTGATGTTATTTTCCAGATACCTTGGATGTTCAGTGTCATTCTCCAATACACAATAGTTTCAATATTTAGGTGTTGGGAAAATGATATTCATTGTGCTATAAAAATCTGCCTCTCTTTGTTCTGTTTCAGCAGCAAGATTTCATTGTGACCTCTGTCAAATGCTGTACAATAAGTAAGAATCTCTCTGTATGTTCTATAATCCTTCATCTCTCAATGTAATTTCTCATGTTGGAAGAACACTTCAAATAACTGTATTTGATATGTTTATTTTCATTAAGGTTTTCCCACATTAAACTTCTCAGTCACATTGTATTCAAGAGCATCTAGCATAATATCAGATATTTTAAGAATTTCAATAATATAAGATACACCTTATACCAAAAATGAATGTGTGGGTCCAGTTCTGGTTGTCTCTATTTCAGGCCTATGCAAACTTTTGTCTCAGCTTTTGGTTATCATTTGAGATTTGGTAGTACTTGGAAAATTCAGTCTTCATTCTAGGTTCTTCTATATGATCTGAGAGTCAGCCTAGAATTTGGTAGCAAATGCACACAGTGCTCATTTTCCTCTCTATATACAGTACAGAAGAGCTCACTCCTGTCATTCACTATGACTCTTTTCCTTTTGTCTTTATATGTTATCATCTTTCTTTTATACTTCTACTAAAGGACACAAGATGCCCTAGTTTACAGTACCTGGGTTTTAATGTTCTGAGAGATGAATCTTTGCACCATTTAAGTACATAAGTTTACTCTCCTCTTTTCAGCCAACCTTTAATGAAGATACCCATATCTCTTCCCACCCACTCCTTTGTTTCTGCACTTCATCCATATAAATGAAGAAACAAAGGGAGATTTGATTTTAATCCTAGAAGTACATAAAAACATGACATAACGAGACCTAGAAAATACTATAAAGACAGTCGGAGGAGGAAAATTCATATATTTAATCACCAAAAGTGCAAAAAGCATATCAGCCTCAAATAAACAAACTAAAGATGTACAATGAGGCAGTGGGAAGTTAATGTTAATAACAAAGCAAACCTCAAATTAGTAGATAGGAAGAAACAACTAAGTTAAGACAAGAAAGGAATGAAAAAAAGGAATCAATGAATCGAAGGAAGTGTTCTTTGTAAGATAAACAGAATTACAAAGTCTTCGACAAATTAACCAAAACAAAGAAAAAACCCAAAATGTATAAAATTAGATATGAAAAGTAAGCCATTACAATAGACAATTGTGAAATCCAGAATATAGTCAGGTCATATCCCAATACTGACACTCCATGAAACTAGAAAATTGAAATGAAATGGACAAATATTAAGCTGCATATTACCCTCAAAAGTTAAGTCACAAATTATTTAAACATATCTTCAACAAGCAACAAGATTGAAACAATCCTTAAAATTATTTCTTACTAAAATAAATCTAGGTCCATATGGGTTTAATGCAAAATCTTACCAGACCTAACTAATCCTAACAATTCTGAAAATATTCCATAAAAATTAAACCAAAGATTGCTTCTAATTTTTTTAACAAGCTGGTATTATCGTTTTATGATTTTAATTAAAATAAAATTGTATCACTCTTTCCCTCCCTTTCCTCCCTCCAGTCCCTCCCAGCCGAGGTCATCAAACTCTTCTCATGTACCCCCATTCTCAAACTGAAAGCTTCTTTTTCTTCTATTATTTTTGTTACATATATGTATGCATATATGAGTTTATTTCAGTTGTTTGCATGTATTTGGTTTCCAGACTGATCACTCTAAATTGGATAACCAGGCTCATCCATGGAAGAGGATTCTCTCAGCAGTCATTGTAGTTTTTTGTCTGGGGGTGAAAAATCAAGAAAATTTCTCCCTTTGACATTAATATGTCCGATGATATAACATCTCCATTGTTATGGTCCTGTTTAGGTAGCTATTTCTAAAAGAGAGTGTTACACAGCAGCCTTCCTGATAATCTGGCTCTTAAAACCAGTATTATTTAGACTCTAAACCCAGACAAAGACTTATACAAAGAGTGGGGGAGAAAGAAAAGAGAAAGAAAGAAAGAAAGAAAGAAAGAAAGAAAGAAAGAAAGAAAGAAAGAAAGAAAGAAAGAGTGAAAGAGAAAGAGAGAGAAATAAAGAGAGAGAAAGAAAGAAAGAAAGAAAGAAAGAAAGAAAGAAAGAAAGAAAGAAAGAAAGAAGGAAAGAAAGAGAAAGAAAGAAAAAGAAAACAAATTATGTTCTTGATGAGCATAGACATAAAAATTCTCAGTAAATACCTGCACACTAAATTCAAGACAACATTCAAAATATCACTCATGAACAAGCTGGCTTCCTTTCATACATTCAGGGATGGTTCATAAATATAATTCATTCCAGAAATGATCCAGGGACAGAAATCACACAATCACCTCAACAAATGAAGAAAAAGCATTTTTAAAAAAATATATACCTATTGTTGTTTTCTTTAAAAAATGGCAAAATTAAGGATAGGAAGAATATATCTCAACTTAATAAAGGTTATTTATGACAAATCTATAGACACCATCATGACAAATGGATACAATCTTGAGCCACTTCCACAGAGGAACAAGTTAAGAGAAACCACTCTTCCTATTTAGAACAATACAAGGGTACTCTCTATCCCCACTCATATCAAGCATAGTGCTTGAAGTATTAGAACAATAATACAAGAGAAATTTAAAAAGGAGATATGAATAAGATAGGAGTCAAATTAGTCCTATTTATAGATGGTATGATTCTGAGCACGAAAGACCCTAAAAACGCCATCAGAAAACACCTCAAGCTTATTAACTCTTTCAGAAAAGCAGAGGGTTACAAAATTACATAGAAAAAAAAAAAAACAGTAACTTTCCTATATATAACAAATATACTGAGAAGTAAATCAAGGAAAGATTCCAAATTACCATACCAGTATTTAAATACTGAGAAAATACCATGATCAAAAGCAACTTGAGGAGAAAAGGGTTTGTTTCAGCTTAGAGTTCTACAGCATAACCTGTAACTGAAGAACATGCAGGAAGAAACTCAAACAGGATAGAATCCTGGAGGTAGGAACTGATGCAGAGACCCAGCGCTGGACCTGATCCCTCACAGTGCACACCCCGGCTGCAGCTCGAACCCCCTAGTATTCAGATGCATCCAGCTTCACAGGTGAGACCTTAAACCTGGCCCAGAGACCAGGAATATGAGGACCCCTGTGACCTGGGGAAGCAGATTTCTGCCCAGCCTGAGACCTGGGCGCCTTCTGGCCCCACCTGTGCCAGCTGGGAGCAGAGACCTGATCCCACACAGCACATACACCAGTGGCAGCTTGACCCTCGAGTTGCAGATCGACACCTCATCACCACCCCAGGTTGCTACTCAGCGCTTACAGGTAAGACTGTTGCTGAAGATTGCACACACTTGGGAAAAAAATGGAGGCATCTTGGATATTATCCCTCAGAGGTAGGGTTTATGAAGATTGTTCCCAATTTGTAGGCAGCTGCTTTGTCCTAATTGACAGTGTCTTTTGCCTAACAGATGCCTTTCAGTTTCATGAGGTTCCATTTATCAATTGTTGATCTTAGAACCTGAGTCATGGGTGTTCTGATCAGGAAATTGTCTTCTGTACCAAAACGTTCAAGGGTGTTTCTCATTTTCTTTTCTATGAGATTTAGTGTATCAGGTTCTATGTTGAGGTCTTTGATCGCCTTGGACTTGAATTGTATACAGAGTGATAAATGTGGATCGATTTTCACTCTTATACATGCTGGCATTCAGTTAGACCAGCATCATCTGTAGAAGATGCTTTCTTTTTTGGCTTCTTTGCAAACATCAAGTGTCCATTCATAGGTATGTGGGGTTTTTTTCTGGGTCTTCTATTCCATTGATTGACCTTTCTGTTTATATACCAATGTGAAGCAGTTTTTTTTTTATTATTATTGCTCTGTGCACAGCTTGAGATCAGGGATGGTGATTATTCCAGAAGTTCTATTATTGTCCAGAATTGTTTTAGCTATCCTGTTTTTTGTTGTTGTTGTTGTTTGTTTGTTTGTTTTGTTTCATTTTTCATACAAAATTAAGAATTGGTCTTTCAAGATCTATAAAAAATATTGTTTTATAATTTTGATAGGGGTTGCTTTGGGGAAGATGGCTATTTTCATTAAATTAATCCTACTGGTCCATGAGCATGAGAGATCTGTCCATCTTCGGAGATATTCTTCAATCTCCTTTTTCAGGAATTTGAGGTTCTTGTCATGCAGGTCTTTCACTTGCTCCATTTGAGTTTCACAAGGATATTTTATATTCTTTGTGGCTATTGTGAAAGGTGTTGTTTTTCTAAATTTTTCTCAGTCAAAATTTATAAAGAACTCAAGAAGTTAGACTCCAAAAAAACAAATAATCCAATTTAAAAATAGGGTATAGAGCTAAGCAGTGGATTCTCAACAAAGGAATCTTGAATGGCCAAGAAGCCCTTAAAGAAATGTTCAATTTCCTTAGTCATCAAGGAAATGCAAATCAAAGTGATGCTGAAATTCTAGCATACAACTATCAGAATGTCTAAGAACAAAAACTCAAGCAACAGCACATGCTGGCAAGGATGCAGAAAAACAAGAACACTCCTCCATTGCTAGTGGAAGTGCAAACGTGGACAATGCAATCACTCTGGAAATCAATCTTGTGGTTTCTCAGAAAATTGGAAATACTACTCCCAGCTCACCTATGTACCTGGGAATATACCCAAAAGATACTCTACCATATTACAAGGATATGTGCCCCACTATAGCAGCTTTATTCATGATAGCTAGAAACTAGAAACAACCCAGATGTCCCTCAACCAAAGAATGGATACAGAAAATGTAGTTCACTTGCACAATGGAATACTATCCAGCTATTAAAAACAAGGACGTCATGAATTTTGCAGGCAAATGGATGGAACTAGAAAATATCCTGAGCTGGTAACCCAGATGCCAAAGGGCAGGCACTGATAAGTGGATATTAGCCATAAAATACATGATACCCACAGTACAGTCCAAAGACCTAAAGCAAAACAAGAAGGAAGGTCCAAAAAACATGATTTAATATCACTTAGAAAGGGGAATAAAATAGTCATAGGAGGCAAATGGAGGGAAGTAACTGTGTGGAAGAAGTGATGGGGAGGGTAATGTGGTTGTCAGGATCAGTTTGGGGGAGGACAGGAGAGATGATGGCCAGAGGGCCAGGAGAATGAATAGAGATCTGCAATTGGTGGGGGAGAAATGCGGGGGCATCTCTAGGACATGCCAGAGACCTGGGGTGTAAGAGGCTTCAAGGAGGCAATTGGGATTACCATAACTGAAACAAATAGCACTGGAACCTGAAGAGGCCACCTCTTCTAGCCAAGCCAGAACCCCTGTAGAGGGATAAGGACACCCACCCAGCCACAAACCTTTTGACCCAAAATGTGTCCTGTCTACAAGAAATGAAAGGACAAAGATGGAGCAGAGACTGAGGGAATAGTCAACTACTAACCAGCCCAACTTGAGACCAACTAGAGACCCATCCCATGGGCAAGCATCAATCCCTGACACTATTCATGGTACTCTGTTATGCTTGCAGACAGGAGCCTAGTATAACTGTCCTCTGAGAGGCTCTACTGAAAAAAAAAAAAAAAAAAAAAAGATGAAGAGACCCACAGCCTAACATCTTACAAGGTGTGGTGGGGAGGAGGTGTGAGATATGGAGCAGTTGGAGGGTGGGAGAGGAGGGGCGGGAAATGGAATATGGAGTGTACAAAAATGAATTACAAATAAAATTTAATTTAAAAAGAGAAATACAAAAATAGGTACTCCACAGGAACAACAACAGAGTCAAGTGACCTATATCCCTGGGGGCTCTCACAGACCGAAGAGCATCCAAAGAGCATACATGGGATGGAACTTGACCTCTGGCACATATGTAGCAGATATACAGCTAAGTCTTCATGTGAGTTCTCCATAACTGGAATGGGGGATGTCCCTATAGCTTTTTGCCTGTCTGGAATCTGTTCAACTAACTGGGCTGCCTTGTCTGGCTTCAGTTGGAGAGGATGCACCTGGCCCAGCAGCGACTTGATGTGCCAGAGTTAGGGGAAAGCCAAGAGGGACCCCTATCCTCTCGGAGGAGAAGGGAAGGGGGATAAGAGAGATTGTATGAAGTGAAAAACAGGAGAGGGCAGTGATCAGGATTTAAAATAAAATCATTTTTTTAAAAAGCCAGAAATTAATGGAGGTATCAAGCATATACTAATTTGGAATCCCCATCCTTAGGGCTACCTCTTATAGTGTTTGGAAATTGTGATATATACTGTGATGGGGAAAACCGATAAACAGTCCTACAAAGCTATAAAATATATGAGCAACAATGACCAGAATGATCCCAATGGTGTAATAAAGGCACTTTTATGTTGGAGGTACAAACAACTATCTAACTGAAATTAAGATCCACTTAAAAAGGAGTGAATTCATGCCTTGTATAATAAACATAGCTAAGAACCCGTGGCTGGAGAGATCGAAATCCCTAAAGGAGAACCTACACTACAGTTTGCCTAAATCAATATAACTTCTAACTGTATATGGTGGTTTGAATGAGGAAAGCTCACCATAGTCTTGGGTATTTAAACACTTGGCCCCCAGTTGTTGGCACTGTAAGTGAGGTCTGGAAGGTATAGCATTTTTGGAGGAAATGTGTCACTGAGAGTAGGCCTTGAAAGTTTATAAACTTCACTTGTGTTCTCTGCTTTATGCTTGAGTTTGAAGACAAGAGTGAGTTGTCCAGTTCCTATTCCTAGAACAATACCTGCCATTTTTGTTAGTTTGCTTGTTTGTTTGCTACGCCTCAGCACAAAGGACACTGGTCCTATGGGGACTTAATGCCAAAATAAACTCTATCTTATTTAATTTGTCTTGGTCATGTTATCACAGCAATAGAAGAATAATTAATATAATATATTCTAAATATTTACCCATATACCTGTACATAACTGAACCTCTTACCTATCATCAAAGAAGTTTCTTATTACAAAAGATGAAAGCTACCACTGAGATCTCCAACTGGTCATATTGAAGACAATAAGTGATCATGGGTAATAAGCCTCCATTCTGGTGAATCTGCAACACAATCCATATCCCTAAAGCCCATGAAACATTTCCTTCATCCCTACTGGCATGTGGATTGATGTGGCCGTTATGCAGGTCTTGTCTAATCAACTATGCTGTAGAGAATGCATGGGTCCAGCATACCTATCATGTTTAGAAGACACTACCTTGTAGCAGGCAGGTGTCCTGATCATTTGGCTCTTACAACCCTTCCCTTCCTTTCTTGCTCAATTTTTCCTTTGTCAGACAAACACAAAGTCAGAACCTGAATCTACTTCTGCTGGAAGTAAGAGTGTAATAACTTAGCTAGTGCTGATCAGACACAAGGAAAAGCTGAGGGAAATGTAGAATAATTATAGGGAATTTCTTTTTCTGAACTGAAAGTTTGAATAGAGCAGAAGTCAGCAAGATGATTAGGTAAATGTAGCTAGAAAGGAAGGCTGATGAGTCCCAAATTATATGTCATCAGAGCCTAAGTATTTTTAAAAATTGTATATTCTTAAACCTCTGGCAATATTCTAAGGAATTCTCCCCAACCTATGGCCTTTTGGTTCCCATTAATAGTGCCTAGGGTTGATTGCTTGGTAGTAATGTTGACAGTACTGAGTTAGGGATGCCCTTTTTAATTGAGAGTGAACATTTGAGTGACAGTTTAAGTAAAAAGGTTTTTATCTTGAATCTTTGAAAAAAAATCTACATTACCAGAATCAAATATAATTGTTGGAGAATATTATGGATTAAACCTGAAGCTTTATGTTACCCAAAAATCTATGTTTTGAAACCCTAGCCCCAAAGTTGACAATGCTCTCACAGTAGGTTAAGAGGTGACTATGATGAAAGGACCCTTCATGAATGAGATCAATGTCTTTAGGAGAGACCTGAGAGACCTCCATACCTTCTGCAACATAGAGGTCAAAGCAAAGACGGCAGTCTGAGAAGCCCCTTGCTTGTCACCAGATCTTCCAGTGCTTTGATCATGAACTTACTAGCTTCCAGGGGGAAAATGAAGTAATACATTTATGTTGTTCATAAGCCACTTGGTTTGTAGGATTGTTGCAGAAGCCCAAGTGAACTTATTAATAATTCATATAATTTTTGCAGCACATCCCCTTGATTTTGTTTAGATTAAAATAGTTCTGCATCAATTTGGGATAATAATATATAGAACATTTTGTTAGACTTGACTTAACTCAGGTATTTTTACTGTCAGTGATTATTTTTGTTTTGTTGGTGGTGATGTTTCACTATTTTCTCCAGAGTCCCTAAAGATAGGAAAGAAAGGTGTGAAAGTATTAATATTGAAATTATTCCTTAAGATACAAAAAAGCAAAACCAACTGACTCAAATTAAAAGTTTTATTTCATGGATTCAAAAACAAAGGAACAAAGCCAAAATGATAGCTAACATTCCAGAGATTCACATACAAGGTCTCTGAGCACCTGTGAGAGGGAGCACTGAGCTTAGGCTAATTGAGGTATAGTGATACAATAGTCTGAAAACAAGTCTTACATTCAAAGAGACTGGAACTTTCGCTAGACTTCACAACGAAAGTTGATAATACAACTTGAGGTCACTTAAGACTGCTAGCCTACTATGTAACCAAACTGCTTTCTTAAGCTACCTTTAGGATAGCAATGTAGCATTACAATCAACCCTACTTGCATAGGTTTCCCCAGTAATCAGCTTTGACAATCTAAGATAATACATAACTACTATTTTTAATTATGAACTCTTCCATGATCCAGACTCAGAGTAATGCATATGCATCAGTCACTGAAAACAGCAAATACAGAAGTTGAAAGCATCTTCCTAAAATCTGGCATAAAAGTTGAAAGCATTCATCTCTGCTTATTGGTTGATAAACAATGATGTTTGTTATCTGGATCATTTAGAGCCAGTGACTTAATCCCTTACAGAACTCTCTTAAAGATTCCTGTAAAATGTTCCATTCCTTCCCCCATGTAATGCTTTCTATGCTGTCAAACACAGAAAGGAGCATTTTATCAGAGAGAGACACACACAGAGAGAAGGGAGACAGAGGAATCATCAAGTAGAGAATTCAAATCTGAACGTATTCTTGGTTAAATTACCTCAAATGCTTTTATTTCTTTCCTTAATACATTAAGGCATTATTGGTAACTTGGAGCTAATCGCTAATGCATTATAATCCATAGGAAGAAGCACATTAAATGTGGATGACTTTATTCCATAGGATAAAGGCTGGACTGAATAGAAAGGGAAAAATGAGGAAAAGCACCAGCATTCTTCTCTTTCAGCTTTCTGGTGGAGAATTCAGTGAGATCAGTTACCTCATGATCCTACCACCATTTCATCTCTGCCACTGTAGACTCAATCTGTAAGACAAAGTAATACTGAAGTTGCTGTTGTAATACATTTAATTTTTGCAGCAGAGAGACAAAAAACTAATATAATATCAGAGAAATTATTTCTCTTTCCCTGCCAGAGAGTATCATCCTATTAACGTCCTCCCTAGCTCCAGTCCTAGGTGAACTTCTAATATCCATATCTTTGTGACTAAATGCCATAATCTGACAATTGGAGCAGTATCATTCAACCATTAGGACCAGAGCCTTCAGAAAAAAAAAATACATTTGTCATTATTAGCCTGTGCATGACCATAAAATGAAGATAGTTGATAGATGATAGATAGATAGATAGATAGATAGATAGATAGATAGATAGATAGATAGATAGATAGATATAAATTGATCAAGATGAATAATAGATTACAGAATTTTCCCATTAACTCACATGCAAGCGTTATTCAGTAAAACTGAAGAGGAAAGGTCAAAAGAGATCAATCTTTATTACCAATTTAATTTCACAACTCTTGTCCCGCAGTTTGACAAGTATTTCAATACAGCATAATATACTATTGTATAGAGTACACAATGATAAAAAGTGTCACCCTAGGTATAAATATAAGAAATGAAAATTTCCAAGTCATCAAAGTGCAGGACTACATTGGCTCACCCTGAAACTCAACTATTTTCTTTCTTATATGCTCTACATTGCTCTCTTCACCACACTTGAATGCCCCTTTGAAAAGCTGTTATTTTCATTTTGCTTTATTTTGCTCTGCATTTTTCTCAGCCTACCTTCAGTAGTCAACATGCCTTCTGACAGTGTTCTGGACCACAATGACATGGTTAGCTTTTGAGGCAGAAAGTGAAAATATTAATTTGCTTGTCTTTGAGGGGAAACATCTTTGAAATTTATTCAGAGCAAGAGCAAGGCAATGGGGAAGAATATATATTGTAATCCTCAAAGGAATTGAACATGAATTGCATTAATATTTTAGGGCATGAGATTCTCTTCTTATGAATACAATCTTTTGAGATCAGGTAAGAAGTTGTGGCTATTTTTTTCTTTTATTACTTTTTATGATATGTTGCTTTGAATATTTGGCTTTATACTGACTGATGAACTACCAAGCACTCTATTTAATCCCACCATGTTGGGTAGATTCTATTCAGCAGATTATTCTTTTAATTTGAACAACAGATCGTACCAGATCACATTTGTTACTCCATTTGGTTCAATCATTTAATGTCTCTGGATGATTTTCTAGGTCCATAGACTCATTGGTATATTCCTTCCTGCATGTATGATTCTAAATTACATTGAAACTGAAAAGTGCCATCCATTTGAAATGAGTATTTTTATAAAGTCATGAAAACAGTTGTTGACATGATACCAAATAGGAGATCAAAATTAAAAGTGAATAAATGTAAGAGGTTGATTAAACATACCCAGAGTCTGAAGAAACTTGAACATAAATTGACAAAGTGCTTTGATTTGCTTGATAGGCAAAGGTTGACCTGCTTTTTCCTCTGGTGAAGTTTTATCATAAACTACATTATGTAGTTTCTTCCTACCCAACTTCTGCCTAGGCTTCAGTGTCTTGCCTGAAAAGATTTTAGGTAGTAAGAATGCAAATAAATAGTGGTTTTTATCAAGATGTCTACCTTGCCTGCATTTCCCTTGACCACATCAATTAGTTACTTGCAAAAACTGATCAGTCAAGTCAATATAAGTTGAAATAAATAGGATAGATAGGAAATTCTGAAAATCATTTATTGAATTCTAACAAGTACATATTTTGTTATTCATTGTAAAAAAAAAAACTGTCAAAGTTTACCAGATCAAAAGAACCAATATTAGAAGGACAAATGGAAAGAGTAATAAAGAGGCAGAAACACTATCAAGATTTTTAATAATAAAGCTGGAAATCCCTGAAAGAATGTAAATTCTGAAGGAGATTGAAAGTCTGAGAAGCAGAAGAATCAGTGGTAGAAGTTCCAGTTAGGCTAAAGTCTCAAGAAGAATGAATGCTTCTGTCTGAGTCCAAAGCCAGAAAGGACCACTGTCTTAGCACAAAAGGAAGAAGTGTTACCTCTTAACCAGGCTTTTACAAAGAAACAAAAACCAAACAAACAAAACCTCAGGTCTCTAACACTTTAGAGAGAGGGCATTTTGGTTTATTCAATATACCCATTCAAATATTAATTTCATCTAGAAACAATCTCACAGATATATTAATAATAAATGCTTAACAAAATGTCTAGGCATTGGCATTATAAACATAACATGACCTGGCTTGGTTTATAGCCTCAGTCATAGCAAGTTAAATGTGACATAATTGGGTCTGAAGATAATCCTCACTGCTAAATACCAGAGTTCTTCAAATTCCAACATGAGAATAAAGCAGGGTGGGTAACAATCATTAAAATGCAAATGGCTATAGAAGGCAGACACACTCAACAGAGACTCATTTCATGAGTTTCTTGGTGATTTAAAGAAGCCCCATTGTAAGTGGAAAAACAAAAGAAGAAAACTTGGGGGGATGGAATCCAAGTAATAGCATGCTCACAGATATATGGCAGGTGATTTAGGATGTAACGGAATGAAGCCAGCAGCAAGGAAAAGCTATGACAATTATAGAAATTGGAAACAAAGGAATAAATGGCAAAGAATTAAGGGCGTACACTACTTTAATTTTTTCTGCACCAATTCTGATAATATGGTAATATAGATAAAATGAGGTAAAAATGAGTTGATGACACTTTATATGGCTCATTTTTTCCATTTTTTATTAGATATTTTCTTCATTTACATTTCACATGTTCTCCCGAAAATCCCCTAAACCCTCCCCCATCCCCCACCCTGCTCCCCTACCCACCCCACCCACTCCCCCCACATTGGCCCCGGCGTTCCCTTGTACTGGGGCATATAAAGTTTGCATGACCAAGGGGCCTCTCTTCCCAGTGATGGTCAACTAGGCCATCTTCTGCTACATATAGCAGCTAGAGACATGAGCTTCTATTACCTCATGAATAATAAATATGAAAAACATTAGTTTTCAATGTGGTGACTACAATAATATCAATCTGGCCAGTCATATGCAAGTCAACTTCTTTTCTTAAACATTGTCTATATCTTCCAGCCATGGTCACACTATCCATCTTCTCCCCAGTGCTACAGATCCTCCTAAAGCTCCATCATGTTCGAGAACTGTGTAAACCTCAGCCTTTTTTTTTTTTTAATTTATTTATTATTAGAGAATTTCTTCATTTACATTTCAAGTGTTATCCAAAGTCCCCTATATCCTCCCCCCGCCCTGCTCCCCTACCCTCCCTCTCCTGCTACTTGGCCCTGGCATTCCCCTGTACTCTGGCCTATAAACATTGCTAGACCAAGGGCCTTTCTTCCCAAATAATGGCCAACTAGGCCATCTTCTAATACATATACAGCTAGAGACATGAGCTCTGGGGGTTCTGATTAGTTCATATTGTTGTTCCATCTATAGGGTTGCAGACACCTACAACTCTAGAAACCTCAGCTTTTTTTATGAAAAGCAAAATCCTGTCTGGTTAAGGCAAAGTAAAATGATCCTTTGAGATTGAAGAGGCACGTTGAAATTGTCCAAAATCATGAAGCAATTGTGAAGCATGAGGAGGTCATTTTGATGGATATATTTTCTGTTTTCTTTTCTTCTTCTTTTTTTTTTTTTTTTACATTTTTTGAGACAGGGTTTCTCTGTGTAGTCCTGGCTGTCCTGAAACTCACTCTGTTGACCAGGCTGACCTCGAACTCAGAAATTCGCCTGCCTCTACCTCAAAAGTGCTGGGATTAAAGGCGTGCGCCACCACGCCCGGCTATATTTTGTTTTCTTAATTAATCATTATCTAAATACCAGCAGTATTAGAATTAAACCCAGCATGTACTACCCAGAATACCTAACACAAGGAAAAGTAAATTGTTCTTTCTACATCTATACTGACCAGCTTAGAATGTTTTTCAAGTGCTAGAATGATATTAATTATCTACAACAAAAGGAAGTGTGCTTCTAAATGGACCAAGACATAGAATTTGGCCTAATATATTACGCAGAATGGATTCCCAGTGAGCAGTAATAGTCATTATAACTGCTGCAGCAGAGGCTATCTAGGTAAATACACCAATTACTTTGTGCTCAGTGGGAGGAAGCCCCATGTGCACAATGGAAAGTATTTGTATCTTTTCCATTCAAAAACAATTTAGAATAATAACAAAATGGGACAGAAAGTGAGAAAACAGTGGACCTGGTGAGCTATTCAATGAATCCACTTTAAACTGCCTTGGACTCCATAGATAGACAAAAAAAGAAAAAAAACCTGCAGTAGCAGTTATTGGCAGCTATTGAACCTGTATAGAGCCTAAATTAATATGAATAATTAAGATCATACATTAATAAAATTTTCTAGAGATTCTCCCTGATTTGAGTAAAAGTTCATTTCACCAAATACATTCAGTTTTGTTTTTAGTTTTATTTTTTTAGTTTACCTCCTGTTAAGACAGATCAAACAAGGAACCATTTCTTAAAATGCTGTCTCTAAATTATTCTATTTTGATTGTTCTCCTACTAGGTACTAGATATGATGCTCTTAAAAGATAATGCCTAGTAAGATGAAGAATTTGCCTTTACAAAGAAACAGGAAACATAGAGGTAAATGAATTCAGCTACCTCAACAAATTTTTTTCTTAACCATTGAAACTAATTTTTCCTTCCTGTTAACTTCTATGCTAGTGACTGTATCATACACTTTGTGTTGAATTATAGACTATTTCAGGACATAATTGTCAAGCCAATAAGATACATTCATTGAAAATTAAGTATAGAGAATTCTATGAGACACTGCTCATATTTGTAGTATCATGTAGAAGGAGACGATATACTTGAGAAGCATGGTCTCTAGGGGAACTTGGTAGTCACTCCCGGAAAGAAGACTGGAGGCCTACAGAAATTATGTTCAACTTGTGAAGTTTGCTCTCTGATTACCTGGTGGAAAACTACCAGAATTAATGTATCACTATAGATATTATCTATATTATCTGTATCACTATAGATATTCAGAAAATGTTATCAACCTTTTGATGGGTATGACCTAGAAATATTTAAGCATCTAATACTGGATTAAATTAGATGGTTTTAAAGTTCGTAGGAAAACATTTTCCAAAATATTATATATATATATATTATTACAAATAATATTATATATAATATTACAAATAATATATATTTTTATATCATATATATAGTTTTGCTAATTATTTAATAGCTCAGATTATATGCTTTGAATAACACAGTTCTGGAGAATACCATAATTGTTTCCTCACTTTAATACACCTAGTAGGTAAATGTCACTGGTAACTGAGCATCCATCCTTTAGGACTGTGGTTCTCAATCTGTGAGTCACAATCCCTTTGAGGGTCAAAATACCCTTTCACAAGGGTTACCTAAGACCACTGGCATTTGTAACAGTAGCAAAATTACAGTTATGAAGTAGCAACAAAAATAATTTTATGGTTAGAGATCACCACAACATGAAGAACTGTATTAAAGGGCAGTAGCTTTAGAAAGGTTGAGAATCACTGCACTAGGAATTCCAGCAGTAGCAGGAAAGTTCTGACTTGACAATTTAGTGTTGAAGATATTATGTTACATTCCTTATTTTCCACCATTATAATTATTAGGGATCCAGTACTCCACAACAATAGCCAATGGGAGGTGTCTTCAGATACACATTTTCATGTTCACACAAGGTAACAATTCTCCAAGTATCCTTATCCTACCTACTATCTATAACCATGTCTGTGTCAATAAGAAGCCTCATTATTCTTTTCTACAACTGCTTTTTCTGCATCTTGTTATTTTGCCCTTTGAAAGAAAAATATAATATGGTCATTAATTGTGCCCATACTGTATCAAATCAAATGTTCCATTAGATCAACAATTAAGTCAAATTGTATTTTTGGCATGTATAAAAACTATCTCTACTACTTTCTATTCATAACATTAAGTTGGTTGAATTTATCCTGAGGTCAAACATTCCTGCATCAACTCCTATTTCTCTAGAACAACAACAACAACAAAAAAGACATACATAATAGTCAGTTTGCTATCACCCAGTGTGCCATCAGGCTCCAGAGGTAGTAAGTAAGGTCCATCTATAGACTGAGCAAGAAGGGATGGATATGCCTGTGTATCAAGCTGACTGATAGATTGCTCATTAATCAACATCTTAAGTTTAACATCAGAGAAAAGCTATAGCCTATGACCAAAGCCTGCGACTCATGATTTCCTCGTTTTAGCTTTATTGCTATTACCTCTCAGGAGACCACTGTAGTAAGATAGTTAAACACTGAAATGCCATCTGAGTAAGGAGATTGAAGAGTCTGTTATGAAGAAAGACATAGAGCATGCTTGGGAAACCAATTATCATTAACTGAATGCAAACTTAAAGACAAAGCCAACAGGAACAGCAGAATTAAATGCAGTCATGTTCCTTTTCTTCTGTTTCAGACTACCATCTACAATACCTCTTTCCTTCTTACTTATTGACCTGTAATAAAATCTTGCTGGATGGGCCTAATGGGGATTTTCTGATTTCAAGGACTATGATGTGTCTGGGTATACAGATGGTAATCATCTTTATTTATTTATGACCCTGAAGTCACACCTGCTTCATGATAACTACCAAACTATTGGTCTGTTCTGCCTTGAAATCTCAATAGCACTAAAGAGCACCTTCAAATACTTGATCAGTCCTCAAACTAATTCTCTCACGATGTGTTTTATCTAGGCTCATTTTTTATTGGCACTGATATTGTCAGGGAGTTGAATTCTTGAGCTGAATGAACCAAAGTAAAGCTTGTCCTGTTTCCTACTTTGCTTGCTTAAAATGATTTAAGTAATTCACTTGAAATTAGGTAGCTATGCATATTTTGTTAAAGGTTTTTTTGTTTCAAATATCAAACGCTATGTTAATGTGCACAAACCAGGCTAACTAAAATTAGAGTACTTGCAGACTGAATTCTACCAACTTAATGGTATGAATAGAAAGTAGTAGAGATAGTTTTCACACATACCAAAAATACAATTTGACTCAATCGTTGACCTAATGGAACATTGGATTTGATGCAGTATGAGCATTATTAATGCCTATGTTATGATTTTTCTTTCAAAGGGTAAAATAACAGAATGAAATATATTGTGGTAATGGTAATATAGCCTCTATCAGAATACTGAGCATATTAGAGGCATTTGGAAATCATTGTTGACTGGTTAACATGTCAAAATACCTCTTCAAAATTATAGCCAACTTTCACATCTCCTCCCTATCCTGTTCTACTATCTCTACAGGGAAAGGCTTCATCATCTTTAGAGGGAGTCAAAGTAATCCTGTGTTTGGTTTACTGTTGGTGTGCCTAGGAATGTTTGATTACCTCTGCCTGAGTTCGGCCACTTAGTATTTCTTATGTCAGCACTTTCTTGTTAGGTAATTAAACTTCATCAAATAAAAAGATAGACTTTTTTTTCTGGAAGGAAACCACTGAGGAATATAATGCCAGTATTTCATTTCAGGAGAGCCATAATTTACCAGGTCTTTAATAATGTAACTATTGCAGAATGAAGAAAGGTCAGATTTCTATCCCTAAATCACCTTTATGATAATGACAGTTTTGTTCTTCTCCACTGTTGTGAAATCAATCCTAGCCATACAGTGGTCAACATTTTTGTTATTTAGTGTTTGGATATGGTTTAGATGTCAACTTTCCTAGTTCTACCTAATGGCTTTTACAGTATATTTCTTTTTTTTTTTTTTAGATAATTTCTTCATTTACATTACAAGCTCTATCCCAAAAGTCCCCTATACCCTCCCCCAGCACTGGTCCCCTACCCACCCACTCCTAATACTTGGCCCTGGCATCCCCCTGTACTGGGGTTTACAAACATTGCTAGACCTAGGGCCTTTCTTCCCCAGTAATGGCCAACAAGGCCAACTTCTAATACATATGCTGCTAGAGACGTTAGCTCTGGAGGTTCTGATTAGTTCATATTGTTGTTCCATCTATAGGGTTGCAGACCCCTACAGCTCTTGGGTTCTCTCTCTGGCTCCTACGTTGGGGACCCTATGTTCTGCCCTATAGATGATTGTTAGCATCCACTTCTGTATTTGTCAGGGACTGTCAAAGCCTCACAGGAGAAAGCTATATCAGGGTCCTTTCAGCAATGTCCTG
>LR749493.1:2574356-2627931 GCA_902729485.2 Mus minutoides
ATGGCTGATTATGTGATGGACCACCTGGGTGGGGCACTCTCTGGATGGTCCATTCTTTTATTTTAGTTCCACACTTTGTCTCTGTACTTCCTTCCATGTATATTTTAATCCCTATTCTAGGGAGGAATGAAGTATCCACGTATTGAACTTTCTTGATTTTCTTCTGTTTTGGAAATTGTATCTTGGGTATTCTAGGTTCCTGGGCTAATATCCGCTTAACAGTGAGTGCATATTAAGTGACTTCTTTTGTGATAAAAAATTCAGGTGATGGCAGATGCTGGCGAGGATGTGGAGAAAGAGGAACACTCCTTCATTGCTGGTGGGATTGCAAGCTGGTACAACCACTCTGGAAATCAGTCTGACAGTTTCTCAGAAAACTGGACATAGTACTACCGAAAAATCCAGCAATACCTCTACTGGGCATATACCCAGAAGATATTCCAACTGGTAACAAGGACACATGCTCCACTATGTTCATAGCAGCCTTATTATAGCCAGAAGCTGGAAAGAACCCAGATGTCCCTCAACAGAGGAATGGATACAGAAAATGTGGTACATTTACAGAATGGAGTACTACTCAGCTATTAAAAACAATGAATTTATGAAATTCTTGAGCAAATGGATGTATCTGGAGGATATCATCCTGAGTGAAGTAACCGAATTACAGTATATTTCTGAAAAGCTCAGGCAGTAAAATTTTGAGATCAAAGGCATTTGGAGTCTATTTCCTCAGTTTCTCGCTCATTGCACATCATATGGAGATGGGATATAAAACCACCACCCTGACTTTTGTATCCAGAAAAATCATTAAACAGAGAATGAGAGTCATGAGTTTATGAATGCTATTTTTTTTTTGAGACAGCAGGGTTTCTCTGTGTAGCCCTGGCTGTCCTGGAACTCACTCTGTAAACCAGGCTGGCCTCAAACTCAGAAATCCACCAGCCTCTGCCTGCTAAGTGCTAGGATTAAAGGTGTGTGCCACCACTGCCTGACTTCATGAATGCTATTAAGAAATATCAAGATTGAGCACGGGACCCACATTGGAGAAGCTAGAGATAGAACCCCAGGAGCTGAAGGGGTCTACAACACTAGAAGAGGGACAACAATATGAACTAACCAGAACCCCCAGAACTCGTGTCTCTAGCTCCATATGTAGCAGAAGATGGCCTAGTGGGCCATCATTGGGAGGAGATGGCCCTTGGTTTTGCAAACTTTATATGCCCCAATACAGGGGAACGCCAGGGCCAAGAAGTGGAAGTGGGTGGGCAGGGGAGCAGGGCAGGGGGAGAGGGGAGGGAACTTTGGGGATAGCATTTGAAATGTAAATTAAGAAAATATCTAATTTAAAAAATTGAAAAAAAAGAAATATCAAAAAACTAGGGTGCAATTCATTAGCAGTAACTTGAACTTCTCCACTTTCAGTTAAATAAGTAATTCTGCATTAGGATCAGACATGTGTACATGATACATTACATGGAAAAACTCTACCTTGATCACATTTATCATATCTCTTTTTTTTTTTTTTTTTTTTTTTTTGGTTTTTCGAGACAGGGTTTCTCTGTATAGCCCTGGCTGTCCTGGAACTCACTCTGTAGACCAGGCTGGCCTCAAACTCAGAAATATGCCTGCCTCTGCCTCCCAAGTGCTGAGATTAAAGGCGTGCGCCACCACGCCTGGCAATTTATCATATCTCAAGACTAACTTAAATGAAGAACAATCAGTGATTTCCTATGTTAGTGGTTCTCAGATTTATAGAAAATTATTTAAAATTCTGAATTTTCCAGATATTATCTTCAGATATTCTGAATCGGTTAATCTGGAAGCCTTTAAATTCACAAATACTGCATTGCTTCAAATTAAGTCCAATGTAACTAGTTGCCAGCTAGCCATGATGAAAAACAACATAGGTATATTAGTTTTCAACAGAGGTCATTAACTATCACTAATTCTAGAAATTTTGTCATATGGATTCTAAAACAGTAACTTAGAGCACCATAGCATCCATTAGGTAAAAATAATGTATTGTTTACTTTTGACAGTAAAGCCAGGCAGAAAAGTCTCATTAAAGTGGCTGGAAGTGTAACTGAAATTATAACGTCTTGCTTCGATTCTATCCTATTAATTCCAATAGATTATATGATTGTTGAAGTTGAAATCACATGTAAGAAACAAGTTTTGAAAACAGTATTTGATAATGTACTCATTAGAAAGACAATGGTGACACATTGGAATTGCATACAGACTCAGGAATCATGGAAGCTAATTTACATGTTTCATCTCCTACCCTGGTCTCCATTCAGTTAGTCCTTAACTAACCTTCATATTTGTTTTTTAAGAAACTGTTTTCTTCCATCTCATTACCATATTCTCATATCTTTTTTTGATATTTAACCTAATTATATTTTTAGTTTTTCTAAACTGAGATTATAAATGCATCATTTTCCTTCTTCTCTTTTTTCCTAGAACTCCTCCCACATACTCTTCCTTACTCTCTTTGAAATTCCTAGCCTCTTTTCCTCAATTGTCGTAACACTCACTTACACACACATAATCACACACACACACACACACACACACACACACACCTCTAAATACACAAATACAATCTGCTTAGTCTGTGTAATGTTATTGATATGCATATGTTTTCAGAGCTGACCATGTGATATTTGATAGCCCATTGGGGAGTCCCTCTCTGGGGAAGAATTTCTCCTGTCCTCTGCATTCATTGCTAGTAGTTCTGTCTATTGAGAGACCTTATGATATGTCCCCATTCCATGTTAGCATGTCTATAATCTTATTTCTTGACTATTTTAAGTTCCAGCATCTACCAAAGTTTCTACTGTGGCATGTATTAGAATGGTTTGGTTAATATTTAAGAAGTTATTCGATCTCTCACCTAATTCTCTCACTAGCTAATGATCTTCCATGTTATTATCTGTTCCACTCTGTGACTTTCCACCAAGATTTTTTCTTTGGTTTATACCTTTTGGTCATTTGATAGTATTTAATTTATCTCTCCATATAAATGAGGGAAAGCAATGGCCCTCAAAATAAACAGAGAGTAGGATCGCAAGCTCATGCTCCATCCTCAATTCTTGGTCATAGCTATGGCTATTTATAAATAAGTTCTGAGCACATATTGTCCAAATATTTGGGATATTATCCTCAACACTCTGTGTCAGATCTGCTAAATCACTAAGACTTTTCATTGTTATCTCCTCTACGAAATCCAGCTATATTTTTTAAGCCCCACATTTTCTTGTAGTATTATTTAAATGATCATAGTGTTCCAAATGGTTGCTGATACCTCCTACTTGGAGGACATTTATAACTAACCATCTAGCATAAAATTTAATAGTTTTTCCAAGTAAATATTACTTTCTCTAAATCAAGAGGTAAAAATGGATACCTCTGAATCATGTGCCTTTAAACTTCCCATTCACTTTCCTGGTAAGAATTCAGTATAATCCCTAACTCCTCTACTGGACACTGTCAAATAGAGGAACACATGTTCTCAGTGATGTAGGAACAGCATTAGAAAGCCTACTGCTAGGTTTAATTCATATAAAATGCACAAGTGAGTATAATCAAAAATTCAAATGTGCTTTATACACAGATACAAGTTTGTATGACCACATGTTCAAAACTGTTTATTTCCATTAAAAGAGGACAAAAAATATCAGTAAGAACAACTACAGCTTACTGAGGAAAGACTGTAACACTAAGAACCATAGCAGGTGCTTTATCTTGCATGTATCATTTATTGTCCACAGAACCACACCAGACAAGTATGAATATTCCCAATTTAGAGATGATAAAATCCGAGTCAACAAAATTAAATAGATTGCTTTTCTCATATACGTGACAAACTAGTACATATTTTCTAAACATAAAGCTCATTTCACCATCTAGTGCAACACTGAAACCTCTCAACAGAATGTCTAAGAAAAATTTCCTTGAAATTCCAAGTTTATCGGCAGTAGAAACAATGTAGCAGTAAGACAAGGACTTCTGAAAGTAAAATCTGGGCCAAGAAGCAGTGGGAAAAAAGCTACAAGCTGGTTGTTTCAAAGCAAAGCAATCCAGTGTGTGGCACATCTTTTCAAAGCTGAACCACCCAAATGCTCTCTAATCAGCAGTACTGGAGATATTTTAGGTTTTACTTCAGAGATGAATGTGAAAACTCTGGGTCTAGTTTCTCAACACAGCTGTTTCAAATCCCCTGAGGAAGGACACTGAGAGAGAAGGTGGGCACAGTGGAGCTTTTGCCAGATGGTTTGTCTCCACATTAGACTCTTCTCAGCATATTTCATTTGTTTAACTTTATCCTGTCTGCTCCCTCACTAAAGATGGTTTAATTCTGAAAAGCATTTTTTTTTCTTTTCAGTTCTGTGGGATTCAACACTTCAGTAGATAACCACTGTCTGTTCAGATTTCATTTTAAATAATATATATGTTCTTGTTCCTGTTTATTAATGGAAGTTCTCAACCTGGGTCATGTTCTCTCTGTCTCTCATTTCTCTGTCTCTCTCTGTCTATCTCTATCTCTCTCTGCCTCTCTCTCTCTGTCTCTCTCTCTCTCTCTGTCTCTCTCTCTCACACACATACACACAAAGATTCTCACTCTGTTCTTCTATCTCTATGTACTTAGCATTCCCTACTTGGTTCTTTAAGATATTTAGTTTTGAGTCTGTGTTTAACAACATGTAATGAACTTCCTTTTTCTCTTTGCAATGACATTTGTCCTCTCTATTTGCTTTGTCTGGAAGTCTTAAACTTATCACCTACCCTCAACTACTATTCACAAAAAAGTATTAATATTTGATGTGAGAATGATTCCTAGATATACTCATACTTCCCGCAAGTTTAAATTTTAGAATGTTGCCAATATTCCTTCCCCTAGTTTCATTCTTCATCTTAGATTTTTAAGCTCCACCTTAAAGGCTGTGGAGTCTTGTATAGGACAAAGTGTTCTATACTCCATGTTTTTGCAAACTACCAAAGACTTCAGTGGCTTTACTGAGGTACTCTCAAGACCTATTTTGTAAAAGGAAGGTTTAGGGGTAATAGATAAGGGTATCTCACTTAGAAGAGCTTCAATAAAACAAGCTACATTTGATTCTAAATATATTGAATTTCGATTTGAAAATATGTAGATATAATCCTTACCACTAAGATAGATTTAGGAACTCTGTCTCTAATTTATTATTTAATAATCCATAGTCCTGGTACCCACCGATAACAAGCTACATATTGCTCTGTAAAGAAGTATAAGATATCAGACAAAACTATCATTTGATTATCAGGCCATCAGCAGTTAATATTGTTGAATTTGATGTTGTTTCATTTGGAGGGAAAATTAAAATAACCTTGAGAATGCTAATAAATCCTCTATCAATAAACAGATGATGAAATAATACAAACCTGATCAAGGTGTTAGGGATTTACTTCTATAATTAGCTGAGGTACTACAGTTTAAAATATTGCAAAAAAAAATAACTTTGAGACGTGATAGCAGTCTAGCAATACTACAATTTAAATTTTCTTCTACCAGAAATTTCTAAATTCTGAGAAAAGGCAAGATGGTAGTATAGCTGTTAATAAGGTTATGGAGGCTACATAAGTTTATTCAGAATAAATTCAAGTGTGGTTAAATGGATTCAGGGCTTCAGAGAAGATAATATCTATAGCCTTTGTATCTTCAAGACTGAGATAACTGAATCTCACTCTCCAAATATGTCTGATGTTTCCTTTGAATATTCAAGAAACTTTAGACCTCAGTAACTAAGGTGGATGCCACCATAAGAGTTCCACTTAATAAATACACAGGAGTCGTATTGCTCCAAGGGTTAGTGATGCCTGATTTGTCTTCAGAAGATCATCCAAAAAGTTAGGGATTCATTTAGATGCAAAGAACAAAACTTCTTTTAATATCTACTATAGAAAATGCTTCCTCTAACTTCTTATTTGGATATAACTATTTCATCTATGCAACGCAAATTATTCTTGATTTACTTGCACCTTCCCAAGCCTTTTCTTGGAGTTTCTACACTTAGCAGGTTTTGAGATCATAATGATGGATTATGCTCTGAATAGAACATTAACTACAAACTGGGCTAGCAGTCAAACTCTGCTTTGCATTACTATGTGACATTCAGCAAGACATGTAAGCACATTGAACTTTACTGACATGAATGTCCAGAAGACCTAGAGTAATGTACGTGGATATCAACCCAGAATTCTGTACCTAGAAAAACTATCAACCATAGTTTAAGAAGAAAGAAAATCATTCATTAATACAAACAAGGTAAAATAATTCATATCCATCAGCTCTGCAGAAAATACTAGAAGCAATACTTCGGAATAAAGAGAATAAAAATACTATTCATAGCTAATGGACTCTAGAAGGAAAATAAATTACTATAATTACCAAAATAAAGTACAACTAAGAACACAAACAGCAAAATCACTGCAATCAACATAAATGTTTCAATAATAGCTTTCAATATTAATAACACCAACTCATTAATCAAAAGACACAGGATAGCTGGATGGATTAAAAAACAAAAACCTTTATGCTATCTACAAGAAAGTCATCTTCCCTTTAAAGATAAGCTGCTTTGAAGTAAAAGAAAGAAAAAGGTGTTCCAAGCAAATGGGGTCAAGTGAGCAGGTATTGCTATCCTAATCTATGGCAATCTAGACTTCAAATTAAAAGTATTCAGAAGACAGAAAAAAAGAATACTTAAGGAAACCACCAAAGAAAACATTCAAATCATAAATGTATGATACAGATGTCCCAAACACAGGATGAAGAAGAGAAGAATTTTAACAAACTATGCATTGAAAACTGGATGTTTGCATATAGAAGAATGAAATTAAAAATCTGTAAACTTGCCCAAAACTAAAATCCAAATGGATCAAAGGCCTCAATGTTAAATTTGAAATTCTGAAACGGTTAGAAGAAAGTGTAGGCAGTATTTGTCATGATATAGTTACAAGAAATGAAAATACGAACATGATCCCATTTGCTTAGGAATTGGGACCAACATTTAAAAGTAAGGACTCATAAAATTAAAAGCTTCTACAAAGCTAAGGAAATAATTATTGTGTGAAGTGAAAACCAATAGAGTTGGAAAAAATATTTGCCAGCTATATATATGACATAATTAGAATCCAGAATATATAAGTAATTCAAAGAAGAGTCAAGAAAACAAATAATCTAAGTTGAAAGTTGGATTATGAATCTGAACACAGTTCTCAAAAAGAAGAAGTAAAAATGACAAATATCTCTAAAATTATCATCATCATTAGTAACTATAGAAATGTAAATTAAAACTACTTTGAGATTTCATCTCACCTTAATCAGAATAACTAAGATCACAAAACAACTGGCAACAACTGCTGGCAAGCTTATGGGGAACAGCGGACCTTCTACACTGCTAATGGGATTTCAAACAGGTCTGGCCACTCAGGAAATCAGTGTAGAGAATTCTCAACGGTATAAAAATAAATGTAGCATATGACCTAAAGATACCATGCTTTAGTATATGTTCTAAAGAGTCAATATCTTATTTCATAGACACTTGCTCAGCAATGCTCATTGTTTTGTATTCACATTAGCTAGAAAATGGAAACAACTTGAGGTCCTTTAACTGAATATTTGATAATGAAAATGTAGTACATATACACAGTGGGATACTACTCAGCTGTAAAGAGAAATGAAATCATGAAAATTGTGGGTAAATAGATGGAAATTTTAAAATATTATGTTGGGTGATGTTACCCAAACTCAGAAAGACAAGTGCATGTTCTATCTCATCTATAGTTCCTAGATCCAATTCTTTAGATTTGAGTATATAACCTTGAGTAACTGCAGAAGTCAGGAATGTAAAATGTGGCCATAGGAAGAGAGGCAGCAAGAAGTTCTAGGTAGCAAAATAGTAGGATATAAGTGACATGAATAGAGAATGGGAAAATGGATAGAGGCTTTAATTGTAGAGGAAGGAGGACAATACCAAAAACGGGTGTAAAAGTAATAATACCAAGGATGTTTGAAGCAGATATGAGAAACATTCTTTTACATTTACCATATATGTATACTTATATGTATGGGCGTGTGTGGGGTTGTATGTGTGTTGCAGGATATTTGATCACACTGTAATCACCAAGATTTTGTTACTTGCTGAACAAAAATTGTTTCTAATTGTGGCATAGCTCAGCCTTTATCACACACCTTTAATCCCTCTGGCTGAAATACAGACACACGCTTAGGATACATTTTTAATCCCAAACAATTATGGTAAAGGGAGTTTGTAGAAGGAAGTACCCATGTTTAAAAGTGATGTCGGATTGAGTGGTAGACCTCCATTCTCTTGCCACCTCTCTGTCCACCTTGATTTGACCTGAGGTTCCTGAACAATAGAGAACTACAGGTCCAGAAACATACATCCCAAGGATACCCACCAGAGGTCAGTCAGACCAGGACCATCGAGGTTCATCCCCTCCCAATACCTACTATAACAAGAACAACCAGGGACCAAAACCATCCAGATGGATAAAGACCCTCAAAAAACACCATCAACAAAAGCCAGGGCAATATGATACCTCCAAAGCACAGCTACCGCACCTCAGCAAGCCCTGAATATCCTAACACAACCAAAGGACAGGAAAATGACCTTAAATCCAATTTTATAAAGATGATGGAGAACTTTAAAGAGATAATGAAGAAATACAGGAAATACAAAGGTATTTAAAGAGGAAACAATCCCTTAAAGACATACAGGAAAATTCAATTAAACAGGTGAAGGAAATAAATAAAACTGTGAAAGACTTAGAAACAAAAGCAATAAAGAAATCACACATAGCCGGGCGTGGTGGTGCACGCCTTTAATCCCAGCACTCGGGAGGCAGAGACAGGAGGATTTCTGAGTTCGAGGCCAGCCTGGTCTACAAAGTGAGTTCCAGGACAGCCAGGGCTATACAGAGAAACCCTGTCTCAAAAAAACCAAAAACAAACAAACAAACAAAAAACCCCCACACATTAAGGAAATCCTGAAGATGGAAAACCTAATGAAGAGAACAGGAACAACAGATGCAAGCATCACAAACAGAACACAGGAGATGAAAGAGAGAATCTCAGATGTAGAAGATCCAATAGAAGAAATTGATATATCAGTCAAAGAAACTGTTAAATCTAAAATATTCCTGACCAAAAACATCCAGGAAATCTGGGATACAATGAAAAGACCTAACCTAAGAATAATAGGAGTAGAAGAATGTGAAGAGTTCCAGCCCCAAGGCCCAGAAAGTATTCTTAACAAAAGCACAGAAGATTTTCCCAACCTAAAAAAAGAGATGCCTATAAACATAAAAAAAAAAAAAAAATCAATCATGATCAAGTAGGCTTCATCCCAGATATGCATAGATGATTCAACATATGAAAATTGATCAATATGGACCATCATACAAACAACTGAAATAAAAAATACATGATCATCTCATTAGATACTGAAAAAAAAATCCAACACCCCATAATAATAAAAGACTTGGAGAAATCATAGATAGAAGGGACATACTAAACATAAACAAAAACAGTTTACAGCAAGACAATTGCCAACATTAAATTAGATGGAGAGAAATCCAAGGCAGTTCCACTAAAATCAGGAACAAGACAGTGCTGTCTACTCTCTCCATATCTATTTAACAAAGCACTTGAAGTTCTGGGTAAAGAAATAAGAGAACTAAGAAGATTAAATGAATACAAATTGGAAGGGAAGAAGTCAAAGTACAGCTATTTTCACATGATATGATAGGACATAAATAATTTCAAAAGCAGTGAAATTGCTGGATACATAATTTACATGTATATACATGAATACACACACACACACACACACACACACAAACTGAAAAAGAAATCGGGAAAAAGCACCCTTCACAATGATATCAGAAGATAGAAAGATCTCCCATGTTTTGGATCAGAAGGATTAACATAGTAAAAGAGGCCATCCTACTAAAAGCAATCTACAGATTTAATGCAATCTCCACCAAAACTCAAAGAATTCTACTCAATGTCATATGGGGAAAAATCCAAAGATAGTTGACACAATCCTATACAATAAAATAACTCCTAGAGGTATCACCGTCCCTGATCTCAAGCTGTATTACAGAACAGTAGTAAAAAAAAAAAAAAAAAAAAAAAAAAAAAAAAAAAAAAAAAAAAAAAAAAAAAAAAAAAAAAAAAAAAAAAAAAAAAAAAAAAAAAAAAAAAAAAAAAAAAAAAAAAAAAAAAAAAAAAAAAAAAAAAAAAAAAAAAAAAAAAAACCTTGGTGCTGGCATTAAAAACAGCCACTTAGATCAATATAATTGAATCAAAGACCCAGATGTAAATCCAAGCACTTAAGAACACCTTATTAACATTCTGATAATGAAGCCAGAAATATACAATAGAAAAAAGAATGTATCTTCACTGAATGGTACTGGGGCTAACTAGATTCTGCATATAGAAGAATGCAAATAGATCCATATTTATCGCCCCAACAAAAATCATGTTGAAGTGGCTCAATTACCTCAAAATAAAACCAGATAGACTGAACCTGATCAAAGAGAACATGAGGAACAGCCTTGAACACATATACAAAGGGGAAAACTTCCTAAATAGAACACCAACAGCACAGGCACTAAAAATCAACAACTAATAAATGGAACCTCATGAAACTGAAAAGCTTCTATAAAGCAGAGGACACCATCAATAGGACAAAATGGTAGGCCAGAGAATGGGAAAATATTTTCACCAAGTCCACATCTGACAGTGCAATAATATACAAAATACATAAATAACTCATGAAACTAAATAATCCAATTAAAATGTGGGTAAGGAGATAAACAGAGAATTCTCAACAGAGGAATCTCAAATGGCTGAGAAACACTTAAAGAAATGTTGAACACCCTTAGCTATCAGGGAAATGCAAATCAAACCACATTGATATTCTATCTTATATCTGTCAGAATGGCTAAGATCAAAAACACAAGTGACAGCTCAAGTTGGTGAAAATGCAGAGTAAGGAGAAACATACTTTCACTGCTGGTGGGAGTGCAAACTTGTACAACCACTTTGGAAATCAATATGGAGGTTCCTCAGAAAATAAAAAATTGATCTAACTCAAGACCCAACTATACTATTCCTAGGCATATTCCCAAAGTGTGTTCCATCCTGCCACAAAGACACTCAACTATGTACTTAGGAGCTCTATTCATAACACTCAGAGAGAAGAATTAAACAGAGAATGAGGAAGTAAAGATGTGACCATTGGCTCAAACAAGATTATGACCATGTATTTTTCACAAAATATAAATGTTTTAAAGGATGAGAATGATATATCTCCGATGAGTGAGGTTTTTTCCTTTGATTCTGCATGCAGAAAAGATATTGCTGAGGAGCAGAAAATGAGGATAGATAGATCAAAGTATACAAAGTAGCAGATAAGGGAAACTAACAACTCAAAGGAGCTTATCTTAACCATAACCACTATAATTAATAGTCAATATTTTCCCTCAGATAAGTAAATTAGGGATGCTCTTGCCACAGGAGGGTAACTACATGAGGTGATGTTCATATTAATTTATAAATGGTAACCATTCATCATATTCAGGTGGGTTTTTTTGCTTTGTTTGATTTCATTTTGTTTTCATTTTTCAAGACAGGGTTTCTCTATATCGTCCTAGCTATCTTAGAACTCACTCTGTAGACCAGGTTGGCCACGAATTCAGAAATCTGCCTGGCTCTGCCTCCCAAGTGCTGGGAATAAAGGCATGCACCACCACTGCCAGGCATATTCAGGTTTTATAAAAATCAGACTGTACAACAATATATAACATGTAGCTTTAAAAATAATATCCATGTTTGGCAAGATGGCTTAACAGATAAAGATGCCTGCAGCCAAGCCTGAAAACCCAAGTTGCATCCATAGAGCCTTCACAGTAGGAAGAATAAACCAACTATCTTACCTCTACACAGGCATTGTAACACATATGCATTTGCGTGATCCCCTTCCCCACACAAAATGCATAAATGTATTTTTAAATCTTTTTAAAATATAAAAATAAATATTACAAATAAGGCTCTAATTGGAGTTTGTTCAAAAATGACTAGAAGACAAAGGCACTGAGTAGAAGTGCCTATTTTAGGAATTCTGCGATATAAGAAAGCAAAGAACTGGAGTGGAGGCTGGAGGATGCTGAGTTAATATTGCATCTCTCTTCACATGGCACAAATCATTGCATTTTTGAATGATGATAGAACTTATCTCTGAGAAAGATAAATGTGATTTTTCAAGAGAAATAAGAGCTAATTTCTATTAAACATAGATGTGAAGGTGCATGCCTACAAAATAGAAGGTAACAGCTAGTATTTATGTAGATGCTTGAATAAATAAACATCACTTCTTGTTAGAATTTTTTTTGGAAGTCAGTTGGTAGATTCATTGTTGGAAAGGGAAAGAGTTTCATGCAAGTTGTCCCAATTTTATTACTCATGTTGAGAGACAAGGGAGTTGTTGGAAATTTGTAAGGAGAGCAAAGACAAATAATTGTTCTTACTTCAGAAGTAGTCAGGGATTCCAAACATTACTCTAAGAAAGAGGGTGGCATATTTGGTTACAAGTTCAACAGATATTGGGTGTTTGGAAAGAGGAGTAGAAAGAAACACAACAAATATAGGACAAATAAGAATATGGGGTTCCTGCAACCCTATAAGAGGAACAACAATATGGACTAACCAGAACCCCCAGAGCTCATGTCTCTAGCTGCAGATGTAGCAGAAGATGGCCTAGTCGACCATCATTGGGAAGAGAGGCCCCTTGGTCTTGCAAACTTTATATGCCCCAGTACAGGGGAACGCCAGGGCCAGGAAGTGGGAGTGGGTGGGTAGGAGAGCAGGGCAGGGGGTGGGGGAGGGTATAGGGGACTTTCGGGATAGCATTTGAAATGTATATGAAGAAAATATCTAATAAAAAAATTGGAAAAAAAAAGAATATGGGGTTTTCATGTGTAAGGTTGCATTGTTTTCGCTAAGGATAAGGATGGAAGGAGTATTGATTGAAACAGTGGAAAATTTTAGAATATTGGTGATGAAGACAATGAGTTGTAGTAAGTACATGAGAATGGTGTAAGAATAAACAAACTCAAAGGTAAAAACCACATGATCATCTCCTTAGATGCTGAGAAAGCATTTGACAAAATCCAACACCCTTTCATGATAAAGGTCTTGGAAAGATCAGGAATTCAAGGCCCTTACCTAAACATGATAAAAGCAATCTATAGCAAACCAGTGGCCAACATCAAACTAAATGGAGAGAAGCTGGAAGCAATCCNGGAAGGGGTCTTCAACCCTCTAGGTGGAAGAATAACATGAACTAACTAGTTCCCCCTGCGCTCATGTCTCTAGCTGCATATATAGAAGAAGATGGCCTAGTTGGCCATCATTGGGAGGAGAGGCCCCTTGGTCATACAGACTCTATATGCCCCAGAACAGGGGAATGCCAGGGCCATTACGTGGGAGGGGTTGGGTAGGTGAGCATGGCGGGGACGCGGGAGGGTAAGGGAAAATTTCTGGATAACATGTGAAATGTAAATGAAGAAAATATCTAATAAAGAGAGGAAAGAAAAAAAAAGAATATGTAGTCAAGGAGGATTGAAATGTTTGTCAGATTAAAGAAATCAAGCAAATGAGGGATCAACTGGAGTTAGGATATCTTAGAGTGACTGAAATAACCACAAATAAGAGTCGGGAAGGATCAATACTTCTTTCTTTTCTATTATAGTGAGTAATCTAGGATGACCTCAAATTTGATTTTCTTGCCTCACACATCAAACTGTTGAGTGGTTGAGACTACTAGCTTGTACCAACATGATCCAGTTTCAAATTTTGTTTCATTTTTATTATTTTTATTAAAGTGTAGTGAATTTCCTTTTTCCTTTTTCTATGCTAGCATATAAGATGGTAGGACCCATTATAGTATGTACCTTTACTTCATTTTTATTTTTTCTCCTTTTCTAATGTTCTCTCTCCTCCTTTCAGCTCTTGGCTTATTGATTCACTTCTTCCCCTCAAAATGATCCTCCCCATTTCATGGCATATATATATTTCATCACTCTCTCCTTTTTCTATCCTTTCTCCCAGGGGATGAAGTGTTAAACAGTTTGTCACTTTGATAGCATAAAGTGGAGAAAGGGAAAGGTTTAAAAAGTAGAATCTAGTAAGTCTTCAGGTAACTGGGGATATAGTCTTGAGGAAGATCGTGAACCTAGATATCCCCTTAATTCCTTTTACTTATTGCCACAAGATAAGCACTTTTACTCTGCCAAATGCTCCTACATTAACATGTTTATTTCCATAGACCCAAATCAGCCTAGTGACCCAATCAGGAACTGGAACTGCCAAAATGTGAGTTAAAATGTATTATTCTTATTATAAGTGAATGCCTCACATATTTTGGTTTTGTAATATAGCTTGTCTACTACAATTCTTCTTCCCATTGGTTTTCATAGAGTAGGTACTCAAAGGTGGTAACTCTCAGAAGTTTTACATTTAGCTTCCACAGAGAACCACTACTCAAACACCTAAAGGCAATGGCTACTTTTTCATGAATCATTTTGTACAGTGAATAATTTTTGATATACAGAATAAACAATTTTCCTTATGTCATTAACATATACCTAAAAACTTATATCAGGATTTTGAAGCATAAACATGAGGTATGACACGAAATTAGAGCTAATAGAAGTACCAGCTCTATATCAATGTTGATAAATTTGCATGTCTTATCAATTTGACCTAGTCATTAGATCAAAGCCATCAAGAAAAGATAGGTATATAAAAATATAATATTGACTTCATAATAAAAATAATTAAAAATACCATTATCACCAATTAGTCAGTATCTTCAAGATTCATATTTAGAAAATATATCTTGCACCATTTTATTTATCTGTCCTATCATACAATGGAAGAAAATACAGGTTGCATATTTAGCATGTATTCCCTAAAAACTGCTGAAGCTCCATCACATATTCTATATCTGCATCATTTTTGCACCATTTTTAATATATTGAATGATTTATTAATTTATTCACATGCTTATGGTATTGGGAAACATCTATACCATAATAAATGTATGAACATGAAAGAACAATTTTTGAGAATAGGGTCTTTCCTTTCACCAGGTGGGTTCCAGTTATTGAACTCATGTCTTCAGTCTTACCAGCAGGCTACCATTATCTGTTGGTTCCTTTACATGCTGAGTCATTGTACTAGTGTTTGAAAACCATTTGAGAACATATTGTCTCCTTTCCTGCCTAATAAATCTCATCTAGGGAACAAATGAAACCTGTGGTTAACTGATTATGATGTAGGGACTTTGAATCATCCCTATATCAAAGCAGGGATAAAACTTAGAGGAGGAGAACATGAGATCACTCATGTTTCAGTTGCAGCATTTCACATAATTTTATCTCATATGGTTACCAGAAAAAAAAACACAGTAATTCCATAAATTGACATAATACACATATACCCAGTGTACTATACTAGGTCCATTTCATATTGATGAAATGTATACTCATTCCAGGACATTCTCTAAAACTTTTTTTTCTCATTTCAAGTTTTCCCTACTGTCATTGTTTATCTTTCCTAAAAAGCAAAACCTACTAGGAAAGGAGCATATGTTTTATAGATAAACTCCAAAATAGGTAACAGAATGAATAGATTTGAAGGATATATTACATAAATCATGATATTTAATGACAAATACTAATAGAGAATCTACTATATGCTGGGAAATACTAAAGATTCTAGTTTGGATATACCCATTAAGATACAAAGAGGAAAAGGGATGATATGATAGAATAGGGCAATTGAAAGTTTAATGAAGAAACTATTCACAAAATGGGGATTAATATTAAATAAAGAATGGCACCTTATATCAAAGAAAGCAATAGCTGGACATCTTTTAGCTCTTTGCTGAGGAATCAAGAATGTGGGAATTTACTGGACTGAAGAAAATTTTCAGGTTGTTAAAATAGGAGACTGCTATCTGACAGGAGCTGTGACCTTTGTCATAGGAACAGTCATTGTCAATTCATGGCAGAGTAGCAGAGAGGAAGCTGGAGAAATAAATATCTGTACTCCACTTCTAACTGCTGACCTTCTGCTTGTTGTATCCCCTGAGAAACTGAAAACAAAGTTGCCTTTTGGTGTGTGAACCATACAAGTCAAATTAAGACAGAGGCAAAAATCTAAAGGGGGCTGTCTAGTACATACGTGGTTTTGAACCTGCACAACATCAGAAACTGTTAGGATAAATTTAGGAGATAAATTAAAAATGACATTTAGAGACAATGATCTGTACAAATTGCCAATGTCACTACCTTAGCAGAGTTCTCTATTCAACATTGCTGTTCCTAGTGACTACTACAACTTCACACCAAAATGTCTCATGGAATATGTCTAAGTTGCATCTTCCTGAGATCCACCAAACAGCAACTGAATTGTTAAAAGGTGCACAAATGATGCCAATGTATGTGAGCACTAAGAACCACCAGGTTTTGTATGACATTTCCTTAACAGTCAGGTTGAATGACTTACTTAACTTCTTTGAACTCCAATTTTATCTCCAATAACCCATAAGCAAGCTATTAGCCTTATACATTTACTGTTAACACGTAAGCAAGACATTAGACTTGCAAACTTAATATTAAAAGAATTAATTAGCCATCAGTTAAATACAAACTACATCTCACTCAAGTCATGATTTTGACCTACTTGTTGATACCCAACAGAAACTGGAAGGCAAAGTTACCTCTAATGTGAATTATACAAATGAAGAAAAACTATGTTGACTAAAGACGCAAGGATCTAAAGAGGGAAATGGGTATTGAGTCTCTGCAGTCACTGTTGCCCACTGAAGAAAGAAACTTTCTTTGACTAGTGCTGATAGAAAACTTAATCTTTGGACATAAATCTCAGTTTTAATTTTTTGGGGATAAGGAATCAGCATCTTGGCTCAACATCCCCCCATGTGCACACACTTACACACACACACATGCACACACACACACACACACACACACACACACACACACACACACACTATTATCTGCCTGGAGATTACTGTCCTCGTCCCCCAGGTAAAAACTTAGTAATTACTTATGAGCTCTTAGTGTGTTATGAGTATTTACAGAGGGGCAATGTACAAAATATTGTGTTGTATGTAAATTAAGAATCAAGTTGAGCAGAGAATCAGAGATGAGAAGGACACAACATCTGTCCCCAACACCAGAAGTAACTGGGACCAGCAGGACCCAGGTACCCAGGAATTCCACCAGACCAGTGGCACAGGTTCCTTCCAGTCTGTTTGGGCTGGTGTCCTGAGCAGACATTCTGCCCAACCTCTGCAGCCAGCCCCACAATACCCAGAGGCAGCTCCACTCCCAGGTGCTCTAACACGCCCAGGTTCAGAGGATCACAGGATTCCAGGAGCTTGGTCACACCAGGATCTCAAGATCCCAAAGGCAGCTTGACTTCCAGGAGCTCAGACACATCCAGGATCTCAGGATCTCAGGATCCCAGAATCCCAGAATCACAGAGACAGCTTAACTTGGAGGAGTTCTGACACAACCAGGATCACAGGAAGGACAGGCTCCAGTCAGACATAGCCATTGCAGATAGTACTAGGGATAACCAGATGGCAAGAGGCGAACCTAAGAACATAAGCAACAGAAACCAAGGTTACTTGGCATCACCAGAACCCAATTCTCCCACCATAGCAAGTCCTGGATACCCCAACACACTGAAAAAGCAAGATTCAGATCTAAAATCACTTCTCATGATGATAGAGGACATTGAGAAGGACATAAATAACTCCCTTAAAGAAATACAAGAGAACACAAGTAAACAGCTAGAAGCCCTTAAAGAGGAAACACAAAACTCTTTTAAAGAGTTACAGGAAAACACAATGAAACAGGTGAAGGAAAAGACCAAAATCATCCAGGATCTAAAAATGGAACTAGAAACAATAAAGAAATCACAAAGGGAGATAACCCTGGAGTTAGAAAACCTAGGAAAGATTTCAGGAGTCAGATGCAAGCATGAGCAACACAATACAAGAGATAGAAGAGAGAATCTCAGGTACAGAAGATACCATAGAAAACATTGACACAACAATCAAAGAAAATGCAAAATGCAAACAGCTCCTAACCCAAAACAACCAGGAAGTCCAGGACACAATGAGAAGACAAAACCTAAGGATAATAAATATAGAAGAGAGTGAAAATTCCCAACTTAAAGGGCCAGTAAATATCTTCAACAAAATTATAGAAGAAAACTTCCGTAACCTAAAGAAAGAGGTGCCCATGAACATACAAGGAGCCTACAGAACTCCAAATAGACTGGATCAGAAAAGAAATTCCTCATATAATAATCAAAACACCAAATGCACTAAACAAAGAAAAAAATTTAAAAGCAGTAAGAGAAAAAGGTCTAGTAACATATAAAGGCAGACCTATCAGAATTAAACCAGACTTCTCACCAGAGACTATGGAAACTAGAAGATCCTGGGCAGATGTCATACAGACCCTAAGAGAACACAAATGCTAGCCCATCATAGGCGGAAAACACAAGATATTCCATAACAAAACCAAATTTACACAATATCTTTCCACAAATCCAGCCCTACAAAGGATACTAGATGGAAAACACCAACACAAGGAGTGAAACTACATCCTAGAAGAAGCAAGAAAGTAATCTTTCAACAAACCCACACAAACATAAGTCCACTTCTAACAAGAAAATTAACAAAAAGTAACAATCACTTTTCCTTAATATCTCTTAATATGAAAATTAATATTACCAACATATCCTAATTGATTGAAATTCAAATAAATACACGAGGAATTAGAAATTTATTGACTGTCATCCCGTGCTCTCTCTAATTTGGTAATGGGAGAAATAGGCCAATATTGTACAATCCATATACACTTTCTGCTTGTTTGCACATGACAGGGTCTTGCTATCTGCCACGTAATGGTCTTGAAATTATGCTTCTCCGATCTCAGCCTCTCTATTAGTAGGATTGTTTACTTGATGTTTTTATACTATACTACAGTTTTCAGAACAGCTTACATATTACAAAATTATTTATACAGCCAAAAGAAATGTAAACAATTAATTTGGGAGGTGTCTTATAAGATTATAGCAAAAAATGAGACTGAATGCTTTGCTTGATATTTATAATTATTGTATCAATTTTGAAAAAGAGGACTTTATAAGTTACTCTTATTCTGCGATGAATGCTTTTCAAAATCATCACAGCCAATAAACCAGAATCTTACCCTCACCTAATTTCTGTGCCACCTTCCAAGGAGAAACATTGATCTTCATGGATAGATCATCTTTTTTTTTTCCTTTGAGACAGGGTTTCTCTGTGTAGCCCTGGCTGTCCTGGAACTCACTTTGTAGACCAGGATGTCCTTGAACTCAGAAATACGCCTGCCTCTGCCTCCTGAGTGCTAGGATTAAAGGCATGTGCCACCACGCCCAGCTGGATAGATCATCTTAATACACACACCATTTCTTAAATGACTGTAGCCTATTCCCTGTGGGCAGAGAATGACAACAATCACTCAAGTCAAATAGCTTTGACCGTAGCAGGAAATCTGTATCCAAAAACCTTGCCTACAATTTCTTTGACGCAGCAGAACTGTCAACTCTTAGCTTATCTACTATGGAGGTAAAATCCTGTGGTGATGTGAGGGACATTGAAATACAGCCTTATTACAATGAACTCCAATGTCCAAACACTGATCTTATTTTGTGTTTGTACCACATTAAGCCAAGGTTTTAAGCTCTACTAAAAACAAAACAAACTAACTAACAAAAAGACTTTGTCTATTTATGTTCGTTAAAAAAACTAATGTTGATATATTATTTTAAAATACCATAGTTAATATATTTAGAGTTATTTAAAATTTATATTGAGAAAAACGTATTTTCTTTTTTTAAAAAAGATATAGGACATTTTTTATTAGATATTTTCTTAATTTACATTTCAAATGCTATCCCGAAAATTCCCTATACCCTCCCCCTGCCCTGCTCCCCTACCCACCTACTCCTACTTCTTGGCCCTGGCATTCCCCTGTATTGGGGCATATAAAGTTTGCAATAATAAGGGGCCTCTCTTCCCAATGATGGCCGAATAGGCCATCTTCTGCTACATATGCAGCTAGAGACACAAGCTCTGGGGGTTCTGGTCAGTATTGCTATAGACAAACATCTACATAGAGTGTTCAATTGATTGTTGTTTTATATCAAACAACTTTTATAATACTCATTTTTATTGTTACAGTATTTTATAAATTTTAAAGAATATGATAAAAAATAAAAGGTATTACAGGTTTTGAAGCGGGAGCTCTCAGGGAGAAGTGGGGTAAAAAAGGGAAAGAAGAGTGTTATGCAAGTCTATTTACTCAGAATATGTTTTTAAATGCTAACAAATTCAGATAAATTGAAATTATGTATCTTTTCTCATCATAATGCAATAAAACTTAGAGGAAAAAATGATCCAGTTGAATAGTGAACTATCAAAGTTTTAAAGTAAACCATAAAAATACGATTTTAGAGAAAGGAAACCTAGGAAAGAATAAAAAAAAAAGTGAATGCTCTGGTACAACCACTCTGGAAATAAGTCTAGTGGTTCCTCAGAAAATTGGACATAGTAATACTACAAGATCCAGCAATACCTCTGCTGGGCATATACCTGGATGATGTTCCAACTTGTAATAAGGACACATGCTCCACTTTGTTCATAGCAGCCTTATTTATAATAGCCAGAAGTTAGAAAGAACCAGGATGTCCCTCAACAGAAGAATGGATACAGAAAATGTGGTACATTTACACAATGGAGTACTGCTCACCTATTAAAAACAATGAATTTATGAAATTCTTAGGCAAATGGATATATCTGAAGGATAGAATCATGAGTGAGGTAACCCAATCACAGAAGAACACACATGATATGCACTCACTGATAAGTGGATAATAGCCCAGAAACTTAGAATACCCAAGATACAATTTGAAAAACACATGAAACTCAAGAAGGATGAGCCAAGTGTGGATATTTCATTTCTTCTTAGAATGGGGAACAAAAGACCCATGAAAAGAGTTACAGAGACAAAGTTCAGAGCTGAGATGGAAGGACGAACCATCCAGAGACTGCCCCCACGTGGGTATCCATCCCATAAACAACCACCAAATCCAAACACTATTGCATATGCCAGCAAGATTTTGCTGACAGGACCCTGATATAGTTCTCTCTTGTGAGGCTATGCCAGTGCCTGGCAAATACAGAAGTGAATGCTCACAGTCGTCTATTGGATGGAACACAGGGCCCCAATGAAGGAGCTAGAAAAAGTACCCAAAGAGCTAAAGGGGTCTGCAGCCCTATAGGAGGAACAACAATATGAACTACCCAGTATGCCCCAGAGCTTGTGTCTCTAGTTGCATATGTAGCAGAGGATGGCCTAGTTGGCCATCATTGGGAAGAGAGGCCCCTTGGTCTTGCAAACTTTATATGCCCCAGTACAGGAGAATGCTAGGGCTAGGAAGTGGGAGTTGATGAGTTGGGGAGCAGGGCAGGTGGGAGAGTATAGGGAACTTTCAGGATATCATTTGAAATGTAAATGAAGAAAATATCCAATAAAAAAGTGAATGCAATATGGTTACAACTTATACAATACATCGATACTTATAAAATGAATTTAATTATATTCTATCATTCACACTTAAAGCCTTTGCAGACTTTTCAGGTGCAAACCAGTTAATGGTCTTCCCATTTGATAGGACTATGTACAGAATGTTCATTGTTTTCCCAATCTGTATAAGTAAAAAGAAGAAAATAGGAATATCTTAATCATCCACATCAAATTATATAATATTCACATGCATGCTTATTGGCAATGTTCCTTAGGTCTTATCTCAAGCGATTTGTGAGTGAATGCTATTTCATGGAGAACAACTGAAGGCAACTTTCATTTAGTATATGAATCATTTTTCTTAAAAATATATGAAGAAATACTCTAGAAAAAAATATTTAAAAGCTTATGAAATTATATTCACAAATTTAACCTAGAAAACTCACTCCTATTAGAAAAATTCAAAACAGAAATTGTGATAAAAACTATTATGGTTATCCTTTTTTAAGGTCAAGGTTTCAAAACAAAAACCTGTGAATGTAATAAGAGATAATTTATATATCTCTAAAGAGATTATCATTAAAATAGTGCATACAAAAATAAACATTGAAAACTCTTTAAAGAATTTTAATGAAAGATCAGGCACAAAAAGAATGGAGTCTTTTGTTTCAATTCTCAAAAAAATGTCAGAAAGTACATACAGTTAAATCATAATTTTATAATAAGTGCAATAGTGAATTCTTACATGTTAATACTATCCATAATTTTCATTGTTTGCACTTTTTAAATTCTGCAGTTTTTTAAAAAGTATCAGCAATGTTTATATACAAAAATGAGTTTTTAATAATTTCTCTAATTTTCTGAGTTTTAATACAAATGGAATACTCACAATCCCCAAATAAAACACAAACTACTTACACTCAGGTTAAAAGCCTCAATCTAAAGTCATAGGTCATAGGCTATAGCAGAAAACCTACTACTGCTGCTTTGTCAAATAGACATCATGTGCCTGTCTAAACAATGCTGTTGTCACCTTTTGTCAGAGAAGCTTCTGATTAATGTAGGCAGCGGTGACTGCAGAATAACTCATTATTGGTGCTGAAAATAAGTACCTGGCATGTGCTCAGCCCTCAATGAGACTTCTATATCAGGCTTTCTACAGTTGGGAGAATTCAGAGTAGGGAATCTAGCAAGAATGTTGGGAACTAGAAGATCAGATAGGGTGCTGTAGGATGCTGTCATCCAGGCATGATACAGTCATTGCACTCTTGAGCTTATCCTGTGACTATCTGCATAACAACATTCCTTCATGAAGTTGGAGATCTCACTGAGTTCTCATCAATCCCCGAGGATCTATGGTAGGTTAATGGCTAATGAAAGAGGTATAGCCATTGATAAGGTATCCATGTTTCCTTAACCAATCTTTAGGAATCTCATTGAGTCACCAAAGGGGGGAAAAAAGATAAGGGAAGGAGAAAGAGACCATCAGCAGTAGAGGAGTGAAAGAGAGAGCAATGGACTATAAATGTGATCAAAATATTTATATGCATGTATGATTTATATATCACACTGAAGCACATGATTGTGTATGATAAATATTTGTTAATGGAAGAAAAATGATTTTAAAATAAACTTCTACTTTTGCCCATTTTCGACTTTGTCATCCATAAATTTTTCATCCCAGAATGTCTCAAATAATTAGATTTAAAAAAAAAACATAATTCGAAACATGTTTGCTACATGTTTCTTTTTAAGGTAGTGTAAATGGTTTTAAAACATGAAGTAGTGGCTTCACATTATGAATATAGTAAATACTTCTGATTTTTTTTTCATTATAAAATGGTTAGTGTCACATTCTATAAAATTGACCTTGATTTTTTTATAAGTGATGATTTGAGCAAATAACTAGGAATTGAGGGAACAATGCAAAACAACCAGGGTCTCACTGGGGCAATCTTATTTCTATGCTGTCAAACTCCTTGAAACACTTGCTAATTCACCAGACACCTGGTCCGATCAGCTCCAAAATTCATGCATAGCTTTCAGCAATCTCTTAGGACTAGGCAGGTTTAGAAAAATATTTTTTAAATAGAGTTCAAAGCCTGCCAAGGATGAGAGATTATGATAAATAAACATTCTAGTATATTAATATACTCTGAAGAGTTTTGTTCTAGTAGTCAGAGCAGATCATAAATGCTCAATGTTACATTCACTTCATGAAACTTAATCATAAGTGAGCTTAATCTGTAGATAAATGAACCATTACTAGTCCAGCTTCCTCACAGAGGCTAAAAATTCTCCTTGAAGAAAAGGAACTCATTTAAAGCTTATAATTTTTTTTAAAAATTCTTCTGTATGAAAGTATCAGGAATATCAGAGCCAGGATTGAAAGAAATAGCAATAAACTGTGTTTGTGTGTAGTAGAAATATATAAATATGTGCATACACACAAAATTGCACAAGAATGTTTAGAGCAGTACAATTAATAATAGATAAAATGTTGGAATGACTTAAAAATGCCATCGACATTAGGAAAAATAAATATTCATGCACTCACACATTGGGAGCCATGCAACATTGAAGTGAATGGGTTACTGATTGCATGCAGCAAGTGCACGTCAATCCCCTAAGCATAAAAATGAGTGAAACCAGACACAAGAAAATATAGCATGCATTAATTTAAAAAATGGACAAAAATTATTAATGCTGATAGACATCGTGATAGTAGTTAGCTCTGGAAGGTAGGTTAATTACAGAGAAGTTGCACACATGCAGCTTATGGGGTCCTGCAATATTTTATCTCATTATCTGGGTGGTGGTTACACAGATGTGCACATTTTGAAATTTTTCATTATGTTGTCCATTTATAATTAGTATGCTTTTTTTCCTCTGCATGTTAAATGTCAGTTAAAAAGTTTGCTTTAAAAATGAAAAGTGGAGTAATTTGTTACTAAGAAAACTTTTGTAGTATGTCCAGCTGCCATTAATGGAATAAAGGATTACTATAGCTTGTCAAGTTCTCATTAAGTTTCTTTAAAGGTTAAAGCCTGAAATACAATACAACCTGTATTCCTTTCCTTATATCCACCACCAATTCTTGTAGTCATTCCTCACATTATGTGTCTTATACTTGTACAATTATAATAGGCCATTTCAAAAGTAAATGCTTTCATAAACTCATCATGAGACATGTGTTCCAAGAAGAAAAGCTTGTAAACAACCATTCCAACAGCTTCTGATATCCATGGATATTCAAGTAAATTCTTTTATTTTCTAAATTCTTTAACCAGTATAGATGGCTCAGGAAGAGAATTACTTTCATTGTTAGAAAGTTTGGGCAGGGATTACTTTCTCTATGAATATACCAAGAATCAACTTGGTAATTATTAATCTTTCTTATCAACATCCCACTTCTCTATCATCAAAATCACAAAAACAAATAAATACAAATGAGGACAGAGAGAACATGTAGCTCATATGTTATGCATATATAATAGAAAGATATTCAGCCTAAAATTTAAACAAGAATATTTAAAATACCATGGATGATCCTGGAAGACATTATATCAAATGAAATATGCCAAGCACTGAAAGACAAGTACCAAGTATTTTCATTCAAATGTGGAAGCTAAATAATGTTTATTCCATAAAAATAGAGTAAGGTAGTAATTCACAATGACTGAAATGAATATAGGAAAAAGATAGAAATAGGTTGGAAAGCCCTGATGTTCAGGCCAAAACAAATCAAATTCCATGGTGTTTGTTTGCTTGTTTGTTTGCTTGTTTGTTTTTAATGTGCTTTAATTTGTTGTCATTGTTTGGCTTAGTTTTCTTTAAGAACAAGTAAGAACTTGGAATATGCCAGAGGTATCTGAAAGGGGGAAGAATATAATCAAAATTTAGTCTATAAAAATACCAAGAAGAAAGAAAGAAAAGGGGAAATCTGATTACAGTAATAATATTTTGGTTAACCAGTACAAAAACAAAGTTGGCAATTATCAGCTACTAAGAGAGAGAAAGTGGAATTTAGTCACTTGGAAGGCAACCATAATCCAATGGAAAACTACATATCCAAGAATATTTGGGCAGCACAAATTGGTCTTGATAGGTTTTTAAAGGACACAAATCTGGGTGGGTGGAGAATAGGGTTGAAACTGGGAAGACTAGGGGAGTAGATATAATCAAACTGTCTTGTGTGAAACTCTCAATGGACCAATGTCTTCATTTGGGTATTAATTACTGCTATGAAGAGACACCATGACCAATGTAACTCTTATGAAGGAAAACATTTAATTGGTGCTGCATTACAGTTTCAGAGGTTCAGCCCCTTATCATAATGATAGGAAGCATAACATTATCCAGGCAGATGTGGTGATGGAGGAGTCAAGAGATCTACATCTTGATCAGAAGGCAGGCAGCCAGGAGGAGGATCTCATTCCACAGTGGGAAGAGCATGATCACAGGAAACCTCAAAGCATATCTTCACAGTGACACACACTTCCTCCAACAAGGTCACACCTAACACAAGGCCACATCTACTAATAGTGTCACTCTGTTTGGAGCAAGCATTCAGTCATACAAGTCTATGGGGGACAAACCTATTCAAACCACCGCAACTAATAAAAAAAATAGTGTCCCTTAATGAATCGACATATATGTTTTGCAACTTCTTAGGCTTGTTTTTCAATGAGAAATATAATCACAGTGGTTTTAGTCCAAAACACCATAAGAATCCTTTCCTAAGATCCCATGAGTTATAAAACCTTATTTTCCTTTCACTCTGACCACCAATTCGACCACAAAATTTGGGCTCCTAGCTGAAGCCAAACCACCTATTTTACTCACTCTAAACTAATTACATTTTTACCATTGTCAAAAAAATCAACCAAAGGATGCCAAATCTACAGTTGCTACAGACATGATAAGACAGAGAAGACCAATAGTGATGTTGTCAAAAGAAAGAGGGGCAGGGGAACAGGGAGAATCAGTGGTGAAAGCATAGTTGAACAGGCTTTCATTATCTATTTCCCAAAATATAGCAGTATAATGGAAATCCGGAAAATGGTGTCATACAGTAACCCTGTATGCTTCTGTTCTTAGGTCTGTATATTAGCTGTGGAACTCTATTGATCTGAGTAGGGCTTCATGGGTTCCATTGTGCATCTGGGGCCAACTGTGTATTGGCTGGACAGTTTTGCTAATATTAGCTAGCCTGTCTCACACATATAGAGCTGCAGCTGCACAAACAAACTCACTTGGCCCTGTTCCATGTGTTTCATTGACCTACTAGCTAACCTGGCCATGAACTCATGGCAAAATCAGAGTAATGGAATAGGAACTGGACATACACTTTTCAAATTTCTGCATATATGATGGGTACTGATATGCTTCTAAACAAATTATGTCAAATGGCTCAACTTAGAGTCAGAGTGAGAAAGGGTCCCAGCACTAAGGATAGGAAGTCAGAAAAAAATCATTCATTAGAACCATAATGCAATCAGTCTTCCACAGACCTAAAGGTCTATAAAGGAGACTATCTTCACTGCTCAATAGCTATGCCTATATAATGATATCTAGGACTAGACTGCTAGTATTTTTCCAATCAAAGAATGATTAAAAGAATCCTAAATTGAGTAGAAACAATTTAGTAACAAACTGATAGACTGGTACAAAATGGAAAGTAGTTGGGATAAAACAGAATCTCTAGCATTGTTAATGAAACCAAGAACCTTGCCCATTTCAACCAAGCACTCAAGCACTAAACAGTAATTCCACCCAGAAATGTCTGGTCTGCTGATCAGCTAAATCAAATGGCTGAATAATCAGGCACTAATAAATAGGTATTTAATGATGATTTATTTTTTTTCTTTTTTTTTTGTCTCTTTATCTTCTAGAAGTCAGAAGAATTCAGTAATTTTATAGGAAATCACCAAATCACAGTACACCTGATGATCTCCAAATAGTTACTTTTTTAAAATATATGCTGCCATCACTTCTCGGCCTTTTGGCTGAGATCATGTGTAAATATATGCTGCCCTACACAGACAAACCCATTCCTGCCAGTTATCTATTTCCAAGCTGCCTGGTTCAGCTTCGAGAGATATCTGGGAATATTTCACTTGCTTCAGAACTTCCATAAATATTCAATGAGTCTGAGTGACCAGAATAGATCTGCACATTTCTTCTCTTTGCAGAACATGTAAAGAGCGGAGAGACATTGTGCTGATTTCCAGCTTTGATTCAGAAAAATCTTGGCTCTCAGAGCCCTGAGCATCTGTAGCTCCACACCCACCTGAGCTAATCTTGAATCAGCTGCTAAGACACGTCCAAGGCTTTGAACATTCACACAGACTCACTAAAATCTCTTTGTGTGGACTCTCTCACCCATCATCTCTTACTAATGTAACATTTAGTAGAGACTGCTATTGAACTGCTAAACCTGCTCCACTCCTGTTATTTATCTAAGCAGGATGAAATATGCCACTGTGAAGTCTAAATCATAGGGAAATTTACTCTCATTATATTTAATTGTATTCTCAAATAATTGATTTGTAATAGCCATCTTCAAATGGATATTATAAGCCATTGTGAAATTAGCTTAGTTTTGATACAATATTTTCTACCAAGATTGGGTTCTCACAACAGAATTCCAGACTTACTTATTTTAGCTGTGATATCTGAAAACTCCATCATCACAAAATGATGTAGATTCCTATATTTTCTGCTTGGCAAAGATCTTATAGATTTAAGAAGGGCTACCCAGAGCCTTAGCAACATATTTCTTATGGGGAAGAGGAAGTAAAAACTGCACAGTGCAGAACAGAGTGACTATTTTTATAAATGCTGTATTGATAATTATGTGAAGCATATATGCAAACACAGCCCTGTCCTTTAATTTATAGTCTATCTCATCTGCTTTGATCATGGAGACAAGTGAAATCTCTTCAGTTGCAGTCACAAGACTTTGAAAGCAGTTTAGGTAGTATTAATCAAGCCCTTTTGTCATATATAAAATATCTTGTCAAGATCAAAGAACATAAAGGAAAAACAGGTGCAAAGACAGAGGCATAATGGAATTTTTCCATGGAGTAATTTGCTTTTTCCCCCCTCAGTAAAAGAAGATGGAAGGATTCAGTGACCAACTTGAAAAAACTTAATGTCTCAATGATCCACGAATTCTATAAAAATGTCTCTGAGCAGTCTGTTCCTCCTACAACAGTAACACCTTGAAGCTCAAGTGCATGGACATTCTGAGTGACTGCTAAGTGTCTCAGGTATAACAAGTGAAACTGAAACAAACTATTCTGCTTAACATGTAACACTTAGATCACATACTATAGAAAATGATAGCAGCATCCCATCAAAGCTTTTTGTTAGTGGGACAGATATTGTATTCTGAAATATGCATGCCTATCTTATCAGGAAATGTCACTACTGGCCTAAGATAACTCTATACTTAGAAATATCTCGAGACCCAACAGAATAGCTCAATAATAAACTATGTATTTAGTAAGATCACAAGGCTCTGGCATTAGTCCCAGCACAAAAATCTTCAGAGGCTCCCAACACAAGGATACAATCTTTCCAATAAAATATAAGGCCCTTCATAATCTTGTTCCCTCCTACTTTAGTCTCACATGTAGCTATTTCCTGAAACTTCTCTGAATATAATGTCAATACATGCTTCAAATATGCAAGGTATATTAGGGCTTCTTTACCTTTATACTCAGTATTTTCTACCTATTCTCTCTTTACACTCCTAGCCTTTGCAAGCAAACCCTAGCATAAGCAAGTATAATCAGGCTATATTGACTTCAAATATTGTAATATTTTCCCTTAATAGTTATGCCTATAAGCTCAGCTATGGGTATATATGTTCACATACAGATGCATTATATACATGCATGTTGAAAACTAGACTCTTTCATATGCACTTCATAGTCTCAAGTGATATACAAACTAGCTGATAAAGAAGTATTAAAAACTGTGATATAATTTTTGATAGATAAAAACCCATGATTGATAAACATGGATTTGCTTGTCTGAACCTCTTTGAAAGCATCTAATAACTTCTGTTTCCAAATAGGTATACTGATATTAGAAGTCAACTACTGAGAGGTGTGTGTGTGTGTGTGTGTGTGTGTGTGTGTGTGTGTGTCTGTACATGCATGTAGTGTCTATCCCACTTACAAAACAGACTCCTAGTTATAACCTCAATTGTATATGCTAATCAAATTAGCACCTGCCAGTAACAAACTTTTTTCAATATGGCACCATACAAATTGACATGTTTCTCTCATTATTGAGATATCTGGTCCCTGGGACCATGTCTTACATTATTATTTTTTGTTCTTACAGTTGGTGCATATGGATAAAGGTAATTCCTAAGAGCCTTAATTCAACTCCTATCTATAGAGTTTTATAGAGAAATTTGGAAGTTATAATGGTTCATTTCATGACTCAGTTGGCATAGTAAATTATTTTAATTTCAGAAGAGATAGCAGTGATGCAACAATTTTTATTATTACTCAAAATGTTCCTTATTCAGAAAATCCATTCTTCCAAGTAAATTAATTCCATGATGAATTGACTTATGTGTCACAATGTAAAGACTAGGTTCTACCACATGGCTCTGGTATTTAGAGTTCTCCAACGCCTTTGGAAGCTCTACTACTGTTAAAGAAAAGAAGCTGGGGGCAGTGGTGGTGCATGCCTTTAGTCCCAGCACTTGGGAGGAAGAAGCAGGCAGATTTCTGAGTTCAAGGGCAGCATGGTCTACAGAGTTAGTTCCAGGACAGCCAGGACTACACAGAGAAACCCTGTCTGGAACAAAACAAAACAAAACAAAACACCAAAAACAAACAAAAAAAAGCTGTTATAAGGTAGCATTTGCTCCAAAGGTAAATAAAATAAATTTATAATAAACCTGTATTTGTAATGATTGTCCCTCTTGAATATTTCAAAAGACCCCTGACTGTTTTAGTCATGGTTCTTTAGAGTAACAGAACCAAGAGGGTGTGTGTGTGTGTGTGTGTGTGTGTGCTTAATAAGTGGCTTAAAATAGTAGTAACAGCCAAATCTCAACTGAGAACTTGGTAGTGGCTTCATCCTAGAAGCTGAATGCCTCAGCACCTGGGGAAGTCTTAGAATAGTTGTCTCTTTCACTAGCTGGGAAACAACAAATTACTTACTCTGTCTACAAGGACAGGTGCTTCAAATGTGCCATTCTGGACCCAGAAGCCTAGAGGATTCCTGAAAAGCCACTGATCCCTAGCCCAAGATGAAATCTTAGAAACACTAGTTCTGATAGCAGAAAGGCATAAGCAGCAACAGGATAAATCAACTCTGAGGCAAGAAGGAAGGCCAAGCTAGCAAAAGATAAGATAATCTTCCTTTTGACACACTTTCTTTTTAAGCTGAGCTGCTTGCTACCAGAAAGTGCCTCCCACAATAAGGATATACTTTTCTACAGCAATCAAAGCAATCAGGATATTTCTTCATGGGAAGCTCCCTACACAGAACATGCTAATTTGTAGTAAATTGGTATTAAAACATGGAATAATCCCCTAGAACCATTGACCAAAACCTGAAAAGCAAAATATATCTCTGAGCTTTATAACACCATGTTTATCTTAAGCTTCAAAAAAATCACAAGTGACCAGGAAGTATCCATTAAACACAAAAAAAGTAAAAAGAAGAAGAAATTCATAGTTGCTGCAAGTGAAATAGAAATAGTCTTTTAACCTGCACTCCTTGATAGTTGAATCCATTAATGCATATATGTTGAAAATGTATGTAAAGATATATTTCAAAAGTACTAGTCATATCTTCATCCAAAATGTACAAATATACATACACAATACACAAGCTTCATAAAAGTTTTAAAAATTCACAAAACTAAGTACAAAAACTAAAATCAATATACCACAATCTGGGGAAATGAAAAAGGATTGGCCACCTTCTCATTGTGAACAAGGAAATTCACGTAAAATATCATAGGGAATAATAAGCCCCAGTTAATACAATTGTGCCTTTAAAATACTATAATATTATGGAGACATTGAAGATTCTTTTGCTCTTCAAAGTATCGTTATAGTTAGGTTTTCAGATAATATATGATTGTTATATGATGATGAAAGAAAAACACATATAGACAGACAGATAGCTTCTTTTTACAGATATTATTTTTATTTATTATTTATGTAATATAAATCAAAATAAAGAGGAAAATGGTGTAACTTAAGATACTGAGAAATTGTGGTACATACTTCACATACTTAAGGCCAAAGTTGACCTTATTTCTTCATAATTTGGCAGACCTACAACTCTTCTGTCAGTCACTCTTTGCCAAGAGATGCCCTGTTAGTCATCCCTCAGACATGCATGGACAGATACATCTCTAAATGCATTCTAACTTGCAGGCACCTGTGCATGTGCACATATACTCAAACACAACCACCTTTTAACCACCACATGCAAGCCACTTATCAAAATTGCCAAAGGAGCATTAAAAAGTATAGCACGCTTCATAGGAAACTAAGGTGATTGCCATAATCAAAGACCCAGAATACAGTAATGTGTTAGTAAATTCGAATGATTGAGTCTATATTTCAAAACATAAGCTTTGCTGTGCTTTCTATTGCATATTTGTGTATGTGCGCTTATTCATTTTTCAAGTCAGTGTTTTCCTGCTCCTTTATAGATATATTATCTTTCTCTAACACATGATAGACAGGCATGTAGAAAAATAAATAAAAACTAATAAAGATGCTATTAACTCTGACATCCTAGATTTCTTAGAAAGCCGAAAGCACAATTCCTACGTGCAGAGAGATTGGTCACAAAAAAAAAGGATAAACCTTCTGAAGCCTTATTTTTATATTCTAGAAGCATTAAACAGTTGCATTTGATGTTACAGATGCTTACCATCTTCAGCACTGGAGCAGCAGGATTTATATTTCAATTTTGCTTATTCTTATTTGCAACAACTCACATCAGGAAAACCCTCCTGGGTTGTAACCACACAGCTTCTTTTAAAGATTCCTGTTTCTTTTATTAAACTTTATTAAAAATAAACCTCCACTTTTCAAAGGGCATTTTACTGTGCCCTTTTGGATATTTCAATGTTACTGGGAGTGATACAAAGTTAAACAGGACCTGGAACAGGAAGTATGGTGTCATATTTCATCAAGACATCTTGAGAACTCTTGCAGATGAACCCACATTTCAGCACAACTGGTACACACATACTCATACAAATGAGTTTATATATCCAGTGCCTCCTATATTTCTTAATCTAGAAATTAGAAGAAACTGTAGTTATTTATTTATTTATTATTTTTGGGTTTTTTGAGACAGGGTTTCTCTGTATAGCTGAAACTGTATTTTATAATCGAATACCTGACACCGCCTTAGAGAATAATGATACAAGAAGGTAGTCAAGCAACAAGAGTATATCACACGCTTTTGCAACCATTTACAGGGAATGGTGAATTACAAAGAGTTTTGGTGGTATTTGGGGGGGGGGACACTGTTAAAGAGCCTCCACTAGATACAGAGGAATAATAATAATAATTAGTCCTCATTAAACATGCAAAGCAATCAACAGCCATAACTAACTTGGTTACTTATAAAAATTCAAATTCCTGAGTCCAGCACAAACTCAAAGGATTAGAACTTCTGGGGCTAAAAATCTATCTTCTAACAAGTAACAAATTCTTTCAGTCATTCTGAAAATCAGTTCATGAGCCACTAAAACACACAAACCACTAAAAGGTCCACAAAGCAGCTCTACATACATTCCTGCTGGAGGAGAATCACCACACTACGTGTAATTAGAGAATCAAAGGATGGATGAGGAGGGGGGTGATCAGAAAGCTTTCCCAGACCAGAGCTTTTCCATGAAGGATGAGGGAGATTTGGACTGAAAAAAGAAATGAAAGGGAAGACATTTACAGAGGGATGATACAGCATAGTCTCAGTAGTGAATGTGAAAAGGAATGACCACAACTCTTCAGAACAGACCAGCAGTGGTATGGTGCTGCTATTGAGAACGAGAGTGAGAGGAGATTGTACCTATAATGAGATTTGAGTCCCCAAGAGTACATCAGTGGTTTCTAGCAGCAAATGGTTTGGGGGAAGAACACCATAATTGTGTCGGGCTTGAAAAACAGATAGCCCATTGGTTTCAGTAAACAAGGTGTGGGATGGGTACGGAGAATGGCACAAAATAAGAAGTGCAATATTTCTTTCAGTACCCACATTAACCCAAACCCCTACACTAATGCTCCCAAACCATTACATAATAGTTGAAAGCAAATGCTTAAAGTCTTCAATAGCTTCCCATTTCCCTTGGGATAAAGGCAACATTTTAAATATAACTCTTGTAGTGTTTGGTAGCATGTAGTTTTTTTGGCTGTCCTGCTTTGTGCTCCTGGCTGGTTGCATGCATGCAGCTGCCCAGGAGCTATCTCAGATCTGCGAATAGAAAACACACACACACACATGCACATGGCAGCTATTTTTAAAATGCCTTGGCTAACTCAATAACTTTCCTAAACCTTTACCTGCTACCGCAGGCCGAGTTAGGAAAGTGGCCACTCACCTGAAAACTTACATGGCTGGTTGGACTTTTTCTTGTCACTATTTCATCCCCTTCTCTCTCCCATTCCTCCCAATTATCTCTGCATTCTACCTGCCCAACTCTCCATGTCCCACACCATGCTCAGCCATTGGCTACTGGCATCTTTATTGATAGATCAAAAAAAAAAAAAAGTTGGGGGCAAGGATCTTCAGTGTCAATAAACAGTGATACCCAATGAAAGCATTGGAACCTCCCTCTACAGTGTCTTATGATTTGTCCGTGTTCATCATGCCTCTTGCCACTTTCTTCCTTGCAATCTATGTCCAAATGTCCCTTACTCTGCAATTTCTTCACCCAAAACATTAGCTGGCCTGATTCCCTGAGCACTTAATATTTACCCTATCATAGCAGCTATCATACTCTACTATAAGTAGCATCTATATTTAATGTTCTTTGGCTACAAAAACTCCTAACTTCAATTAGGTGACAACACACCACTATTACAGCTGCAGTGCATAGAAGTGTGTACCTCATATATACTAGGTGGCCATAAGCATTTATTAAGTGAATTATATTTTTATAATTGATTTCTGGAATAAATGAGTGAACAGATATCTGAGCACAAATGATGGTAAAACAGATCAAAAGACTGAACTTTCACTGACAATTTCAGCCTCCCAATCATTCCACAAGTAACAGAAGAAACACAAGCCAAAATTCCATATAATTGCCTTTTAAACCAATGCACCGAGAGTGATTCAGAACTTTCATTTTCCCCTTTGCAGTATCCATGGTTAATAAATACATAGATCAAAACAGAAAATCTTGAATGAACATGCAGGCAATGTATAAAGCCCGGTGCATGATTTCCTCCTCTCCACAGTTCAAATCTGCACCCTCTCGAATGCTATTGATCAGTCGTCTACTGCTGTCACACCTTCTGTCCAGAAGGCTGTGACACCTGTCTTTTTAGTGTAAAAGAGGCTGACACCTTTGTGAGACTTAATAACTTTTCACTCAGATGTTACAACATTTATCTGGCTCTGGTAATAGGCTTTCTATCTTTGGCTGCATCGGGCTCAGATGCCTCTCATTTTGTATATAATGCAACTGAGACAAACTGGAAGTAATATTGCTTAGCAGTTTTAGCCTCCTGTTAAAAATTCAGTGCCCTCCAACATCAAATGAGGTGTCATTGCATATCACAGATGTGCCCTGATTAAGCTAAGGCAATAAACAAAACATTCTAATTCATCTAAAGGACCAATTTGAAAGTGAATAGTGATGTGCTTCTCAAAAGCTGTACAAATGAGACAAAAATATTTTCCTTTGTTTTTCAAAAGGATTCACAGTACAATAGTGTTCAGACAATGATTAGCTTCAGCAAGCTAAAAACAGGTTATTTACAACTGTCCTATTTAAATATATGCTCTTAGAAACATTGTACAGGATCCTAGAACACATGGATTTTGAAGAGAAGTTCAAACACTCACTCACACTTTTCACTCATCCATTTGCTAGCCTGAAGCCCAAGATGGTCAAACAACAGCTTGTCCTGTTTCTTCATATATAAAATGGAAAATGATAATAATACTAATATGCTCTTCTCAGGACCACCGTAATGATGGCAATCAATAATAAATGAAAAACATTTGGCAAGTGAGAAGCTCTCAGTGAGCTTCACCTTTTGTAATATGGACTTTGCACAAATTTCCAAGATGCATCTATGCTAGGGAAGATCTCTACTACTAATCTACACCCAGGTGATAATAGTTTTCATTTTTAAGGACTAGGTCAGCAGCATGATACTAGAGAATGCATGGGCTTTGGCAACACAGAACTTTTGGATTCAAATACGAGTTTCTCTATTACCTAATCATATAACATTTAAACAAGTGATTCAATGATACTTAGTTTTCATTTCTTATCTATAAAATGCACCAAATAAAAACTTTGTCCTTAATGTTGTAGGGAAGAATGAAGATAACATTGAAATGTGTGTTTATCACCATGCCTGATACATTGGAAAAAAAAAAAAAAACCTCAGTAAGTGGAAGCTATTATTATTGTTGTTGTAATTACTGATATCACTTAAAGTTATATTTCTGTTGAATTGTTAAGGAAACCTCAGTTAATGCAAAAGAAGAACAACAACAAAAAGAAAACTAAAACTAATCCAAATATTGACTTAAACTGTATGAATTTTTAAAATAGTTGATTTGGTAAAATCAGTAGGAAGTATGACAAAAGTCTCCCCTATATCGAATGGTAGCTGAGCCATGTGAACTAAAAATTTGTTCAGGAAACTGTTGCTGGAAAAAAATAATAAAAGAAAACTATTTCACTGGTTGTCTTACCACAGTATGCAGTCCACCTGACTTTAGTATATGATTGCTCAATATACCTATCAAGAAAGATAGTTTCAGGTAACACATTACAATAGACAGAGAAGATGGCAATAGGTGATAAGTTAGTAAGGAAATATCTTACTAAGAGGCCTAATAACCTCTAAATTTTCTTTGGGTTTTAGCCTCTGTGCATTTCTTTAATCTCACTTGCTAGTGACTATGACCAAGCAACTTCATCTCTGTAAGTTTGGAACTCTCAAACAAGTGAATTGGCTCTAATGTACTATGATTTTGCACTAATTATAATCATCCACTGGCGCCAATGGCAGAAAAGCTGACACCAACAACTATTACCCTCAGCAAAGTCAACTCCAGATAAAGCTGTAGAAAATCCCTTTACCTGTTTTTATCGTTCTCCTCACTGTCTAGGAATGGAGTTATTTATTTCAATATTATAATAAATCAAATACTTATTTCCTCCACTAATTCACAGAATACTAAAATCATATCAACACATTTGAGAGATGCCTTTTTTTCCTGTGATGATATTCAATTTAGTATGAAATTGTTTTCAGGGAACCTATGCTGATATGGCAGGCAAGGAGAGTTACCTATTGCAACATTATCAAATACCATAGAATTCAGGAAGGAGGCAGCAGGTGATATACTTCATAGGGGAGGTTTAGAAGAGAAGAGAGACTATTGCAATTTTGATATTAAATATAAACTGAACATGTTGCACAAGAATAAAGGGAAATTAATTATTTTAGTGTTTTCAGTGATGCCTAAAAAAGCCCAGATTAACCCTGAATCTCTGAGGGCAAACCTCAAATTTTATTACATTTTAAACTCCTCTCTAAAGAAAATATGGCAAGTTTTCAGACTCTCTGATCAGCACTCAGAGGACGAGTCTATTCAGCCAGAGAATATGGCACATAAAATTATATATGTATGTACAGTTTATAGACATGTTTGGGGAATAACTTTATACTAGACCCAGTGCTAACTGTTTATTAAATATGGTCTCATTTAGGATACTGAATGAGCAAATGTCTTAGTCAGGGTTACTATTCCTACACAAACATCATGACTAAGAAGCAAGTTGGGGAGAAAAGGGTTTATTCAGCTTACACTTCCATACTGCTGTTCATCACCAAAGGAAGTCAGGACTGGAACTCAAGCAGGTCAGGAAGCAGGAGCTGATGCAGAAGCCATGGAGGGATGTTCTTTACTGACTTGCTTCCCTGGCTTGCTCAGCCTGCTCTCTTATAGAACCCAAGACTACCGGCCCAGAGATGGTACCACCCACAAGGGGCCCTTCCCTCTTGATCACTAATTAAGAAAATGCCTTACAGCTTGATCTCATGGAGGCACTTCCCCAACTGCAGCTCCTTTCTCTGTGATAACTCCAGCCTGTGTCAAATCACCACACAAAACTATCCAGTACAGCAAACCAGTCAGAACATAACCAAAGAACCAGGAGATCCAGAAGCTCTGGTTTTAAAGACTGTACCAAAGTTCTGACAACAACTAGACCAACTAAAACATGAGCTCTCTCCTGGTCACAACTCAGCAAGTCTTTGCACTCAGCTCCTATAACTATCTCAGAGAGTTCCTGGAATCTCAGTCTGTTACTTAGATTTTGTTTGTGCTTCTGGTACCTTGTAGTGACTGCAGCTTCTGAAGTATTCAATGACAGCTTGATTTTCAAGGCTGAGCAATCAAGCCACCAAAACAAGATATAGACAATAAACATCAGGGACAGTAAGAGTGGGGGAGCAGATAGGTGGCTATTCAAATAAACTGGAGAAAAGAGTTTTTAAAACAAGGTGGGAGCAGTGAAGTAGGATAGAAATTAGTCCAATGAGATGATATGAGGAATATAGCACAATGCATTGAGATGACATTATCAAGAAATTAATGTTCACAATGTGATTTTAAATGCTTTGTCAACTGGTATATTTGCTTCAATATGTCAACTTAAAAAAAGGTCTACTTTTTCAACAGTATTTCTAAGTTTTAAATAATTTGGGCAATATGTAGATATAATCTAAGCCTTAATTCCAAGAAGAGTGACAGAAAAGAACATGAACTTAAGTGATAAATCCATCTGTACTAGCAGAAAGAAGATAGCATGCCTCAATATAAAATCTTCACTAATAACATTTTAATATCCTGAATGACAAGATTACCTAAGATGCAGAATGCTATTCAAATGGAACCTAGCCAAAAAATAGAAAATCCTTTTTTAACACCATTACATTAAGCAGTCAGAAAATTGTTTACTGCTATAATTTGTTTGAAAAAAAATGAGGAATGCCAGGGCCAAGAAGTGGGAGTGGGTGGGTAGGGGGGAGGGTATAGGGGACTTATGGGATAGCACTTGAAATGTAAGTGAAGAAAATATCTAAAAAAAAAAAGAAAAGAAAAGAAAACAGAATCAACGAACCATTTTTCTCAGCATATCCTAAACAGTCTCTTGTATATACTACTTCAATTTGTATTGTTTTTTCATCCTTGCGGGAAGAGCTTTTAATTTGCCACTTTGATCTCCCAATACCAGGCACTTAAAAGTAATCACGATAGCTTAACAATAGCCTGTCCCATGCAGTCCCCCAGCAATTTTGATACATAAAGTCAGGCTTTGATCAGGCAGTCATTAATTTAGAATGCAAACTTTCAGACTTCTTTTATGAAACTCTGAAGTTATTAGTCTAGTCCCATATTTTATAACAACTCCCCAGTTGTTTTGATGGCCATGCTGAAAGAAAAGCCCAGAGGCAGAAGCTAGCACAATTATTAAAACCATTTGATATGATTGTTCCTAAGATTCTGCCTTTCAGGAAAATTTCATCTCCAGATCTAGCTAAAAGACTCACATCTTTTTATATTCTAATGTTTGCCTACACATCCATAGTTATAGTAACCAAGAGCAACCGCTTAGCCTCCAAGGATTATCTGATTTGAAGCAATAGACTAGCTTTCCCAGCTTCTTTGCTGTCCAAGATGCTTAGGAACTTAGAAGCAAAATAGTCTACTGTTCTTTCTTCTTCTACAATTTGAAATGGCATTCAAGATATCAAAATGTCCATTTTCTTGTGAGTGCCTATCAGATATTTATGTTTACACCTGACATATAAAAGTAAGCAGCAGAGGAGAAAAATCATAAGATGTCATGTATGAAGAAATGCAGGATTGATTGAAAGTATACAAAACAAACATTGAGAGGAGCATAAAGAAGCCAGACGTATATAATATGTGTATGAAAATCTAAGATAATATTCATATATAAAGAAGAAGAGGTTAGAAAATTGAGAAGGACTAGGAGGACACAGGGGAACTTGGAATGGGAAGAAGTAATGCTGAAATGTTGTCAATATAAAATTCAAGTGTGAAACTTTCAAAAATAATTAAATAGAAAAGAATCAAAGTCAAAAAACAGAAATAAAACCTTTCAACCTAAAAATTTTCCAACACTGCATTATTTACATGTATTGCTTGCTTCTTGCAGTTGTAGCATGAAGGCCTTGATAAAAATCCCAGGTTGATGGAGAACACTATAGAGTAACAAGAAACTAGGCTGTCCTACTCTGCATTCAACTGCATCTGCATTCAACTCAGAATCATTTTGTGATGACCCATGAATTCACTTTCTCCCTTTATGCAAAAAATATAGTCTCATAAAAGTTTTCCCATTACACTTGACAGTATAACAATTTCATAGCCATGTAGCAATCTAACACTCTCAGAAATAAAATTACTGTTAATTCTAAGAAGCCTTTTTTAGCTCTCATTAAAAAAAATAGGCCAAATGGGTCCTTCTTCAGTGTTTACAGCACCTGCAGCTGCTTCAGATACAATAGGTGATAGTCACAGAAACAAAGAGGATAACATTTATCATGAAACACCAAATAATGCCCTATTACCAGCCTACACTATTCCTACACTATGAAATAGCAAAGCTGTAAATTCTGTATAATTATCTTATGGCAAGCACAATTATATTACATTATAGTCTTGATATATGTTAAAATTATTCATTTATCAAATATAAGTCAGTTTTGGAATTCTTTCTGTGGAATCTCTAAAAATATGCTTTATACATGTGAGATGCTCAGGTCCCTCTCAGCACCCAAAAAACCCTACTAGCATTTACATTTCTGAAATGTGATTTCATGTCCGGAACCGATTGAGAGAATTACTGCTACGAAAAAAAGTGTAAGACCTAAAATCTTGGTGGATCGTTAACATTCGTGGTGGTTACAGACACGGGATGGGAATAGTTAACTTTATTTTACGACCACTTACCGAGACCGTAGAAGGAACACTTTACAAGACGGTTCACTAAGTATTACGTGAAACTCCTTGATTCGGTGTACATTATAGTAGGAGCTCCATTTAAGGACAGAACCAAGTCTGTCCTGTCCTTTCTCTATCCAAGAAAACATTCAGGAAAGGTTTACTAAATGAAGGAATGGTCCATATCCCTAAGCTTCTCCTTTTGTAGTTGTCTAATTTCCTTGGTTTATACGTTCTACCAGATGTTTTCTTCCCAAATCGATGTTCTTTGTACCTTCCTGGGATCTCACATTTCTTACAGGGGATTATTTTTAAAAATAGTTTCCCCCAAACTAGACATTGTGGTGTTTGATTATAATTCCAGCACTGGGACATGGAGGGAGAAGAATTGAAAATTGAAGGTCATCTTTTCCTACATAGCAAATTTCCAGGCCACCCTGGGATACATGAATCCCTGTTTTAAACAATGACAAGAGACGTCATACCCCAGATCTCTCCTCCAGACTACTTAATCATATCCACTTGACTTGGAGCTCAAGAATCAGAACTCTTTAAAGTGCTGAAAACATATTTTACTAGTAGCTCTCCATGAAATCCCCACACTGCTGTATGTCAACATCATTCATAAAAAGTACCCACTTTACAGGGAAACTTACTGAGTTAATACTACTTTGATCCAGTTCATGGTGTACTTACTTTTCATGATATATTTGAACTTAAAGAGGGAGAATTTTCCCATGCAAATTAAACCATAATGGTCAATATAAAATAGGTTACCATATCAATTGTACAAATTACACATTACCCACATCACCTAACCTAATCTGAGCTCTTTGCCACATTTTGCACAAGTCATAGATGTTAACATCTCATCATTGTTACTGCTCAGCCCTGTCCAGTACCTCAGCCTTTTCCCTTCCATCCAAATCAGGAAATGTATGCTTATGTGCCTGATATTAAACTGAACTTGCTAGCCTTTTAATTTTTTTTCAAATATCTGGTTTATTTTTAAACTACTTTTTATTCATTCCTGTGCTAAAATTAAACACCCCTAATACATCTTGACTACCATTCAAAACAGTGGCTCTAGATTGCATGCAATTTTCCTTCAATTCTCTAACTGAATTCCTTTGGTCTTTTGCATTACTTTTATACCTTAGTTTTATCTCTTCATCTCTCTTTGCCCATAGAATGAGGCTGCTTTTCTAGAATACTATCTTCAGATAGCCTAACCTGCAGACTGACACATCACAAAGGCTAATGAGTTCATGATTTTCACACTTTTACACATTTCCTAATTATCACAACAAACACATATTTAAGAAAACAGAATAGGCCCATGATTAAGTGGTTGCCCAAGAACTAAAATTTAGAACCTTCTAGGATAACTAAATTGAGTATATGGCTGAGTCCTTTGTTCAAGAAACTCATTTTATATATACCATGGTACATAAAATTCTAACATTCTGGTTGTTTTCCTCTGATTTAAAAATATTGTCAATATGCACACACACACACACACACACATATATACATACACACATGCACATATACACATGCACATGCAAACACACACATACACACTCACACACACACATGGGTGGGAGTATCATAAAACAAGGCATTTGTAACTTAGTAGGAAGATTATTGGCAATTTTATTTTATAATGAGTGGGATAAAATGGAAGCTGTGGAATAAAAGAATCTTTGGAATTTAGAAGGAGGACAGTGCACAGGGTTGGAGAAAATGAACATAAATAGGAAGTTAAGTGTCCATAGGCTACTTTACTATCATTTTCATTTTGTGTAGGCTAGATTTTAAAAATCCATATTAGTAATAAAAACAGATTCTACTTTCATATTCCAACTCTACTCTGCCAGGCAACTCTGGAATCAGTAGCCACATTGCCTTCCTTTCCTACCATTTGGAGCTCAGGGGTTTCTGACACTGTCTGAAGAACACTTGTCAAAATGGAGGAATGTAGAGAAGGGATATGAACCAGGTGCTGCACTGACTTTACTCCCCCTACAAATGTCATCACTAAGTTGCCCCCTTCCCTGACAGTGGACATATCAAGTACTGGGGGGGGGTAATGGAGTCATAAAGGGAGGTTAATTCTCGCTCTATTTCCTTCCCTCTCTCTTTTCCTCCATCCCTTCCCAGGCAAAAATATTTAAAACTGACAATTGACAGATGATAAATATCATCTTTCCCCTCAAGGAAACATATAGTTGGTTTTTCTTTTCTTTTTCTGTCACAGGTTCATTAGAGATATTCCTTCCAGTTGCTTAAAAATATTGTGTCTGGCTTCAAAGAGCCATTGACCACCAGAGAAGGATCCCAACTTCTGATTACTTTTCTGGTTCCACACAGAGCTTGGCTCTCTACTGGACACCCACTCTTGTTTTTGTAACACTGCATGCAGATTGTTGGGCAGTCTATTTCTTGGCATCAACTATGTTATCCAAAAGGTAGTACAAAACTGAATAGATTTGGACCAATTCAATAAAAGGTCTAAGGGAATTTGTGAAAAACCTAAGTAATAGGACCTTTCAATGCCTTAAGGAGTTTAAAGACCATATTTCCCAGTGGTTCTTAAACTTCAAAATGTGCATTGTGTTTTGTGTGTGTGTGTGTGTGTGTGTGTGTGTGTGAGAGAGAGAGAGAGAGAGAGAGAGAGAGAGAGAGAGAGAGGCAGGCAGGCAGACAGAGACATGGAGAGTGCAGGCAGAGATAAATAGAGAAGAATTAAAACTTTTTTGCTGAAAGAAAATATCATGTAAAATATATTCTTTTTATCATGGTGGATGTGTTTGTGGTGGATGTGAGTATCAGTGCATGAGTTATGCACATGTTGGGGATGTTCATGTAGAGGCTCACAGGTTGCTTAGGCTCCTCTTATCCTTCTCTTGGTTACCCTGAATTATGGACACACAGATCTAAGGCTTCCGAGAAATTGTTGAAAGACCACTGATCTGTTAAAAATCACCTGATAAAAAATTGACGTCAACACCAGGAAGCACAATCTGTACCAAAGTCACACAGTGATTTACTGGTGGAACCAGAAGGAAAACAAAGGTCATTCTGGGGGCTAATACAAAGTGATTTCTAAATACATGTAAGAAAGCATGGGTATGGTGGTAGATGCCTGTAACCCTAGGCAGGATGGGTATGGTGGTAGATGCCTGTAACCCAGGCAGGAAGCTCAGGAGTCCAGGAAGTCCTCAACTAAGCAATAAATTGGAGGCTAGTGTCATTTACAGAATGCCTCAAGAAGAAAAACCTACCACAAAATAAATTAATAGCTTTATCCAACTTTTTTAAAAGAAAAAGGAAAGGTTGGTTGGAGAGATGGCTCAGTAACACTGACTGCTCTTTCAGAGGACCTAGGTTCAATTTCCAACATCTACATGGCAGTTCAAAACTGTTGTAATTACAGTGCCAGTGTATCCAAAACTCGCACATACAGGCAAGAAAACCAACAATGCACATAAAATAAAATAAAATATAAAAAAATCATTTAAAAAATAGAAAAACTATTTTGTATAGTGTAAACAATTTAGAATGTAAATAAACAAATGAAGTAGCAGATAATATCTCACAATTCTGTCACCCAGAGAAAACAATTTTAATTCTCTAGTCTATGTACAAAACATATTTTTATAAACTTATAATCAATATGTCTGTTTCACTTACTGTTTAATGATTATTATTCACTATTCAACATTATTACTCTTATATAACATCACTTTAATCAATGAATATTAGTATTTTTATATTTTGTAATTTATTTAAAAAACAATTTAAATTTTAATATAATTTAGAAAATAAATGTACCATCTGTGTTCAAAATTAATATGCATAAATATGAAGCCAAATGCAACATGAGTTCCTAAGTAGGCTAACTTAAAGAAACCACAAAATTTCAGGAAGTAAAAGTATTACATATGTATTTTAAGTAAACTTATAAAATAATACTTTTTCCTGTAGCTTGGTGTTATTAATCTCTTCCCTTCCTCTCCCTTTGCCTAACTAGCTCTCTCTGTCCCAGTTGCATTCTCTTATTGTGATAAGACACAAACTAAAAGCAACATGGGAGAGGAGAGTACTTATTACGTCTTAGAGGTTATAGTCCATCATCCAGGGAAGCCAGAGCAGGAACTTAAGGCAGGAAATGGAGTCAGAAACTATGGAAGAACACTACTTACTGGTATGGTCTCCCTAGCTTTCTCAGTTACCTTCTTCTACAACCTAGGCTCCCTGGCTCAGGAACCGCACCACCCACAGTGTCCTGAACCCTCCTCAATCAATTAGTGATTAAGAAAAATGACTCAAAGACTTGGTCACAGGCTAATCTCTGAGGGAGGCCATTCCTTCTTTGTGATTCCCTCTTCCCAGGTGACTCTAACATGTATGAATTTGACAAAAAGCTAACCAGTATACTTCCAAATCCCAGTTAAAGCCACCCTTGACTTTCTCCCTCTCCTGTTTCATAGTACCAAGTGACTCCCAAAACAGGCTGTTGCCTCTGGTTGCCTCCTCCCAAAGGTTAAAGGTAAGTCCCTATTGCTGAAGACACTGCAAATTTCAAAAATATGATAAAGAATAGCAGTGTTAAATCTGGCCTGAAGACCTCTTTCCCTAATGACTAGCTTTCATAATAGCAGAAGGTGCCACAGGAGGAAAGCAGTCAATGCTTGTGGACCTCAACAACAAATACCAAAAGATAAACCTAATGATGTTATAGTAGTGCTTACAACTTGAGGAAAATAGGGGTGTATAATTTCTGTCATGAAGAAGAGGAGTTGGAAAGGGAGAAGGAGGCATGGAAGTACAGCAAACACAGTGCTCATATATGAAAGTTTCAACAAAAAAGTACAAGGATCTCTGAATGAGATCTTATTGCTCTAATTAGAAGAGAAGCTAAGTTCAAGATGCTTGATTAATTAAATCACCCAACTGTTTTTAAAGCACATTCTCTAATGACTACTTCACCATGCATTTACCCTTTCCTTCCAGAAGGGACCCAGCTATTTCAATACAATCTATATCCTGGTGATATCTTAAGCAATAATCTGCCATTGGTAATCATCACCATTTACTAATCTGTTTCCCCATCTTACTCATGATTCTTTGACTTTGAATTTATACATAAATAAAGTAAATAAAAGGTAACTTTATGGTACCTGTGATGTGATTCTGACCGCACTTTTCACTCCTTCCCTGAAGACTTACCTCGATGGATCAAAGACAAAAGGTAGTTTCTATTTTTGTTTTGGTTTTTGCTTTGTAAAAGGAGAGAACATGAAGTTGGGTAGGTAGGGAGAAGAGGAATGTGGGCTGAGTTTGGGGAGAGGAAAAAATGAATACTCATGCAATTAGTCTTCCAAGCAGCCCTATTTGAAGGCTAAAATACTCAACCTTAGTCTCAAGACTCCTTCTAGGCACTAGATAGGCAATGGGTATATAATCAGTTTGATCATAATACTGTTGTCCAGGCCATTTACTTAGACTTATAAACTCAATCTTTGCTGTAATGATATTCCATAAAAATATCTCTAACATTCTATAAGGCTGGAACTTTGCTGAGTTAATAATAGAATTGACCTTGAAGTCCTTTAAGATTTAAGATTGATATCCTTCTGTGCACAGTCTGTTTGTCTAAACTGTCTTTAAGAAAACAATGTGAAGGAGGTTGGGAACTCTTATGGAAGAGTTGGGGGAAGGATTGAAGGACTGGAAAGGGATAGTAATCCCACTGGAAGACTTTTAATTGAAATAGAATTATATTACTTTATCCCCTCTTTCCTCTCACCAGCCCTTCCTAGTAGCTATACTTCCTCTGACTGAAGATCTCTCTTTCTTTTATTGTTATAAGTGTGTGTGTGTGTGTGTGTTTATGTATGTGCATGCATAAATATATGTACATACAACCTGTTGAGTCTTCTTTTATTGGTGGTGTATTTATGGTTTCAATACTAATCATTCTGCAATGGACAACTAAAAAGGGAATTCACTCCTGGGAGAAGATAAGTCTCCTCCCAGTAATCAATAGTTGCCTATTGTCCTTGTCTATGTGGAGGTGCCGAGTCATACTGCAACTTGTTATGCTATGGCTGGCTGATATACATGAGAGGCCACACTTTCCTGAGAGAAAGAGAAGAAGAATGAATTCATAGGAAGGAAGAATAGAGGAGGGGGGGCTGGAGAGAGAAGGGAGGGGAAACTGTAGTCAGGATATAAAACAAAGTTGCCATTGTTCTGATTTTGTTTATACAGCCGTTTATATGAGATGCTATTTACCAGCAGACTTCCTGTAAGCCAGATGTGGTGGTGTACATTTTTATTCTTTTTTAATTAATTTTTAATTAGTTAATTTACTTTGTTACATTTCAAATGCTACTGCTGCCCTCCCTTTTGCCCTCTCCAGATTCTTTCCCTCATCTCCCCTCCCTTTTGCCTCTGAGAGGCTGCCCCTCCCCAAATAGTCTCCCATCATGGTGCATCAAGTCTCTGTGTATCCCTCTCCCACTGAGGCCAGACAAGGCAGCCATGGAGACTGAGCTGCACATCCACTATATACATGCATATGCCAGAGGCCTCACACCAGCCAGTGTATGCTCTTTGGTTGGTGGCTCAGTCTCTGAGAGCTCCGCTCCCATGGGTCCTCTTATATGGCACTATTGGGCTTCCTATCCCCTTCAGGGCCTTTAATCCCTCCCCAAACTCTTCCATAAGGGTCCTCAATCTCCATTCAATGTTTGGCTGTGGGTATCTGCATCTGTTTCCATCAGCTGCTGGGTAGAGCCTCTTAGGGGACAGTTATGCTAGGTTCCTGTATGTAAACATAACAGAGTATCATTAATAGTGTCAGGGATTGGTGCTTGTCCATGGGTTAGGTCTCAAGTTGGGCCAGTTATTAGTTAGCCATTCTCTCAGTCTCTTTCTCCATCTTTGTCCCTACATTTCTTTTTGACAGGACAAATTTTTGGTCAAAAGTTTTGTGAGTGGATTGGTGTCCTTATCCCTCCACTAGGCCGGCTACTGGAGGTGGCCTCTTCAGAATCCATGTCTCTACTGTTAGGCATCTCAGCTAAGGTCACTTGCTAGCGATTCCCCTGCTCCTAGCCCATACCCTGCAGCTGCTAAGTTCCATTCATTCTTCAGAACCTCTGGGCCTCTTTCCTTTCTCTCCCCAAACCTAATAGTGCTCCACCGGTCCCTTTCCATAAAGCAAAAGCTAAAAAACTAACATATTGGAATTGGGAAAAGCAAGAAGAAAAAAGTCCAAGAGAAGGTGTGTGTAACTGAAACCCACTCTTCCATACACCCTGGAATACCTCCAAAAACAATAGAGTGGAAGTGATAATAAAGGACCTGTGAGGCGTTTTGGTATTGTTGTTGGTTTGGTTTGGTTTGGTTTGGTTTGGTTTGGTTTGGTTTGGTTTGGTTTGGTTTTTAAGAAAACCCCTGACACAACATTATGAGGCTAGTGACTATGAACCTCCAAAAATATCCTTGAGTTTTGTTGTTGTTGTTGTTGTTGTTGTTGTTGTTGTTTCTGTTGGCCATATAGTACTGGGCAATCAGCCTGCCCTTAAGAGTAGTTTATTTCCACAAAGAGTCTCCCTTGGAGCAAAGTAACTTTTCATGTGCAAGTGATGATCAATTAGAGATTGCTTCTGGGTTAGGAATGGGAGCATATGTCCACTTCCCCTTTCAGCTCTGGAGCCTTATTGGTGCAGACTTGTGCAGGAAGGACCCTGAGCATTCTGCCTCACTCTCTGTGTGTAAAACTAACTTTAGTTGACTGATGCAATTGTCTTCTCAGAGGCTTACTGCGTCCATCTGATAACCTAAGCCTAGCCCTGGAAGTGTCTATCCTCCACATAAGTCCTAGAATGTTTTCAGAATCTCAGACTTACTGCTGAATAAGTTCACCTTTTCTATACCTTCCTGAACTCTGGCTGATTCAATCAGCTCTTGTGGCTCAAAACTTCTCTCCAAGCTTACTGACTCAATATGGCTTCTCTTGACCTCTAACTGACTTGCTCTGATTGGCCTCAAACTAACTAGCAATTTATTCTAATTTTTCTGGCTCCTTCTCATTCTCTTGATCATTCTGTCTTCACATGTGCTTACCTTATTCTCTATTTGTGTCCTGTTTCTTTACAACTGTTCATGGTAAATCTGTTCCCTCTTCTTTCCTCTCTCTGCACTGTTCTCTAAGACAATTCTCTTTCCATTCCCTTCTTGTGAGAGTTGAAATATCCTTTCTCTGATTCATCACTCTGTCTGGCACTCAATTAGACATCATTTTCAAACATGGCTACTTCCTTTTACAAGCTAACTTTTCCTTTATTATTTGGAATTAAAGGTGTACACTAAGGGCATGTCTATATTCCATCTATTGCTGTGATAAAGCACCACAACAAAGCAAATCATGGAAGAAAGGATTTTTTTTTCTTACAACTTTCAGGCCACACTCCATCATTGGTGCAAGTCAGGGCAATAAGGCAAGGCAGTAACCTGGAAACAAGAAGTGAAGCAAACTAATGGACGAATTCTGCCTACTAGTGTACTATTAGGCATTGCTCAACCTTCTTTCTTATGCAACCAAAGACTGCATGCCCAAGGATGGCATCACCTACAGTGAGTAGGACACTCCCACAGAAATCATTAATCAAGAAAATATCCCCACAGATTTGCCTACAAGCAAGTCTTATGGATGCACTTTTTCAATTAATATTCTCTCTTCAAATTTAAAAACCACAAATACAGCTACCTTTAGAGAAAAGCAACATGTAGGCTAGATCACTCTAGCACACATACTCCTTGTTATGATTTAGTTACAAAAAAATAAGGCCCAAAGACTTAGTCTCCCATTTCAGATGCAATCATTGTGAGGTCAATGGATTAATCCCTGGATATATTCTTAATTGAATGGTATTATTGGTAGGCAATAGAAAGTAGGAGGAAGGGTACAGATAGATAAAGTTTATCACTGGGGGTATGCCCTGGAAATGGAAAGATAAACCTTAGTTGCAGCCCTTTTCTGCCTGTTTTTCTATTTAACAATGGGCAAGAAATAGGCATTTTCACTCCGAAAGACCCTCTTCACTGAGAATGTGCTACTTACCAAAGGCTCAAAGAAACAAAGCCAGCTGACTATAGATCAAAATCCCTGAAACAATATGGCAAAAGAAATCGTTTTCTTCTTTCAAGTTGTTTACACTGGGTATTTTGTCATACCAATGAAAGTCTGACTAATCCACTTATTAATCATAACTTTATCATGTAAAGTCCAATTTAGCAAAACGTGTAAAACGCTTATTGTATGCCAAGTACATTGGCAAAGGAAGATGAATAAGTCAGCTTTGTTAAATCTATATAATTATTATTGTGAACTTGGAAGGATAATAGGAATTATATGGTGGAAAAATGGAAGAAATATGCACTTTAAATTGGAACATTAAAGAAGGCCATTTAGATGGAACGATGTGGAAGCAATGACCCAAAAAGTGAGAGAAGTCGGAGCAGGCATAGTTGTTGTGCTCGCCCAAAGTTCATATGTTAGAATCTTAATAGATAAAGTGATAGTATTAGAAGATGGGGTCTTTAGGAATAATTACATCATGAAGTCACAGGAATCATAAATGGGATCAATCCCCTGTTAACCAAGCCCCTGAAGGAATCACCCCTTTCTACTGTGTAAGAGCAAAACAAAAAGCCATCTTAGATAAGCCAGAAATTAAGCTCTTTATGATAAGAAAGACCCTCACCAAGTACTCAGTGTACCACTTGGTTGATCTTGGGCTTATTTTCAGGTCTATGAAAAATAAGGTCTTGTTATTTATAAGCCATCAAGTTTATGACATTTTATACTAGCACTCAACACTGAATAAGATATACTCATGCAAAAGCAGGTAATTTTCTATGTAATCTAATATATTGATCTATCTTCTATGTAAACAAATATATAATCTGTCCCCACTCAAGCCTGTTCTTTATCCGCCTTTGGCAACCTTTTCTGACCCTAAGATAATGTAAAGTCTTACCTAAAATTTTCTAGCAATATCAATATAGTAAAATATTTATATGGTGCTTGCTATTTGAGAGACACTTTTCTTACTACTTTACATGCTCTAATTCACTTAATCAGCATTTTTGTAATCTTCATTTCATAGATGAAGAATATAAACCATGAAAACATTAAGTTTTGTGTGTGCCAAAGATTACACAGATATCATCTGTAAGTACCAGTTATACTAACCTCAGTTATACTAGCTTTAAAGTGTTTCATTTAAATTTTGTATTTAGAATGTTAATATATCCACAACTCTTTGATGATACTATGAAAGGTATGTTTTGTTCAGTTTCCTTGCTACTCAGTTGTCAATATAATTAATTGAATATATATTCTTAATGCATATTTTAAGAAATACTAAACTTCACATCATTTATACCCATCCTTTCAAATTCCAGGATGGGAGATGAAGTGCAGGCTCTACTCCTTACAGAAGAGCTATGGCAGGAAATAGTTGATAAGGAAATGAAAGTCATTTGGTTCTGAAAGTGTGGCCACTCACAGGTTAGTCTTGATTTAGTGGGTGACTCCACACTCTGACACATATACCCAGCACTAATAGGACTCAGTAGGTTATCACACTCGCACACAAAAAAATAAATAAATAAAGATGTGCAATTATGGGAGGGGGTGGAAGGGATATGAGATGCAGTTAGAAAAGAGAAATAGGTGTATAGGGTGTATAGTATATGTCATTTTATCCATTGATAAAAGCTTGTAACAATAAGAAAGAGCCACTAATAACTACAAAACATAAAACAAACAAAAAAACTATTAAAACCTAGGCAAGGTATAGTGTCATCCAATTATAATTCCAAACTTTGGGACGCTGAGATATGAAGACTGCTGAGAGTTTGAGGCTAGCTAGTGCAATATCCCAGTTTCAAAATATAGAAATGAAAATTTTAAAAATTTAAAGTATAGTAAAAGAAACAGAAAAAAGTACTAAATTATTATAGCTTTAACCTGATATTTGGCTTTGAATTATTCAATGTGGCCAATCTAACTCCATACTGATCAAGTTTATGACATTTTATACTAGCACTCCAGACTGAATAAGATATACTCATGCAAAAGCGGGTAATTTTCTATGTAATCTACTATATTGATCTATCTTCTATGTAAACAAATATCCTCCTTTAAGCTACTGTGATACAATTATTATATCAATAAATAAACTAAGATTCTATCTCATATTTTTCAACATCATTGAGATATTTTTATTTACTATAATGTAAAAGTGTCTATTATTTGCCTGATATGATTAGTTGTTATCCTGAAGGCTTACTGCTGACTAAGCTCGTTCTTTTCTAGATCTTTGTGAACTCTGGCTGGCTGGTTCAACTCAAGTGTTCTGGCTCAAGCTCCTCTCCTAGCTGACTGTCAAGCTGGCTTCTCTCAGCTTCGCTCAGCTTCTCTCAGCTTCTCTCAGCTTCTCACTGAATTGCTCTGCTTGGTCTCTAACTCTGGCGATCTGTTCTAAATTCCGTATCTTCGTTCTCTAGCTCATTCTGTGTTCATCTGTGCCTAGCTTGTTCTATCTACAACTTGTTTCTGTAATATCTTCCCTGTAAAATCTGCCTCTGAACTCCACAAACTGAACTGATGCAAATTCTATTCCACCGCACTGCCTCTCATCTCAGTAAATCAACAGAACTGACTGAACTCGGAGATCTGCATGTCTCTGTCTCCTGCCTTTACCCATGTCTGTATTCCAGCCAGATCACACAGACCTATAAGGTCTTTGGATGTGATTCCTTACTAAAGCAGACATGTTGCTGGATTAAAATTTCTCTATACTATAAAATCTTAATTTACAATGGTTCTATCCATTAGTTCTTCTAGAAAAATGCTTAGAGTTCTACTACTATATACTAAAATTTAGACAAAATATGTACTAAATTCATATCATACCATAGTTCCATAAGCTGTAATGGGTACTAGAAACACAAATAAGTAAGATGTGGTCCTACAAGGAATTCTTGTTGTAAGAAAGTGGACAGAGAAGTCAGGCATGGCTGTGTGCAGGCTGGTAATGGTAAGTATAAAGTGAATGGAAATAAATGAAGAAAGACAGAGAATATGAATGTTATGTGTGCCAGTCCTTGACTTACTTTCAGGGAGCTAAAGCTGTTTTAAGGGATAAGCTCGAGTTCATGGGATGAAAAGGGTGAAAGATCACTCTAGAAACATTGAGAAGTATACATATATCAATTTATGAAGAGCACTATGAGTAATAATTTTTCTCTGAGTAAGTAAGGTAGCTAAAGTTTTAAATAGAGAAAATACATTATTTTCTTGCATGTGTTACACTGCTGACATTAACTTATGGGAGAGTATCCAAAATTAATAAAATTTGGTACAAAATTATGAGGAATGAATAAGGGATAGGTTCACCCAAGTGTTTGGCTACAGAAGCTCATCAGTAGTGATTTAGTACTGAATGATATGTTCCCCAGATCCTGGGATGTGTGTGTGTGTGTGTGTGTGTGTGTGTGTGTGTGTGTGTGT
>LR749493.1:2628912-2647450 GCA_902729485.2 Mus minutoides
TAGCCACTTACTTGCAGCCTGAACCTGACAGGCTTCATCTGTGAAACTAGTTTACTATTCATAGATAGCGATAATTAGATGAAATGTATATAGGTTCTGGAAAGGAAATGTTCAAGAAATGGAAATTCAGTGACTTTCTGTTTTCTTCATTGGTGTATTTTTATAGTAACTTTTTTGAAGCAGGGTCTCGTATCCCTGCTAACCTGGATGGAACTCACAGAGTTCTCCCTGCCTCTGCTTCCTGGGTGCTGGAGTTCTGGGTCAAACATATGTGCCACTATGTACCACTGATACAGCAATTATACAAATAAGATGTCTTATATTGATACATCTTTCACAGGTATGGTAATTTTTACACGTTTCTAGTTACCTGTGATTGCCAAACAAGCAGCAATCTGTAAGTAAAAATGTTTACATCCTGAGAAATGTTTCCCATTTGAAGAACTTTGAATTAATTCCCTTCGTACAGTGCTAATGATTCTTGAGGCATGCTAAGTCAATCACAAATGTATGTGCCTTCTATCTTTGTAAATTCCTATGTCCAGAAATGTGCTTTCTTTGAATCCTGGTAAAGGGTTTTCCTGCCAATGATTTATAGACCTTTCAGTGACCTTTTCAGTAGAAATGGCTTCATTTTCTCAACCCTGTCATTTAAGGGAAGTGTTCTAAATGCATTCTGACTACCTCTTTAAACAAAAAATGCACTCTATTATGGGGCAAAGGCTACAGGTCCGAGACTGGGTCAGGCACTAATGTACTGAAGTCACAGAGACAGCCCAGAAAGGCCAAATAATTGAAGAAGAGAGAAAATATTGGTAATTAGAGCATCCCAGCTTTGTGACATTAATAATACTTAAGGGACACTGAGATTTACACACACAATTCAATGGCCTAGTTAAAGGGTGCAGCATTTACTCATGAGGGGGAGAAGGGCAAGGTTTCTTGATAAATTATGGTTCCGATTACATAGCACAGAGCCAAAAATATATCTGAAAGTCATTTCTTTCCATTTCATTACAGTTTACAAATTCTGTGCCTAATTTTAGGCATTAGCACTCTGGACTAGATGTATAATAGCCTCTATCTAGTCCTATGAGCCATTACTATCCAGTTTATAGTACCATCTACCAGAGCCTGCTCATGAAATACAGGACAATAAAGCAGAAGAGGGACCAGTGAAGGCTGCCGACAAGCCACACCAAGAATGCAGCACTGAAACATCATGTTAGTTGAAAGTCCATGACAGATAAGACACTAATTTATACAATCCAAGCTCTGCCATGATTTGGAAGGAAGAGAGATCCAGACATAAATCTAAGAGATTAGTAATCAAAAAAATGAGGTAGAAACATAATTTTTGTAACCTGTAAGTTAAATAATAAAACTTTGGGGAACTTTTTGCTATTAAAAACAGGAAGGATATCTATAGGGATGAGTGTCTGAGTTTCCTCAACAGTTACATTTTTTTCCTATAAATAGGTTTTTTTTTTGACGTGTGCCATTATGCTAAGAATTTCATAATCGCCAAATAAGTAAAGTGAAAACAGTAACAGGGAAGTGGGCAGATAAAGGTCAATTCAGTGACCAACAAACAGAACAACAAACAGAAAAATGAATGCAATAAGTTCAAATTATCTTTCAAATAAATTTGATAATACTGAAAAAAAATCCTTGATTTGAAATACACTAATTTGGAATTCTTTAAACCTAGACAATGAAGTTGGGGATTAATACTACATTATTTTTGAAATCTTGGTAAGCCAAGACTGGAAAAAATATAATAGTATTATATTTAACTTTACTTTCAAAATTATGTATTATATCAAACCTAATAATTACATACTTGGTATTCTGATTAAAAGTGAGTTTTGTGTTTACTAAAGCACACTGAGCAGGGCCACAACTTTATGACATGGTGAACTGCTTGCTGTTAGTTGTCAAAAGCAGCACAATTTACCTTTTCAAAATGGGGTTTTGTCTGCACTTCACTGGCTTGGATTATTGTTTTTGATACATCAGGAAGCAGAACAACAAAAATATGCACCAGATATCATGCACATGTAGAAAAAAGTAAGTGCAAACGATATATTAAAATGTAAATTCTGTGTAAGGCTGACCGATGAAGCTGCAGGCAGGATTTTTCCTTTGTGCTCCTCTCTACATTCTCTGATAAACTTGCATTTCTACTGCAATCAAGTTGGGCACGTCTGATTACTCACGCTTTGACTTTCCTATTGCGGTCTCCTTTACACAAACCATTAGGAGATTTTCCTACAGATCATGTAAGTCTGTTAAATAAATAAATGCTTTAAAAATATTTAACATCGCCCATACAGTAACTACAGAATTAACCACAATCTCTTGAGCTTGGCATGTGAAATCTTCCCCACACTGATTCCAAATTCTCTTTGCAGGCCTTTCTTCCACCACTCCCTACAGGAACCCTGCATTGCAGACAAACATTCTCTGTGTGTTTCCATCTCAGGCTTTTGTTCTTACTCCTTGTGCTTAGACAGGCCCTCTGTGCATCTCTGTTTATTGAATCATACTGGCTTCCCAAAGCCCATCTCAAATGCAGCACCCCCAGGGAACCTTTTCAGAAATATCTGGCTCCATGAATTCTCTCCCACCTCCACATCACCATAGCATTTTATTCATTCCTGGTGTGGCATTTCTTACACTCTGCCTTATGATAATCACTTGCATAATTGTCTTTTCCTTTCCAAGACTGGGAGAACCTGGAGGGCAGACAGATCTTATTCATTGCTGTATTGCCTTGAGGGCCTAGCACAGTGCCATTGCAAAATAGCAATGATAGTTGAGTTAAACGAATCCCAACGCAGCTACAACAAACATGATATGAGGCTAAATTGTGAGGTACCTGAAACCAAGCACTGGTGGCCAACAGGACAAGATAAGATACTGTTAAAAAAAATATGGGCCCACATCTGGGAATGGCCCCACCTAGGGATCCATCCTGTCTGCAGACACCAAACCTGACACTGTCCCTGTGGTCCAGAGGTGCTTGCTGAGAGGAACCTGGTGTGTCTGTTCCTTGGGAGGTCTGGCCAGCAACTGACCAATGCAGATGTGGATGCTTGGAGCCAATCATCAGACTGAGCTTAGGAACCCTGGTGGGGAAGTTGGCAGAAGGACTGAAGGAGCTGAGGGGGATTGGAACCTCATAGGGAGAACACACATTGGCTAGCCAGACCACCCAGTGCTCCCAGGGACTAGACCACTAACCAAGGGGTGTACAGGGAGAGGTCCATGGCTCCAAATATATATGTAGCAGAGGATGGCCTTGCCTAACAGCAATGGGAGGGGAGAGCTTTGGTCCAGTGGAGGCTTGATGCCCCAGCCTGGGGGGATGGATGATGGTGCAGTGGGGCAGGAGAGGGTGGGTGGAGAAGCACCATCATAGAAGCAAAGGGAGAGGGGAGAGATCAGATATGGGATGAGGGGTTTGTAGAGGGGTAACCAGGAAGTGGGATATCATTTGAGATGTAAAGGAATGGAATGGTTAATAAAAAGAAAAAAAAAGTAAAGTATAATGATACACATTAAAAAAACGGGGGGGGGGGGCAGGAAGGTCAATTTATTCATCATACTTTTGACTTTTAATGATCTGTAGTACTGGGATAAGAACCTTGTATACGTTTATCTGTGCTTGGGCTTAGAAGCACAAGAGGTAACAATATTAGTATTCTCCCAAGCTAAGTTTCGAAATCATGGGTTTTTGTGAATTTTACTGGATTGAAGGAAGAACAAAAAGAGAAAAAGGGAGGAAAATAGGAAACCAGAGAAGGTGGGGGGGAAGGGAAGGAGAGAGTGGGGAGGGGAAAAGAAAAGGCTTTATTGGCCAGGGAAACTGAATTAAGAAGAAAAGAAAAAGAAGGGACAGCTGGTACCTTATTCCTGTTTCTCTAAATCTTGAGCACAAGACTATCACATAAGTGCTTAATTAACATGTTGAACTGAGTTGAACTCCTACACTGACAAAAACAAAGGCTATTGAAATAATTGTTCAAATACCTTAGTTGAATTAAGTGTTTACTACGCTGTGAATTTAGCATTTACATAACAATGCATATCTACTGGTAGTATTCCATAAGTAATTCTAGCATTTAACTCACAGCTACTTTTTGATCTGTGAGAAACTAGCAGGAATCTTTAAAATTTGGGAATGACTCCTGTTCACAACTAGCTCTCTATTACTCTTGCTCAAGGGAAGCTTTTCTGAAAGCAGGGGTCTCAAGTCATGGTTCTGTCATGCATTTCTTTCTTTTTTTTCTTTCCACTTTTTATTAGATATTTTCTTCATTTACATTTCAAATGTTATCCAGAAAGTCCCCTAAACCCTCCCACATCCCCCGCCCTGCTCCCCTACCCACCCACTCCCACATCTTGGCCCTGGCGTTCCCCTTATGGGGGATATAAAGTTTGCATGACCAAGGGGCCTCTCTTCCCAATAATGGCCAGTTAGGTCTTCTTCTGCTACATATGCAGCTAGAGACATGAGCTCAGGGGGTACTGGTTAGTTCATGTTATTCTCCCGCCTATACGGTTGAAGACCCCTTCAGCTCTTTGGGTACTTTCTCTAGCTCCTCCCTTGGGAACTCTGTGTTCCAGCTAATAGCTGACTGTGAGCATCCACTTCTGTGTTTGCTAGGCACTGGTATACCCTCAAATGAGACAGCTATATCAGGGCCCGCATTTCTTTCTTAAGTAAGAGGATTTAAAAACTGAGTTCCAGATTCAAAACAAGGATCTCCATCCAAAGCCAGCAAGAGGACTCTGTCATTGTGTAGTGGGGTAGAGTATGCATCAGAGCTGAAGGGGTCTTCAACCCTATAGGTGGAAGAATAACCATGAACTAACTAGTACCCCCTGGGCTCACGTCTCTAGCTGCATATATAGAAGAGGATGGCCTAGTTGGCCATCAGTGGGAAGAGAGGCCCCTTGGTTATGCAGACTTTATATGCCCCAATACAGGGGAACGCAGAGGCCAAGGGGTGGGAGTGGGTGGGTAGGGGAGCAGGGCCGGGAGGGGGGAGGATATAGGGAACTAGCTGGATAACACTTGAAATGTAAATGAAGAAAATATCTAATAAAAGTAGTAAAAAAAAAAAAAAAAGAAGGGCTGAGAAGGACAGAGAGAAACTAAGACACATTCTGTTTTGTTTTGTTTTGTTTTGTTTTGTTTTGTTTTAACGAATTTCTTGGATAATGAAAAGCAAAAGGTGATTTTTCTCTTTAATGAAAAAAAATGGAAATAATATTTTCTGCAGCAAAGAAACAAAATGATTTCAGAAACCCAAAGTGATTGACATGCATAGCCCAGAATATGGGTCGGGCTCTTCAAGGGGAGAAAATCAAATATTTTAGGCCAACATTCTTTCGCATCTGTCTTCAGAACATCGACATTGACAGTTCATCACAGAAAGGGTTTCTCCTGCCACAGCAAACTGAGCCTGAACCTGGATGAGCAGCGTCTTGGCTTATGTATCATATATGTACAACAAATTAGCCTTCATGATTTTTCTCGCAGGGGGGAAAATGTGACAGTTTTTGAAAATCAGACTCTGCTGAGAAAAAAAAAAAATTGACCTTTCAGTCTACAAACATACCATTTAATTTACAAGAGAGGTAAACCCTTTTGAATTGTATTTACCCAGTTACTTTAATAAAGGTTAGGCCTTTCCAAAACAATTGTAAATGTGGCATTTAGCTTCTCATATTTTCTGAAGCATTACTTGAATCTTGGGACTCAAAAGAAACAACCACACAAATAATAATAAAGCAATATTAGGAATTCTCTGTGTAGTGAAGTAAAATGCACCCTTTACAGATTAAAATTATGTAGATAGATTTTTGCATTTCAAAGACTCACTGATGTCATTAGATTTCAGAAAATGTTCTCAATGTCTCCTTTGGAGAAAAGTTAGTCAGTGCATCAATTCATTGATAAAACAAAGCCAATTATTGATACACACTGGTATTACTTACTGAAGGCTGATGATTATTAAAATACAGGAGAATGATCAGGTAATGAAAAATATACTAATTAAAATCCAAGGGATGAAATCTCCCATTAAAATTCAGAAAAGTTTTATTTTACTCACGATTCGATACAAAAGAAGTGAAGTGTGAGACAGCCTACAGAAACCACTGCATTTTTCTCTTAATTTAATAAACATACTAGTGCTGTCTCTTCTGGTATGAGTTAACTTCTATTGTTACTGCGTAAGATTCAGAACATTGGAGTATGGGATCTGTTCAAGAACACAGACTATGATGGAAAGGATGTTGACTTTGGGGACAGCGAGATGCAAGTTTCACTCTGACCTCTGTCATCTTTCTGATTATGTGACCTTTTGTGAAAGTCATCCAGCATCACCAAGACACAAAAATCATACTCCTAAAATGAAGACACAAAAATCATTCTCATCCAGCCAGATTGCCGAGATGCTGCTAGAAGTCCTGGTACAGTTAAACAATGCAATAGTCAATGTATAAATGCCAGACTATTGTTCGACTTTCATGCTTTCAGAGTATGTAAATTAAATATATACCACTGGAGCAAATAGAAAGAACTCGGAGCTGTGGAGGTGGCACAGTGTGTAAATTTCTTGTTTATTCATCATACTTTTGACTTTTAATGATCTGTAGTACTGGGATAAGAACCTTGTAAATGTTTATCTGTGCTTGGAAAAATCACCTTTTGCTTTTCATTATCCAAGAAATTCATTTAAAAAGAAGAAGTAGAAGAAGAAGAAGAAGAAGAAGAAGAAGAAGAAGAAGAAGAAGAAGAAGAAGAAGAAGAAGAAGAAGAAGAAGAAAGAATGTGTCTTAGTTTCTCTCTGTCCTCCTCAGCCCTTCTGATACTGAAAACCTAAAGACTTGAGTTCAGTTCTCCAGCATCCACATAAAAGCAGATACAGTGGCACACATCTGTAACCTAGCATTTTGGAGCCTGGTCAGACAATTTTGCCAACATCGTGAGCTTCAGGTTCAGTGAGCGAATGTCACCAAAAAGTAAAAATATTGCCTATAATCATAGAAAAAGTTACTAAACCTCAACATCTGGTCTCTGCAAACACATATCCAGACACATACACACTCACCCATACAGGCATACAAACAAAAAAATTCTAATACTTAAAATGTACAGAAAATATAGGAACTGAGTATATTCATAGGAACTTCCTTAATGTTAGTGGCTTTCTTTTCCCCAAGTAAACTTCTTTGAAAACACAGAAGTTGTATATGCTTGACAGGTCTTCAGAATCAAGTGGCAAATCACAGCTGTATGGCTTCCAAAAATTACTTGCTGGGATGCTTAGAGAAAAAGAAAAGAAAGCTCGCTCAAGGTCAATGCTTACATTTGCTACATTTCCATCGTTTTGGGGAAATAATTTACTCAAACAGATAAAGACACACACATATGTACACTGCTTGCTTTGAACAATTTTACCACGTAAATAGGTTATTTCAGAGTAAGATATTTCACTCTGCATTTTTCACCATGCTATCGAAGACACATGTGGTAGAAAACTACATATGACGATAGGAATAACTGACTTTTGTGTGGTGCTGTTACTGGAACCCAGGACAATATGTACACAAATCAACTGCTTTATTACCAAGCAGCATCCTGTACAAATGAGATATCTCTGTCTATACTCAAATTCTTAGAAATGGCAACATATCATCAGCCTTTTAATTCATGACTATTAACCTCCCCGGGTGATCCAACAACCACTGGTACTGTTAAAAATGTAGGGCCTTCCTTTTACCTCCTGTCTAAAGTTGGCCTTCTTGGACCTGATCCCATTTCTCCTTAGTTTTATGAAATCTGTCAGATGCCTCTATTTGGCTGTGCTTAACATCTAAGTGTCTCTTGGCCAGGCCCAGTTCCAAGTTCTGACAGGCCTTTCCTGATGTCTCCTATTCATATTCATATTTCTTAAATGATGGTAATTTCAAAAACATTCCCAAAGGCTTTAAAGATATAAATGATTTAACAAATGTATTATGTGGATGGGAGTGGGTTGTTGATATCCATTGAGTCATCAAAGAGAACCTATTATAGAAGGAAGTGGAAATCTTGGTCTGCTGGAGTTTATCAGAAAATTGAATGGTTCCATGTATTGTTGCCATATTAATGCTAATCTTACCATGATTAACTAATATCTACTTGCTAATACCAGTTAGAAAAATAAATGACACACCCATCTTTAAAATAAAACAAGTAATCCAACTCATAAATATTATTCTCTAAGACAATATATATGTTTTATAAAGTACTCATAAAGGGATGGACAGATGGCTCAGTAGTTAAGAGCAGTAGTTGTTCTTCCAGATGGCCCCGGGGGTTAAATTGCTAGCATCAACATGGCAGGTGACAACTGTGTGCAACTCCAGTTCCAGAGGATCTGACACCCTCCTACAGACATACAGGCAGGCAAAACATTAATCCACATAAAAATAAATAATGTTTAAGTAGTCATGAAAAAGATTTGAAGGTATCTTTTGATCATTTGGTCCAACTCCATCTCAAAACCAAATTCCTGTGTAGCAAGTGAGCAAAGGTCCTTAGAAAAGTGCTGACAGGAATCAGTAAACAAATGCTATGGCTTGACCTTAAATCGCCCTCACTTCAGAGTCTGCTTACAACATGCCAGTTATCTTCTGAGGAAATCTTTCCATGTATTTCCTTAACTGAGTATTAGGAACCCTTCCCTGCCTTTTCACTCTCTATAGGATGTCATCTTGCCACATTTCCCCCTTTCTTGGCCTTATCTACTGAGCACATCCAAACAAAAGCCAAAGGACAGGGTGGTCGCTAAGTAACAGAACAATCTCCCAGCATGTGCAAATCGGTCTGAGGTCTTTCCCTAGTACGCCAAACAAAAACCAAAGATCATAGTTTGTAAAAATATAGACTTAGAGGCCAGATGCTTCCTGTAGACAAACTTTGTTTGGCCAGCACACGGCAGTTCTTAATGTGTATGTCAATGCTGACTCCTAGACTGGATGTGAATGCATTCCTGTTTGCAGTTTCTACAAGTTTGTAGTATAAAACCAGCCAATCTACCACATTCTTATCTACTAAAATATTAAAAGTTTTATTAGGCCAGGTACTGGCTATATGCTTGTTGATTTACTATGAGTATAGTCCTCAAAGAACTTAATCTTTCCTACAGATATCAGGCCCACCATGTTTATTCCCCTGGCTTGTCTTTTGAAGGGTCACATGAGGTTACCTGTGCCCATCAACAGAATGTCACTGTCTCCCTCAGCACTGCCTCTCTTCTTTCATGCCCTCTTTCAAGGGTCAATGTGCATGCCTTTCACATTTGGAACTCTCATCTTTTGGTGGCAGTATCTCTATAGCTATCTATTCTTCTTTCCCATTAAAAGTACAAGGTATTTTGCCATTTCATCAATGTTTTGTAGTCTTTTTTTCATAACTGACTTTCCCTTATATTGTTTTATATCCCATCCATACCTATTTAATTATTCATTTTTAAAATAAACCTTCTTAGAATTCTCTTAATTTAAGTAAGCTCTCTGATGAGAGACCTTGACAAATATACAATAGCTCCAAAATATTTATCAATGATTCTAGTTATAGTTCCTTCACATGAATCAGAAATCCCTCAAAATCCACAGATCTATTGATATCCATCTGCCTTTGGTGCCTCAGTAGAATATATAATCTTTATGGACAAGGGTATGGCTAAAGCCTAATAATAAATCTACGTATTAGGACTGAGTAGAGACTTCAGAGTTATGTCTTTCTGCTGGTAGTGCGGGGCATGGGAGAGGTTAATTGAAACTGACAGGATGAACTGATAGGTAATAAGTAGCAGTTGAGATAAGCAATTGATTTCAGAGCCTAAGACACCATCTCTTGTTTAATTTTTCATTCATTACTTAAGGTTCATTCATTAACTTAATTTCTAACCTAGTGAACTAACTTCACTGATCAAATAAAAACTAAACCTTGAAGTACATGGGAAATTGAGATAACTGAGACATAATTCCTGCCTCAAATTATCTAGATAACAAAATGACAACCAAAAGTCCAAGAAAGGGTGATATTTGTCTATTCTTTAATGCTGCCTATTGGATTGTTTGCAGCCAGCAGGACCTAGGCACTGAGCTGGAACTCCAGTCCTCAGTGTGATGGATCAGACAATGGTGCAGACAAAATCAAGGGAGGGGTAAGTTTCTAGTGGATAAAAAAGTTGGGTAGCTGCCAACATAATGTTTCAAGCACAAGGAATAAAACAATAATCAGAGCCAAGATAAAAAGGATTGGCTCTTAGAGGAAGAAAGCAGACCAATTGTCAGAATGGGAGGCAAAGGTTAGGGCCACCCCGGTAATAAGGGGAATTGAGGATGAGTAGGGGAATGTTGTTCTAGAACTGCTGAAAGCCTCTGGCAGATATGTAGCCTACAGCCAAAATGAACCACAATTTCTACAGATGGAAGTCTGGGAAGAAAAGAAATCCCACAGAAAGAGGGATCCTAAGGCTTACTAACTATCATGGGGTCCTTGTGAATGGCTAACTAGCTAGTAACTTTCCACTTAGCTACATACAAATACATGAGAGAATGACAAAATACCTTATTTTCTGGGAATACAGTACTTTGTAAAGTCAGAGGGAGAATCATCAACTTAATAAAGAGAGTTCAAATATCACATATTCAATAGTGTATAGCATTTACAGAGTTAATTCAAGCTTACATCATTTAGCACCACCAATGTCCTTGGAAACTGTACATTTCTTTTTACAAAATAAAATCATTCTGAATTAAGCATGGGGACTTGCTATTTAAGCAAACCATGAAATTAAACCTTTTGTAAAGTTGAGACTCTCTGGTGTTATGCAAATAATTTCCCTCTTGATTATGTTCATATATTTGAGTATTAGAGCCCCTGACTGTGAGAACCTTTCAGGATAAGTGGTGCTGTTGGACTTTGGCACCACTCCTGAGAGCTCCACATGCCCATCACTGTCAGAATCGGGAGATGACATTTAAAGAGCAGTGAGTCAAGGTCACTTCCATTGCTTCACAGTCCAAACAAGAATGACACTATTTGTAGACAAATGTACAGATGTGACCAAGAAAAACAAGGTCTTTCAAAACCTGCCTCATACTGGGCAATGTTAAAATTGGTACTAGGAAATGTGAGGACCAGGTGAGTACTCAGAATCTGAGGCCACTTGGAAGCTTACAGCTGCACACGAATAACGCTTATAAATATAGTTACCAATATATGCACTAAAACCTCAAGACCAGGTTACTCTAAGCAATTAGCCTATAGTGGCTGCACTCAGTCCTCTCTGCTACCTATTTTCTGGATGGCTCCTTTGTCCTCTTCTCTCCATATGAGAAAATGATGTACTCTAATTCCAGATACAAGTATAATAAAAAGGTTACAAGCCAGTAGGAAACCCAATCTAAGTAACATCAAGAATTTCACTCAGGTTGAATAGAAAGGCTAATATCTTAAGAGGCTTCCTTTCCACCTGTTCTCATTAGCTATAAAAATAAATAAATTAGGATACATTAGCTATCAGGAAAATAACCCCATAAAGTGGTTTCTCCTTCCTAGAAAAAGAATTCAAAATTAGACTCTAAGTGCAGAGAAACTGATAACTCCAAACAACTTGAAAATGCAAGAAAGTCCAATTCAAGTCAAATAGAAACCAAGCAGTTGTTTCAATGAACTTTTCACCTTCCACTGAAAAAGCATGTTCCTAAGTAAGTGAGAACAAAGTGTGAAACTGAAAAGGACTCCTGTAGGCAAATGTAGAGTACTGTTCACCATCCAAGAGAAGAATAGAATACAATTTCATTCTGAGAGTTATTTTCATGACAAGGTCAGCCTGAGCTGCCCTTATAATATTCATCCAGTCTTCCAGGGCCATCCTGGACTTCTTCATGAATCTGATGTATAGCTACCCCACCATGCTGAGTGACAGCACTCTGTGAGAGTAAAACTGCCCAATAGGGTAAATCCTCCTCCCCCTGACACACTTTCCAATGTCACCAGCATCTATTTGATATATAATCTAGTAAATTCAGATGTTTTATCTCCAAGGACTGTTACTAAATGGAGGCGTGTCAGACAATGAAATTGATTGGTTTTCTAAGATGCAGTTTAAACAGGGAACACCAATAACTCTAGCTAGCTGAGAAGCTCTCCCACATTGAAGTGTTAAATTTCTGACTAGATGGACCTCCAAAGCTTAATCAAAGGAAAGGACAAAGAAAGCACATTTGAAAAAAATGAGTTTTTTTTTTTCTCTATAGAATTGGTTTCATGGTGCTGGAGCTCTGTGGTAGCATCCTTGCCTCAAAAGCATGAGTCCCTATGTTCAATCCCACTAGAAAAACAAAAACAAAACAAAACAAAACAAAAAGACAAAAATAAACAAATAAATCTGGCTTCCATTTTGGGCCTCATGATTTAAAGAAACCAAGTTAATCTCAACTTAATTCCTGTAATGAAAGCCTAATTGCTGATTTGGTTGTTGTGGATTGTTTGCTCTTTAAAAACAGCAAATTCTTTTAAAACAAGATCTATCATTTATGTGAAGTATTATACCTGTTTGCAAAATGGCTTGGTTCAATCAAGTAAAGGACTTGTATGATTAAAAAAAAAAAAAAAAAAAAAAAACAAAAACCTCAGAGTCATTGAAGAAAGAAATTGAGGGAGATATCAAAAGATAGAAAGATCTTCCATGCTCGTGGATCAGTAGAATTAACATAGTAAATTAGTCATCTTACCATGTACAGGTTCAACACAATCCCCATCAAAATTCCAACACAATTCTTCATATATCTTGAAAAGACAACACTTAACTTCATATGGAAACACACACACAAAGACAACACAAGATAGCTAAAACAATTCTGCACAATTAAAGGACTGCTGGAAGCCTCACCATTCATTATTTCAACTTATATTACAGAGCTATAATAGTGAAACCTGCATGGTATTAACTAAAAAACAGACAAGTTGATCAGTAGAATTGAATTAAATCCTAGGCATAAATCTACACAATTGAAGACACACAATGTTTGGTAAAGAGGTCAGAAATACAAAAAAGATAAAAGAAAGAATCTTCAACAAATGTTGCTGGTCTAACTTGATGTCTACATGGAGATAAATGCAAATAGAACCATAATTATCACCCAGCATAAAAATCAAGTCGAAGTTATCAAATACCTCAATCACTGAACCTGGTAGAAAAGAAAGTAAGGAATAGCCTTGAACATACTGGCACAGGAGAAAACTTCCTAAACATAACACCAATAGCATGGGACCTCAGAAAACTGAAATGTTCTTGTTAGGCAAAGGACACAATCAGAACAGCAGCCTACAGAATAGGAAAATATTTTTACTAACTCCAAATTTAATAGAGAAGTAATATCCAAAATATAAAAAGTAACTAGATATCAAAAAACAAATAATCAAATTTTAAAATGAGGTACAGAGGTAAACAAAGTATACGTTCTCAATAAAGGAATTCCCAATAAATGAAATTCAAATGATGGAGAAAGATTCAAAGAAATGTTCAGCATCTTACCCATCAGGGAAATCTGAATCAAAGTGTCTTTGAGACTCCATCTTACAACTGTCAGTATGTTTAAGATCAATAACACAGATGACAGCTCATGCTGGTGAGGATAGGAAGTGAGGGGAACACTTCCATTCCTGGTTGGAGTGAAAACTTGTACAGTCACTATTGAAATCAATATAGCAGCTCCCCAGAAAGTTGGGAATAAATCTTTGTCAAGATCCACCTATACTGCTGTTGGTCATATACACAAAGGATGCTTCATCCTATCACAAGGACACTTGCTCAATCATGTCATTACTGCTCTATTCATAATAGCCAGAGACTAGAAACAACCCAGATAGATGTCTTTAAACTAAAAAACTTGTAAAGAAAATGCAATACATTTATATAACAGAGCACTTCTCAGCTGTTAAGATATGACAGTGAGGAGAGGAACTTATAGAGTCCACATCCAGTAGAAAGACAGGGAGGGCATCAAGTGGAGGGATGTGGTTGCCATCCCACATTCAAAAACTCTGACCAGAATTGTTCCTGTCTGAAAGAACTGCAGGGATAAAAATGGAGAAGAGCCTGAGGGAAAGGAAGTCCAGTAACAGGACCAATTTGGGATCCAGCTCAAGGGGAGGCCCCAAGGCCTGACACTATTACTGATGCTATGGTGTGCTTACAAACAGGAGCCTAGCATGACTGCCCTCCAAAAGTCCCAACAATCAGCTGAAAGAGTCAGATGCAGATATTTACACCCAACCAATGGACAGAAGCCTGTGATCCCTGTGGTTGAATTGGGGAAAAGCTGGAAGAAGCTGAGGAGGAGGGTGAACCTATAGGAAGACCAACAGTCTCAATTAACCTGGACTCCTGAGATCTCTCAGACACTGAGCCACCAACCAAGCAGCATACACCAGCTGATATAAGGCCCTCAACACTTATACAGCAGAGAACTGTCAGTCAGGTCTGAGTTCAGTCAGAGAAGATGCATCTAATTCTCAATAGTCTTGAAGCCCCAGGGAGTGTAGAGGTCTGATGGGGTGAGGAGTGAGGACATACGCTTGTAGATGAGGGAAGAGGTGTGGGATGAGGAACAGCTGGAGGGCAGAATGGGAGGAGGATAAAGACTGGACTGTAAAAAAAAGGTTAAAGATTTAAATTTTTTTTTAAATAAATAGCATCATGAAATTTGCAGGCAAATAGTAGGACTAGAAAAAATTCATTCTGGATAAATAGTACATAGTCACTTCTATGTGGATATTAGCCATTATATAAATTATAACTAACCTACAATTCATAGACCCAGAGAGGTTATGCATAGTGGAGGGATCTACAGGAGAAACATGGATCTCCCTTGGAGTGGAAAATAGAATGGACTTTATGGGTGGACTAGGGACAGATCAGGATGCAAATTGGAAGATCAAGCAGGGAGAAGTCATAGGGTTGAGGGAGGGAATGTAGGGACAGGAGCTAGAATTTAGGTGCATTTGAAGGGTGACATGGATACACAGTGTTATGGAAAATACTCTCAAAGACAATTTGATTCAAAATATATGAAGGAGATCCTAATGAGGGCTCCTAATAATAGGGGTCACAGAGTCACAACTAGCCATCTCTTATCACCAAACAAGTCTTCCAGTAAAAGGCCTGAGTTGCATTCAATTGAATTATTGGCTAAGCGGTCCCATAGAAATCTCCAAACAACCTAGGCTGTTGCTAAGACAAAGGGTTGTTCTCTGCAGACAGGTTGTGAGGTCTCATTGCTGAGGGCAACACTCACACAACTCGGTGAACACAAAGAAGTCAAGCTGTAGCACATAGGAAACCTTAATCCCTACATTCTAATGTCCTCAGTATGGAAAAGTACTCGGCAATCTACCAGCAGTGAAAAGGAAACAGGGACACAGCCACAAAAGCTTGGACTGATATATGCTCTTCCTACAAGATATGCTAGCTCAATGGTGGCACAGAACTTGTAGAAATTGCCAACCAATGTCTGATTTGACTTAACTCCCACTCCATGGGATAGAACCCATACCTAACATTGTTTAAGTGACCAAGAACTATAGAATAAACATCCCACAGACCTAGGGTAAAACCAAATACTACTCGCTTTAAAAAAAAAAACGGTAACAATAAAATAACTCCCAATGATATACTGCTATATTCATATATTGGGGCCTTATTCAGCCACCATCAGAGAGGTCTCCACCAGCTTCAAATGGGAACATATACAGAGATCCACATCCACACAGTATGCAGAGCAAGAGAAAGAGAACATGAAACACAGAGCTTTATTGGGATGTCTCCATCAAGTCTCTCCCCTCAGAGCTCAAGAGACCCTGCAGAAGAGGAGGCAAAAAGTGTAAGAGCCAGAGGGTATAGAGGACACCAGGGGCACAAGGCCATCTATATTAATAAAGCAATGCTCATATAAACTCACAGAGACTGAAACAGCAAGAACATTGCTTACACGGGCTGCATGCACAAGGTCCTCTGCATATATATATGATAGCTTTGAACTTAGTATTTTTATGGAACTCCTGAGTGTATGAGGAAGTAGATTTCTGATTCTTGTGCCTACTCTTGGGGTTATTTTCCTTCTGTTGAGTTCTTATTCAGCCTCTATGTGATGGTTTGGTTTGATCTTATTATATTTTATTTTGTTGTGTTTGGTTGTTATCTCCTAGAAGCCTGTTCTTTTCTAGTGAGATACCGAAAGAGGGTGGATCCAGAAGGGAAGGGAGGTAGCAAAGGACTGGAAGCGCTAAAGGGAGGAGAAACTGTAATCACAATATATTGTATGAGAAAGAATTTACTTTCAATAATGAAAAATTAAAATTTGCTTGGTTGTATGAGGAAAAATGAGACTTCACTAACCATAGAAAATTGACATTGCTTTCATGTTCTGTCATGACAAGTCCCCATATGTTAAAATGTGTCAGAAAATTCTCAGCAAAACATTTGTCTTGGGCCAATAAAACCAGTTTTCCTACCACCTACCTTATGTCTTCTGTCCCTTTGTGTTCCTTCCTTTTCCTCTCACTCCCCCTTCTTGCTCTGCTTCTCTTTCACACCCTCATGTACTGGTTGAAGAGACAAAACAAGCCAAACAAATAAATAAGCCAAATTTCATACAGTTCTCCGTAGACACCAGAATACTCATTCCTTTGCCCTTTAAACTGAAGACCTTTATACAATGCAAAATGCTAGAGAAAGGAATGGCATTATAATACTTGTGGGCATTTTAGAAAGAATTTAAGGTCCCAAGTAGATTGTCCTAAGTATTCATCACTTATAGAAAAGGCACAAGGCTTGAATATATATATATATATATATATATATATATATATATATATATATATATATATATATNGAAGTGAGGGAGGCGGCAAGATATTCAATTTTCATAGACTCAGACAAAAAAGACTTTGGAAAAAATCAAGTTAATCTCAAGTACATTCCTAGGATGAAGGACTATAATTATTTATGCTCTATAATAATGACGGATTCTTTTAAAGCAAAATCTATCATTTATGCAAGGTAGTATTCTATTTGCAATATTGCTTGGTTCTATGAGAAAAATGAGATCTTTCCTAAGTACAAAAAGTGATTACATGTCCACATATGTTAAAGTGTGCCAGAAAACTCTCGCCCTAAAACTATGACCTACTCTAGACCTTACAGCTTCTGTCACTTTGTGCTCTGGTGCTACCTTTTCCTCTCCTTCTTCCTCTCCATCTTCACCTTCCTTCTCCTTTCCGTTGTCATCCTACTCTACTCTGCTTCATCTTCGCTCCCACCTTATTTATTTATATGGATAATCAGAACTAGACTGACAGGCTAATCTTGGGCACTTTTCTCTTTAGAGATGCAAGCCTCAGAAACTGTCTGAAACTGAGATAACTAGAAGTACAGTTGTAAAAATAGTAATAGGGAAAACTGTTCTGAGGGCAATATTGCATGGAATTCAGAAGCCTAAAAGATCCACGTGTTCTCACTGAGCTACCAAAGAGCTAGTTTTATAATAAAAGGTTATTTTGTGAACTAAAACCAATTTTCTGACTAAACAATAATAGAGTAAACTCAGTAATAGTGTCAGATATTGGCTGGTTGGTTGTTCCCTCAGTCTCTGCCGACTAGCATGTCTCCTGAGAGGCTTTATCCAGCAGCAGATCAAGACAGATGCCAAGACCCACAGCCAAATATCAGATGGAGCCCGGGAGTCTTGTGGAATAGTGAGGGATAGAAGTGAGCAAGTCAAAAGGGTCAAGGACACCACACAAAGACCCACAGAACCAACTAACCTGGGATCAGTGGGACTCATAAAGTCTGAGGCCACCAACCAGGTAGCATACAGAAGCTAGACCTATACCCACTACACACCCGTAGCAAACATGCAGGTTTGTGTTCATGTGGTCCCCACCACCACCAAAAAACAACAAACAAACAAACAAACAAACAAACAAACAAACAAACAAAAATGAGGAACAGGAGCTGTCTTGGTCTCTGTTGCCTACCATTGTATCTCCTTGTCCCCTACTTGGACTGCTTGGATGGACCTCAGTGGGAGAGAATGTGCCTAGACCCGAAGGGACTGGATGCCCCAGGGTAAGGTGGTACCCAAAGGAGTCTCTGTATCTCTGAGAAGAACAGGTGAGAGCAATGAGGGTGGGATTTATAACCGTGGGACTGGGAAGAGAGGAGGAAGGGGGCTGTGATCAGGATGTAAAGTAAATAAAAATTAAAAATTAAAAAATCATAGAAAACTCTTCCAATTTTATGTGGTAGCAAGACAGTATGGAGACTAATGAGAAAATTGGAAATACCATCAAGAAAACATATATACTCTTTGTTACTTCAAATAATTTCTGAGGTTAAGAGACAGGAGGAAAATAATTATATATATATATATATATATATATATATATATATATATATAT